>BFEA01000078.1:2141835-2154456 GCA_003427395.1 Chara braunii | reverse complement strand
TGTGTGTGTGTGTGTGTGTGTGTGTGTGTGTGTGTGTGTGTGTGTGTGTGTGTGTGCTCGCGCACCGCGTTAAGGCGGAGGATCTCTCGTTCTTGCCGTGTCTGCGATCGTGATTTGATGCTTACCACTCGGTTTACGACGGTGTTCTTTGAGCTGCGGAAGTGTTCTTTTAGACGAATCTCGACCTTGCATAAAAGTATACGATTCGCCCACGACTGGTATAGCATAATGTCGCTGTTATGAAATTCGAGGAATGTGATGTGGATAAGGCCACTGAGCTTTCTTTCGCGTCGTCACTTCCTATGTGCTTTTGGGATCTGTCAGTTCTCACTTCACAGCGGCGGTGATGGTTTTTGTCACTCAAAACAGAGAGAACGTACTTCTTCTTTTCGTTTTGAACTTTCCCACTCCCCATTTGGTGGACCATTTCTTGGTCTGAGCTTGCAGTTCTGTCGGTCTTCTGTCCACCCTGCCTTGCCCATCCAAGAGTTCCGTGTCTGAATTTCATTGCTATGTATCAGAGGGCGGCCGTGATAGAGGACGCGGGGTCAAACTCGGAGGGCGGCCGTGAACACGGCCGCTGCGTCTCCGGCCGCGGTTGGGTGCGGCCGTGACTTTCAGGAATTTTTTTATACTTCAAACAATTCTAAAAAAAAAAAAAAAAAACATTTGTGTTGTAAATCTTTTCGAGATCTAAATTGCACAATTTTTTATTTTATTTTTTGACTTCGCCTTTGAATTTTTAAAATTCCAAAACTAATTTCCCTAAGGCAAAAGCTGCTTTTTTTTTTTTTTTTTTTCAGAAAAAATCTGAAACTTATGTGTTTTTTATTTTAAATTCGGTAAAGTTTTTGGATATGACCACAAGGCAAAAGTTGTTCAGTATATTTTCCTGCATAACATTTGTCTTTTTCCAGAATTTGTTTGTTTTTTTGTGTTTTGTCTTTTTCATGGCCGCAGACCGCAGCCATGGCTGTGGGGTCGCGGCCTAGGCCATGGCCGCCTCCGAGGGGGGTTCATAGGAAGGAAAAGCTCTTGCACCCATAGGATCCAGGGCATTGACTCAGCTAGATCTTCTGGCACTGAAATGAAAGAAGCAGGTAAGTGAAAGCTCACCCCAATCGGGTAAAGGGATATTTCACACCGATTCGACAAGAAAAACGAACGAGAAGAGGTCGTAGGAGGTCGACAGCGACCGAGATGGGGAAAACATTGAAGAAACAAGAGACAAAAATCAAAACAGAAAGAAGAAGATATGAAAAAACAATCAGCATGAGCGGGCAGCCTCAACGAATGTGACAAAGGACCAAGCGCAGGGGAAGGAAGAGCGGACAACCCAAAGGGAAATGATTTTGCTTTCCACTGGGGAGCTGAAGGCGGGGGAATGGATTGTCAGTAAGTGCAGCGGGCCTCCATCAGGGCTGGCCTACGGCCAGAGCCTATTCAGCTATTTATTAGTTCGGCCTGTGGGACCAGGCCTGTGACGGACCCACCAGGTGAGGTGCTCCGCCTGGGACAGAGATGGAGATGGAGGATGAAGGGGGAGCGAGATGGCACAGCGCAGCTCCCACGCTATAATCCAACGCACATACTCCAAGATGTGCCAATGTAGAATGAATCGGAAAACAGACAACAACTGGGGTATACCCCAACGGACAAACGGGACTGGACTGGACTGGCWGGTACCGACAGAGGTACCGGCCTGGACTGGACTACCCCAAGTACAACACAAGCCTGTGAGGACAGGCCAAGGGGCTGGTCTCACAGGCCAACCAGAGGTCCGCTACACGATCCTCGGCCTATGATGGATTGCCTAGATAGTAGATACAAGCACGCTTCCGCCAAGAAGCGGAACTCTACCAAAGAAAAAGAAAACCTGAGTTGTCTAGGATGCGGAGCAAGCTCCATACTGAGTCCATGCGATGCAACCTAGGATAGAAAATCTCACAAAAACGGCAATGTCACAGCTAACAGCCTAAGTGAAAGCAGAAGCAACTTACTAGCATACATGTCCTAGGAAAGCAGAAAGTAATGACAGCTAGATCCTAGAATCTTGGAGGCAGTAACCTCACTCTGGAAACCGCTGACTATTGTACAAGTCCTAAGAAGAGCAAAAGCAGAACAACTAAATCCTAGAAATGTCAGAGGCAGTAGCCTCAGTCTGAGAGCAACAAAGCAACAAGAAGATAACCATATGTCACAGGAGAAGTGTGTCACAAACCAAAAGGTGGGATGGTCTCTGAGGGTGGCGAACGCAGCCTACGGGTCGATAACTCCTAAGGGCATCCACACAAAATGACAGGGAGGCACATGTCATCAAGCTCAATGAGGGTAGGAAACTGGGAGCGAACAGAACCAATGACCCTAGCAAATAGACCATCAGGGCGGGTAATGCTCGACTAAAGGGGAGACCGCTATGGAGGGTCGACCATGCAAGGGAACAAGGGAGCCTGGTATACTGGGCGCACCTAGATGAAGTATGCGAGGCTGCCTAACAAGGGTGTGAGGGCCGGCAGAGGGTAGAAAAGTGATGGGTAAGGGAATCATGCAAATGACTCCTAAGGTGAGGGAAGTCGGAGCTAGATCCGTAAGCTGGGAAACCAGGGCAACGCTACGGTTCCGATGCCTATGTGTATACCAAGGGAGAGCCCAACATAGAGGAACCCGACGAAGGGAGGCCATCATGCGGATTAATCGTTCATGTCATATGTGTTCGTTACCATTCTGTGGAAAGTGTCGATAATTGTCAACACTTTCGTTTTTAGGGAGTCAACGCTCCTGAAATGATGGATAGACCGAAGAGAAAGAGAGAGAGTTTAACGACCCCTCTTGGAGTGTAGCGTCATTCTTAAATTTATGCGTACATTTCAAAAGGGGATTGTGATCAATCGTCGTAATTTTTTTTCTACGTAATTTCATTGTGTACTTTGTACATCTGATGTGGATTCCAATTTTAGCGATGAGTGATAACAGTTAACGAATGAATTAAAACATGTTTTTTCAATTTTCCACATTGTTCTGATTCACGATAATTACGATCATTACATCATCGATGATTCTCATCCCATGTAGGAGTTTTTGATATATACAGATTTGAGAACGTCATTTTTGTTCGTCATAAGCACAAACTATGTTTACGATTGGTGAACTAGATCCTTTTCTTATCGGCAGACCTTTGATTTGTTGTAGCAGTGTGCCTTATGCTTTGAAGTATGCATGTTAAATATCAAAGTACAGTAGGTCGAATAAGATTTCAATTTCTACAGTTTTTCATCCATACTTTCCATTTTATATTTCAAAATTCATATATTTTTCTCTTATTTTATATCATAGATGGATTAATTTTTCCTTTTCTTTTTTGCCATACTTAGTATCCATTGTATGGCGTTCAAGACATGTTTGTGTTCTAAGTTGGAGAACATATATTTTACGTCACAAACCCTTGCATAGTACAATGACATCATCTCAATACGTGAGTATCACCGTTTTGTTGCATTTTTTTTCTTTAGGAACTATCAGGTTTGTACCATGTAGGTCGATCCCTAATTGCTACGTTTTACATAAGAAATTCAAGGCTCTGGATAAAATCTTTGATGCTAAGGGTGAGGATTCCTTATATGGTGGCACAATTGGACGTCTTCTGGAAACATCTTTGTTCTTTGGTATTGTGTACAAATTTTATATGATCTGTTATTATCTCATTTTGCCACTTTCCTAAGTATACATGTGTGATATGTATGCTTCGTTTGTTGGAGAGTCTTACTTTCTGTCTGTTGGATGACCTCGTGGTGTGCAAATTCTAAGAAGACGGATCTGGGTTTTTCAAACCATATCCTCGAACATTCAATATATGTTTCATCGAGATTTCAATCCATCGATGATAATACATATCCCTTCAGTTTGTCCTTTATCTGCTATACTTCAACGACATCCAAGTGTTGTTTGTCGTTGATGTCCGAGATCACACAGGGACGAATCCGCGTATATTCCTTGTGGAGTTTCCATTTTTGGTGGTATGTTCTATATGGTCTACACTATGATTTATATACTATCTGTTTTCCTGTGCTGAGATTCATATAAGGTACGTTTTTTGCATTCCGTACGAGTTTATTTTGTTAAATTTGACTTAATCGACACGAAACATGCGGTTATATCTTTATGAGTTGACTTTTTTAAAATTCACAAGCAGGTAATGTCTCCATTACTTTCCTTTAGTTATGCAAGATTTCATCAACTGTCTTTGATTTTTTAAACATCACTCTTATACGTGATATCAAATCTTTTGTGAGGTTGGGGTTCTCCATGTTTCCAAATATAGCATATGTCGTTGCGTTTCAAATTTGTTTTAAGTTAATTTGTGTTACATATGGATTTTTAAATATCAATCTTCAGTTAATATTAAATGCAAATTTTCTTTTCAATATCCTAACAAATATTCTCTTTAAAGTTCCATGATGTTTCTTGCCCAAGATCGAACCAATTTAGCCAGTAGGACAAGCAGCTCATATATTGATAGCTTGTATAGTTATTTCCTTCTCCATGGGGCTCTTGAACAGTTAATCAATGTGTTCCTGTGAATATTTGATGATGGTCATGTGTAAACTACCTTGATTATGCAGAATGTATAACCACTTTCCATTATATTTTTGCATTTCTTGAGCATATATTGTACTCCCTCTACTTCAATTATGGCAGATCCGAATGTTCGTTTTATTACGTTCTATTTTTGATACCATAATTGACCTTTTGTACACTGTATTAATGCTCTAGGTTGCAGAATATGGGTTAGTTTCATCGTGTGTGTGGATCTCGTGGGTTTAAACATCAAAAACTGATTTTGATTAACTAGATTTGTCCCAAATCTCTTTCCTCTTCTTTAATTTCTCTTCTTTCATTGCTTTTCTTTATTTCCCCATATGTTTAAATATGGATTTAATCTACTAATGAGAGTCTCTTCCGTCGAGGATCCTTCGGACTTCACCCTTGTCCATACAGGTATTAGTACGTACCTGTGCCAAACGAATTTTCGTAGCCAGTTGTACAACTTGCGTTGTACGCCCTTTCCAATCTTTCGAGCCAGGTTGACCTGTTCACACCACCTATTATCTGGTCGCAGTTCCTCTTTCCTATATAAAAGTGACTACACCAAGGCGAAACGAGTACATATACACAGTGATTTACGTCTGGAAGTGTATCTACTTGTCTATGCCGAGTTGTCCATAGGTCTACGAAGGATCCTGCCCATGGAGTGTTGTTGTCAATAATTAGTGATATAAACGTATGTTTGTATAGTTTATTACTTTCTGAGCAGTTTTTCATTTGCTCGGTTCTTACAAGTAGCTTTATACTTGACGCTACACGATGTATGTGCATCAATTTTAGTCTCTTCGTCGTTCTACTTTTCCGAGATGTCTTGGTCACTAAATGATGTCGGTGATGAGTCATCAGCATCGTCGTTGGAGTCTGAGTCTTCTTCTTCACTGTCTTCATGGCTTGAGGCATCTCTCTTCATGTCCTCCGGGTAGATTAGTGTTTCGAAATCGAAATCATGATAGAAGTCCCTCCCTTCGTATGTTACGAGTCTCAATACTTTAAACAGGGCATCCATAACCTACAATTGGTTTTTTTACTTGATATTGTAGGTCTTGCACAATTTTTGCAGGTCCGTGTAGTGGAGCCTCCGAAGTTGCGTATCCGTTATTGGTTCAATTTTAAAATTTATGCTCCTCTTTGCCTTAGCTGCTCTGCTAGGTTGTCTGTTTTTTGTCCTCTTGTGCTTCGGATGTGGTACAAACGATCGACTTGGTAGAGTGCACCAAGTCGATCATTTGTACAGGTTCTGGTTAGTTCGTTAATCTTCTTCAAGGCACCTTTGACTGCAGCCATATCGTATTTCATCAACTTGTATTCGTTTACATTTCTTCGTGCTTCTGAAACCATCTTCTCGACTTTCTTTGTGCCAAGTATATCCGCCTCACCGGTTCTTGTCTTTGTATTTCCGACTTTACTTGACTCGCCCACCTCTTGTCTTGGTAGTGCAGACTCCATACTCTGTTAATCATAACCTTAAGTTTTGCTATTGTTAGTGGTTTAGCTGTCCTCTTCTCCCCTGGTCCTGTTTTTTTTTCGCCCGTATTCTAGTTATTGTTTCCCTTCCTCGCACGTGAGCACTTCCTGCTTTCTACTTACTTTGTTGTCCATTGTTCAATGGTCTTCTTCATCTTCTCCACTTCCCTTCGCAGTGAAAATATCTCCTTCTTAAGATCGGCAATCAACCAAGCTCGGTTGCCTGGTGGAGGAAAATTGTTTCGTCTTTGTTCCTATTGTTGTCAACCGAATCTTCTTGGCGAGTCCGATCCAACTCTTCTTTTCCTCACTGATGTCGACCATGATCTACGTCCGCAGTTTCGTGAAATCCTGGATCTCCCAGTTTGTTCGCTTCCTTTCTTGTGACGCTGATGATTATGATGATGATGAGGAACGCCTGCGCCACCGTCTTGCCGACAATGAGCGAGAACGCGCCATCTTTATCAGAGTACTCGTGACTTCGGATTGGTTTCTTCACAAAACGCCAATGGTGAAAACGGATCAGATAGTACATAGGAAATGATGAAAATAGTTTGAGCAATGCAAAAGAAAAGAAGAAAGTTTGTACAATCTCCAATCATAAGGTTAAGATGACATACAAGGAAAATAAACCATATTATAAGAAAATAACAAAATGAATCTCCAATCGCGAATAAATGCGTCTATCAATACTCGATTGTATCGTGCTAAAAAAAGACTCCACGAATTTGTGCCGCTGCAACCACTTATCCACCAGTTAATATGGTAATGACAAATAAAACACACATGTAAATACAAAGGGAGATGTCTACCAACCTGGAGTCAGTACCGATCTCTACGGGGGCTTCCTGCAAGTTGAAAGCACCGTGCCTTGAGATACACACTTGCAATATTGGACAACACGTAGGAGATGTCCATGGCGTGTGACCAGAACAGTCAACAGTGCTTTCGTTAAAAATGAAATGTTTTGTAAAAAGTGAACATAATAAAATTAACAAATTTTCCAGAACGAAAGTAAATTTAACAACAAGAGCAGAGGATCTTAGCATTTTATTGACAAATATTGTATAATCAAGTATTGAAAAAAAAATTGCATATCCGCATCAATACAAATTTCATTAGTGAACTATCCATAATTAAACTTTTAAAGAAAGTCGTATATCTGCATCAATACAAGTTTCATGAGTTAACTATTGTACATTATCCAAACCTTTTATAACATGAATACATCCATTCCATCGCAAAATCCAAGAAGTCATATTCAATTTATTATATTAATTATAACACCAAGCTTACACAACATGGACACATATTGCAAAACGTGAGACTCAGTGAGTGTCGGATCAAGTTGAACTTGACAATATTTCAATCAGTTCGGAATCTGATGTTCCTTGAACTTAAAGGCTTACATGAAAGAACAGAAAAACCTTGCATGTGACCTTAGAAGAAAATTTAAAGATTTGTTAATATTTGACAGCAAAGTGCAGTGGACACTCCAAAAACACGTACAAAAATCTTGCTTAACTATAAGAACACAATTAAATGAAAACACGTGCAAAAGTTCAACATTAAAAGCAATTTGAAAGCAGTGTTACTCATAATCTGTATAAACACAAACCTTAGTTCGAATCCCGCTGAACTCGGATAACCAAATAAATCTATATTAATGCAGGACTGGGCTATTCGAACTTAGATGATGGCTCAAGGCCATTGACCGAGTAAGAGGGGAAAAAAAAAAAAATGCAAAGCACAAATGAGACTCCGAAAACAGGCAAAACAAGCCTAGTAACTAGATCGACTACAGGGATAAACAAATGCGATCAAGACAACATTTCAGTCTGTCCTTGTATAAGTTGTCAAATCTTCTACAATGATGGTATCAGTTTGTCCGTCAAACGCCGGGTTCTTGTACTCTATATAACTTTCTATTACTTCATATTCGCCCAGCTGGAAACTTCGCAAATATTTGATGGCCGTGTCCACAAGCCCATCCATGAATGTTTTGAGTGATGATTGCTCCATGATCCTCCTTCGGAATTCTTACCGTCGTCGTTCATCGATGTTGTCTGCATTGGAAACACTTGCACTTGTAGAATAGTCATAATAAATAAGAAAATATACTTTGCACCGACCTCGAACAGTTGCCGCTGCACAAAACAAGGTCATCACGTTGAAATTGTTGTGGCAGAATTTGACTGCTGAATAATACAATTCTGAAAAGGGTGCGAGCACTTCTCGCGGGTATGTTCTCGTTCCACAACACCTCCGACCACAAATAAGTAGTGACTCTCGAGGAGAATGTTCCCAGTCTTCCGGTGGGGCATCCACACCTCAAACATTGAGTACTGCACTATCAAAGATCACTTCGGATGTGAAGAAAACTGGACCCATATCATGCCATATATTTCTTCCCCACACCAAGTTACTTGGCGGCCATCCAGTCGTCAAAAATGGTTGAACCATTCTGCAACACATGAAAATACAGTTTAAATATATATAAATGAAAGCTCAATGACAACTAAAAAACGTACTAATACGTGTAAAGAAATACGATTAGCTCTTCTTCAAAACCTATTGAATACCAAGGCCTTCTCTCTGGCCGATTTAGGAATGTGCACTCCATTTTCTAAATGCAGTATCTTTGATGTCCAGCTGCGCACAACACAGTCTACATGCTGCCACTGCTGTGATGTTGTGTTGTCTTTCTTCCACGTCTTTTTCCATGCGTTCGAATATTGCACAGAAAGACGTTTAACAATAGGTTGTGGCACCCAATATTCAATAAGAATATGATTGAAAGTTGACGACTTCATATCGTTGTCTACATCGAAAATGACTCTA
This sequence comes from Chara braunii, assembly GCA_003427395.1. Lineage (NCBI taxonomy): Eukaryota > Viridiplantae > Streptophyta > Charophyceae > Charales > Characeae > Chara > Chara braunii. The sequence continues at coordinate 2,145,549 of BFEA01000078.1, read as the reverse complement.
CCCATCCATACAGGAACTCCCTCATCGATATCATCTTCGGAAATGCAAGAGAACGAATTGATATTTTTTTACATCCACAACAGGGTTGAACTCCGCCTTTGGACGCTCATTTGCCGGTCCAACGAACAACGGCTCCTTATTCTCATTGCTCTTCAAGAGGAAGGCAATATCAATATCATCTGGATCATCCTTCTGAATTTTGTCTTGTGGGGGCCAGAAGCCAGCCTTGAGTGAAGTTTTCGCAAACCCAGACCAGTAATGCTCCTCGACTGTCTCGAGGAAAGTTTTCCAGTGTGAAAGAGCACTCTCCTTTGAAAAGCTAACCTCATCTTTCATTTCCAACCACTCGTGCCGCTTGTTCTCCAACCACCCAACAAACGTCTTCACACCTTCAATTCCCGATTCGAAATCAGAATTCCTATCTTAAGTAGGCAGAGAAGCTGACGCGGAACAGGTGATGGCACGAATGGCCATTCGGGTCCAGCATATGCTTTGTTTCTATCTCGTTTAAAACAATAGACTGGAGCAGAACATTCAAGAGAAGTGCAATACTTTTTCCACTGAAACACAGGATTGTCATCCTGCATATAAAACCTAAATGCATGTGGACAAGTATGACCGGTCAGTCTCTTGACCAGGAAGGGCTTAACAGCAGTTCGCCAATCAGCAATTTCATCCATGAATGTGCACGATGGACGTTCTTTTTGAGAACTGGCAACAAGCTTGAAGAGGTCGAGCATGGTATATGCATAGTGCATTTTCAGTTTGCGAGAGAAATGACTGAAAGTGGCATCAACGTCCGTATGTGTTTGTCCCACTAACATAAAACCGAATTCGACTTCTTTGTAGAAACCACATTTCACCAAAGCTGCAGCGAGTGCCAAAACGTATCTGTTTTTGTTTTCTCTTCAACAATTGTCAGCTTGTATCCTCAGTTTATGAGGCAAGTCGCTCGTCGCCTGGAGAGCGCGGAGAACTTTCATAATGGATCACACTATAGCATTAGAAGCATGTGGATAGCAAGGGTACCATGTGTGAACATGGACCGATGGTGAGCGGTCGTGTGCAATAATAGTTGTTAGATTCGTTTTCAACATCGGAATATTTGCGAATGCCTTCGATTTGTTATCTCCGCCAAAGTGTGGAATGTTGGTCTTGCTTTTGTCCATGCCGTCAATGATGATGCACAAACTATTGGAACCCGGTCTCTTCGACTCATCCTTTCACACCTCATACGCAACACGATGATGGAGCTGCAAGTCCAAGTGTTTCTCGCGTAACGAAACAAAGTACTCACGCACACGCACGAACTTTGCAGAATTGATAGATTTTTTGTATTCAACACATTTCTCGCATTTCGCAAAGTTTTGATCAATGTCATGGAATTTCACATGCCAGAACTGCGTTCTCCACATGTTGTAAAAAACTAGGAGAGAAACACAAGGAGCACCGATGTTGTCGAATTGCGACTTTAGCAACTTATAAATATCAACCTTGTTATAGCAAGCAGGCAATCTCAACACCACTCTTGATTCCCCCTCTTTGATCTTCATGTCATTGGGCATGGAATTTTCGTTGTCTCGCACGAAGGAGCTTAGTTTCTCGTACATTGTCGCATATGTTGCTGATGTGCGTCTAAGTCCAGTACTGCCATGCTCCGGCATATTGTAGCCTTTTGACAAAGTCATCCTTTTTTTTAGAAATGTATTCGTATATACAACCAGTGTGAAACACCAAACACTAATGCACACCTTTCGTCTCCCCACAATAGGTTGAACAATCTCCTTTTCATCTTCTATGAAGGTGAACCTCTTCAACGTTTCAACCCACCACGCATCCCTGCTCTGCTGGTTCTTATAGTAGTATGCGTTCCGAACAGCTTTGATGTCGTCTAGGGTCATTTGAGCGCAACACTCTCGCTTACAGCAAACCTGCCCACGCACACTCGTCAGTGCTTTTTTTGTGAGTTTTCTATGAACCGATTACAGAATCATTCTGAGACGAAAAGTATAAGAACACTTCTCTGAGGACAGACGTTTTGGAAAAATGTCATCGAAATCAGAGATCACGTCACAATTCTCATCGTCATTTCGACAACAGTGGTCACTGTTCTGGTCAATGTACGTTTGCGGAAGATCGGTTTTATTTGGAGAACTATCAACACTAGACGACACCGAAGCACTTGAATCTGAACCACCTTCATCACTCCCACCAAACAGAAGACATGTGTACTCGAAATCTCGAAGTGACCTCCTCGGCACCTATACAACACGATCTACATCGGATGCATCGTTGTCAGTAGAGGAGGCCTTACCCTCCTGACCTTCAGCACTCTCTGCATCACAAGTTCGAACCGGGCATCGAAGGACGGGATACGCACTTTCACATGTAGTGTCCGCACACGCAATATTTCGTGACGTCGTACGAGCAAGAGATTTCATAGCATTATCGACATGTTCGTGACCACTTCGAACATCTTGTGAACATATTGGCAGGTGTGGTGAAGAAAAATCCTCATTGACCATTCTATTAGACGCCACACAGTCCATGCTTTCCAAGGTTGTGCTGCAAGCCTTCCGTGGCATAGCATGCACACCACAAGCCATGCACGAGACGTGTCTGCGACAACAAAACAGCGGACCACTGTCAAATGAAATGGAGCAGACAATTATCCCTACACAACAGCGAGAAACACAACCCTATAAATGACTCTGAGAAACACAGCCCTACACTGGACGGCGGGGAACAGGAAACATCCGAGAGAGGACAACACACGACTGTGGAATATGGGCAGCAATCCAGTCATCAGGCCCAAACCGTGCCAAAGGCGCAATACACACAAAAAATATACATTTCTTAAAAAATAAACTTTTTGTCAAAAAGTGAACTATTTCGACTGCGAATAAACACTCACTACATGGCCCAATAGGGCATCATGCGACACTTTAAATGGTCAGTACATGAGGTGATGACATGACAAATGTTGGGGCGGGGCGTTTTGAGCCCTTCATACATGAATAGTCGTTATTAAATGCGAATTAACACAGTGTCAAAAAGGGCAGGGGCTTTTTGTATGACACCTTGACAATGTTGTCCTGGCTTAGTGTTGCTGTGACAAGCAGTACACGATTCAAAATGGCATCGTGTTGGGTATGTGGTGCCTGTTTTCCATAAAAGGTCAGGGCTCCGGCACCCGACACCTTGCAAGTTGATGGACTGAACCTGTCAACTGTGGTCAGGCGGAACACCCAGCCTGGTGAACGACATTTGGCAAGTTAAACCCACAACCCGTCAGTACCCCTGACACGAACCCGCAACCCGTCAGTACCCCTGCAATAATTGTGTCCACCATTTATCTTCCCGGAAGGACCTGAGGCTCCTTCTCCAGTTGACAAATAGTAGTTGAACAGTTTCACCGAATGATTTGGGAGTTAGTGGTGTTCAACAGAGCACCTTAAGGAAGTGGCAAACAGTCATTCGCTGTCGATGCCGATTGCCAATAGCACTGTTAGGGGGCCTTGATGCTGGTTCCTGATCTATTTGGCGATCGAGCAGCTTGAAGAAGTGTGAAAGAGTCATTGGTTGTCTGTGTGTATTATCATTAGCACTCTTAGGGAAACTTGATGCGAGATCTGATTCCGGGTCGTTTGTGTGTGTGTGTGTGTGTGTGTGTGTGTGTGTGTGTGTGTGTGTGTGTGTGTGTGTGTGTGTGTG
>BFEA01000078.1:2076654-2136090 GCA_003427395.1 Chara braunii | reverse complement strand
AGAGAGAGAGAGAGAGAGAGAGAGAGAGAGAGAGAGAGAGAGAGAGACTCTAGTTGAACAACATTCGACAGAGAACTGTAAGGAAGTGTCAAACAACACTACATGTATGCCAGGCCGAGCACCCAGGCACGTTTACAAGCAATGGAAGTGACCACGAGCCCTCTGCATCAGTTGAAATGACCACCTTCAAGAAGTGTCAAACATTCGGCGGTCTCAGGTCTCTATTGCTAAAAGCATTCTTAGGGGACCTTGCGGCAGAACTGTTTGGTGTAGCACTAGATAATCACCAAACAGTTTTGGATGTCGATCGTATGGACACATCATATGATGCTTACCAGTAAGCAGCGGCTGATTGCAGGACCTTCTATCCGGTGTGGATCTTTGAGAGCAGATTTGACGCAATCCACCGTTAGATCCATTCCGGCGAGGGGGACCTGCCATTCTGCCGTTGTTTATTGTACTCATCACGTGGGAATCGATGACGTGAGGAACCGACAATGAACATTCTAAGGGGAGTTTGCGATCGTGTCTGGAACTTATTGGCGTAACACTAAATGTTCACCAAGCAGTTCTGGATGTCGGTTATATCGACACATCATATGATGCCTTACAAGCAAACTGTGGTCGGATCCCGGCCCCCATCCTCGCAAGAACCCGACGTGGATCTTTGAGAGCAGATTTGACGCAATCCACCGTTAGATCCACATCGGAGAGGCGGACCGATCATCGTGCCGCTGTTCAATGTAGTCATCATGCGGGAGTCAACATCGCAAGAACCCGACGATGTTCCAATTGAGACGTGCTCTTGTTTCGTGAGGTGCAAGTGCTTACCGGCGGTTCGTTTGCGGAAGTCGGGAGAGAAAGAGAGAGGGAAACATTTGCAGGTTGCTTGTTGTTTTCGCAAAGGTCAAGTTGAAGCAAAGTGCGATGCGTTCATTCAAAGTGCGAATGAACTCCCACTTAGATGGACGGTGCAGTGGAAGAAAAGGAGAGAGGGAAATAGTTGCAGGGTGCTCGTCGTTCACACCAGAAGTAAGAATAAACTCGCACTTAGAAGGAGAAGCAGGTGCACACACCATTAGCGCGATGATTTAATATGGACGTTGGCTTGTCATTTGCATATTACCCGGTGAAAATATCATCAAATCTTTGTGTGGAGAAGATACATATCCATTCCTATAAGTAACTCTTGTCATTGCCTTCAAATTGCCTAGTGTTTTTCTAAAAGGTGTGGTTGCACACCACAAGGAGAGTTTCCAGAAATTATTCAATGCAAAAAAATCATTCAATGGCAAATTGCAAAGTACACAGAGTCGTTTTCAAAAACAAATCAATACAAAATTGCAAAGTACACGAAAGCTTTCCAAAATTCACAAAGTACATGGAGCCTTTCCAAAAATCATTGAAGGACACGTTTTAAGGCACATGTAGGCATTCCAAAAATCATTCCAGCCCACGTTGTATAGTCTACATGACATGCCCTTATCTATAGAAGTCGCTTTCGTACAGTCTATATCACTCCCCCTCTTCGCCACAAGCCGAAAAGTCCAGCATCACACATGAAACAAACCCTACCAGGCTACCACTAATACGAACATGTTGAAGACCTACACGAAAGCTGATTCAAGCCGAAGACCCACACGAACGCTGATTCGTGCCGAACAAAATTGCAAAGTACACGGAAGCTTTCCAAAAACAGCATAAGTACATGGACCCTTTCCGAACATCATTGAAGTACACGTTCTAAGGCACATGTAGGCATTCCAAAAATCATTCCAGCCCACGTCGTATACTCTACATGACATGCCCTTTTCTACAGAAGACGCTTCCGTACAGTTTATATCACTCCCCTTCTTCGCTACAAGTCGAAAAGTCCTGCATTACAAATGAAGCAAACCCTACCTCTAATACGAACATGTCGAAGACCAACACGAACGCTGATTCGAGCCGAAGACCTACACGAACGCTGATTCATGCCGAAGTCATGCACTAGACAAAAGGTCACCCGAACCCAACACCATGTTCACCTGCCTACACAAGTCCCAGACAAAAGTTCATCCAAGCCCGACATGATGTCCACGACGTGATAGGGTCAGACCCACTGCAAAAGGAGTGAGGTGATAAATGAGAGTCTGTTCGCATATAGAATCCGGATACCCTGTGACGATGAGTATCTTCGTAGCATGCGTCGGGTGAAAAGAGTTAGTACGATCTTAATGGTAGCATCAAGCCTCCCGCGATCGTCGCCGTTGCGCTCGTCTATGTTGAACTCGATTAAAAGGACTTGGTTCGGAAATTCGGGCCTCAAGATCTGCTTCGATATTCGGCAAGTCGTGCATGAGTAAATCTCTTAAAACTCGATTCAAATTGCTCCAGTGACGGATTTGGAACGGACAACGGTCTCCCCAGAATGGGGGACTGTCATCATTTTCTCTCACGCCGGATACAAGGAATAATTCTCCATCCAAGCACGAGGCGATATACATGATGAAGATCGATACGAAAAACGTAGTGGCAGACTCACAACCTTCGGGCATTCTATCGAAAGATGTGCTGGTTACGTACGAATAATACAAACAGCTTCTAAACTCCCCTTCGGACGCAATGTAGAAATCAATTCTGAAGACGGGCCTGTCGCGTAGCGTGGCCATCACAATGTACTGAAAAGTTGGGGTAGGCGGGGGCGAAACAGACAGCTGGACACGAGCGCGAACGTCTTTGGGGACCAGGAGGTAGCGGTATCTTGGAAGCTCAATGTTGCCAAACCACTCTAAACCATAAATGTTCTCAGTTGCGGTAACAACTGCACTTTGCAGACTTTCGCAGAAGCCCAGGTCTCTGACAACGACCGTCCCATTGAAACTTCCAGACGACATCCTGCATCAGAAAAAAGAACAGCGCCATTGTCATATACGGAGAGGTGGGTAAACGGCGAAGTTGAGACCGTCTGATGTTGGCAAAGTGCGAATGAACTCGTAATTAGATAGACAGTTTGTCATGCAACGGGGTATACCGAAGAGGACGGACTGTAAGCATAGTGCGAGTCTATTCGCACTAGAGAAACGACGAAGCAACTAATTCAAAACGCTGCTAGTGAAGAAGTAGATGTCCAGCATCGCAGTAAGGGCAGTCGCACACATATCTCGTCTTTCTGTTGCGCAGAGTCACTTCCTGAGGTCTGGAGGCGAAATAATCTAGATGGCGGTAAACAAATCTCAATTCGTTGTCCTTATGTTCGACAGTGAAATTTATTTTGTCAGGTAGTGAAGTTGTTGGTGCACCAAACAGTCGACCCGCAAATGCAGCTCATCTTTGAGTGCTTGATCTATGGCGAGCCTATTTTTGAACCGTGCAAGGGAACCAGTAGGGCCAGATGTGTGAAACGCTTGAAAAGAAGTGAGCTTGACACCGTGAAATTCCTCCCTTGTGAGAAAAAGAGCTCTCATTCGTCGACCGTCCCCCTTGACGGCAGTGAAGAGCATCACGACGGTGGTGCCTCGATTACACACCCTCGCTCGACCGAAGTAGTCTATGATCACCGGCGCCGACTTTATCGGTTGGCCGAGGCAAAACTAGGCACATAGTTTTTGATGCAACTTATCAAACGACACCCACTTAAGTTTCTCACATAAAATGTGTCATGCTTCAACCATCTTAGAAGTTTGGATGGGTCCCTCTTCTAGGGGTTCCCTCTTCAGAAGTGACTCCAACCTGATAGGGTATGCCTGTACATCCTTCATCAGAGTGTACAGGTACCAAAAGTTCGACCCTACATCACGGCAAATCCGAAGTTGTCCTTCTTCCGCACTTTGCCACGAAGGGATTTCCCCTTCCGGGGCAACATCATCTTCGAGGTGCAGGTAGTCACGGTCCAGACCAGATCGTCCAATGTCTTCCCGAATGTTCTTTGACAAAATGATTAGATCGAAATCCGGCGCTGAGGACTTCCTACTCTGCGACGAAGTCCCGATATCCATTCTGCATCAGCGGAGAAACGCAAGGAAGCGCGTCAGTTGCGATTCTCGCAAGTGCATAAGCAAAAATTCCAGGAATGTTATATGCATGAAAGAGTTCGATAATTGGTAATTAGTTCGCACATCGCAAGAAAACGCAAGTTTTCTAACGGCCGTCTAATGCCGACTTATTTTCTACACGTCATTCATGTGGGTCGATAAGTGAGAGTAGATTCGCACGTTGCGAATCAGCGCAAGTCCTGCAACCGCCGCCGACGATTGGCAAATAAATGACGGTAGATTCGCACTTCGCAACTGAGCACAAGTCCTGCAACCGCCGCTCAACATCTCCAACACGTCGTTCATGTGGAACGGTCAGACTACTCTCTTGTTGGGTGGAACGGTCAGACTACTCTCTTAATCAGCGCAAGTCCTGCAATGATGGCGTCGATGAACGGCGAGGTCGTCCTATGAGTACAGCAGCAAAGTGCGAACTAACTCGGAGTTGTCTCACATAATTGGTCATGGCGACTGGTGTCCATCCTCACAGTAAGGAAAGTCGTAGATCTGTCTCCGCCTACCCCCTACGAATTATAATGTTTGGACACCCGAACGGAAGAGTCGGCACAGTGGTGCCACGGTTGAACAGACGAACTCGGCCATGGTAGTCTATGATCACAGGGAAACGCAACTGCGGCTTCCCAATGCAGTACCATGCACAAAGTTTAGCATGCTGCTCGTCCATACAACCTTTCTCTTGTTCGAAGCGCATTCTATCATATCCTCGACGTCGATCTTCTGCTCCTGACTGGATGAAACTTCCAAAAGTTGGACTTCTTTTAAACTGTAGTAGAGGTACCACATATTTGATCCTCTATCACGAACTATTGTAGTTTGTCCATCAACAACACGTGTTTCGGGTGCAATGTAACCATCGAGGCCGACCCCAGCTTCGATATGCAGATAATCGCTGTCAAGACTGAGCGTTTGTTGTGTTCAAATGCATTTGTTCATGATGATAAGATCCGTGTCCACATTCTCGATCGAAAAGGAATACTTGCTCGCGTACGACGAGGTTTCATAGGACGTTGTCTCATATACAACGTCGAACGATGGTGTGTCGTCGTCATGCATCCTGAAGGACAAGAAACCGGAATTAGTTCGCAGTTCACGTCTCGTCATTATCTTAGCGGAGTTTGTAGCTACCAAATCTGAATCAGTTCGCATTTATCTAAACGGGCACGTCGGACGGATCGAAAAGACAGTCGTCCCCCAAGGCCACAAGCGCTTTCTCGAATCGTTATGCATCATGTAGGACAAGAAACCAGAATTAGTTCGCAGTTAACGTCTCGTCATTATCTTAGCGGAGTTCGTAGCTACCAAATCCGAATCAGTTCGCATTTATCTAAACGGGCACGTCGGACGGACCGGAAAGACAGTCGTCCCCCAAGGCGACAAGCGCTTTCTCGCAAAAGGATGTCGGTATTGCAAGGCCCGTCACGAATTTGCTCTCATCCGCCCCTTTGCGAAAAGGTCTTCTCCAAGAATAAGCCACGGTTTCGGCGCGTTGCCATTGTTCCTCGTCCGAAGTGGAAAGTTTCCACCTCTTCGTCCAAGCGCCGGAGTACCTTTCGTGAAGATCGGACAAGTGACCTGTAGGCACCCACCACTGTATACGTAAACAACTGAAATGCGGTGAGGAACGGTCGTCCACAACCTCAGACTGTGCTCTGCCAACCCAGAACGGGACACCTTGAGACAGTTCCTCATCAGGCGGCCTAGCAATCAGAAAATCACCTTTGTTTATATGGCGCCGAGGGTCGAAGTCCACTTTTGGATGGCCCGCCCTCGGTCCTACATATATAAGCAAAGCATCTGGCAAAGGAGGATCGGCTTCTTGAACTTCGTCCACAATTTCAACTAATTGTTTCCAGAAGGTGTGAGGGTAGATCTCCGGCTCGTCTGCCCTGGGGACATCCTTTCCTCACCCTCTTCCGTCTCCTTCTTCTTTTTCTTTTGGATCATGTCGTCCGCCTCGACGAAGATGGCTTTCCAATAAGACAATGCATCCTCCCGCTTGTCGACCTCATCCTTCCTATAAGTCTGCCACATGTGTCTATGCTGTTCGAGGACATCCACAAATTTTTGGACACTGTCACGAGCCATCCGAAAATCGTCTTTAACGACACGGGGAATAACACGTGGTTGTGGAGGGGAGGTATGACCTTCATACTGGCCATTGACAACCGGGAACCAGTGAATTGGTCTGCCTTCCGGCATCCATTCCGCATCGGTACAGTACTTCTTGTACACCATGACGGGACTGTCGTCACGCATGAAAAATTTGAAGAGGTGCGGTTTCGATACGCCGACGATGGTTCTATCGACGTATCGATCCACTACCCGGCGCCAATCGGCAATGTGATCAAGCTCAATGCACTTCGGTGGTATCTTGTGCGATGACTCGATAAGCGAGAACAACTGTTTCATGGTGTAAGCATCGTTGTCCTTCAGTTTTTTCGAGAAAACACTAAAAGTCGCGTCTATGTGGGTATGCGTGTGACCAACGAGCATGAACCCCACTTCGACATCTTCGAAAATCCCGAATTTCACCTGAGGAGAGGCCAAACACATAAGGTATTGGTTTTTGTTTTCCCTCCAGCAATTGTCCGCCTGGATGCGGAGGTGGCGTGGCCATTTCTGTCCCGATGCTTGCAACTCACATAGAGTCCGCATAACGCACGTCATGGTGCCATCGGAACCGTGCGCATAGAAAGGCAAATACGTGTACACATAAATGGACGGTTTTCAGGCGTGAGCTACAACCGCGGTCAGGTTCATTTTCATCATCATGTCGTGTCGATGATCCTTGGAGTAATTATACATGACGATGTGAGGAATGGTTGTCTTTTTGTGATCCATTCCATCCACTATAAGGCAAAGGTATTCCGTGGGGTTCAAAATGGAACGAAGTTTCCAGTCAGCGTAATCCTCACGGTGAGCGACCTCATTTAGTTGGTGTTTGAGGTGCTTTTCATCGAAATCCCTACGGTCACGAAGGAGGAAGGCGTTGTCTCTTGCCTGTCTAAGGCGGACGCACTCGCCACACTTTGTGAACGAGTTGGACTTGGCAAGGTCGGCATGCCACAAGTACTTCGGAGTAGAAGACTTGCTCCGAAACGACGGTCTGACCCGCCGCTTCCAAGTCCGCCTTGATAGACTCGTATACAAGGAGTTCGTGAAATAAGTAGGGAGCCTAACTTTGGGTCGTTGTGAGGTCCCCCTCACAACCATTTCGTTAGGCATAGCATCTCTATGTTCTTCCACGAACCTTGTCACACGAGCCAGCATGCTCACATACTCCGGTCTCGGGTTCAACAATCCCCATCGACCATGACGGCCACGGACGACCCCGTCCGACTTGCACTTGCTATAACGACGAAATGTGTTTCGACATATCCCTATTATTTTGCACCAACCGGCGATGCACACACGGCGTTTGCACTGCACTTGTTGAACTTTTTCCAGACCGCCGTCGAGGTTAGTGAAATTGTCGAGGGTTTGCATCCACCACTCGATCCTCCTTTCGAGGGACATTTCGTAATAGGCTTCGCGCACCGGTTTGATATCATCAATGGTCAAGACCCGAAGCCACTTGTTCTTACAATTGTACGTCGGGACGAGCGCAATGTTAAATTCATTCAATCGGCTTTTGGCCCTCTTTGAATGCCCTGACCTTTTAACCGGCCTATTTTTCCGATTATATCTTCTTCTTTCTCCAGGTAGGGGATGGGACAAAACTTGAAGGACTGGTTCAGGAGTTCCAGGTTGGCTTTTGGTTGGGGACCTATGCGCTGCACCTAGGAATTTCAATCTGTCCATGGGAGCGTTTCTTGACAAATCAGATTGGGAGGATTCCGATGAACTGTAGAAATCTGTGTCTACAAAACCAGTCTGCCAATTTTCCATTGCACCCGTCGCTGTCATCGACGGAGAGCCAACTATTCCAACTTCACATGCAATTCTCTTACCTATCTTCACACTTCCACATGCACGTACCGTTGCCTGGTCCCTATTATACCCGTTTCTACCAAATGCAACTCATTGTTCCCGATGAGATCCGTTTCTATCGGGTGTACCGCAGAAGTCTGTGTCCACCAACAACCGACTGTAGTCAAATGCTAGGGGCTGGGTAACTTCAATGCTTTCTGACAGCCTACCCGCTGTCCGCACGAGATCTGATCCAGTCGTTTCTGACACACCACAGAAATCTGTGTCCACGAACATCCACCCACTGGGAAACGTCTCGACATCCCGAATACCCTCACTACAGGGGATTAGCACTGTAGATACTCGCTGACCGTCGGGAACGTTGGTAAACCGAACAAAATGACGTCGTGCAGACGTCGTAGACAGACCTCTATGATTCGTCGGGGTCAACATCGAGAACTCCCTTTTCAAACCGCAATGCCGATCAGAGGGAGCTTCCGGGCTGCTGTCACAAGAATTTTGTTCTCGAACATCGTCTTCTCCGTGTTGTCGTGACGATGGCGGTGGCGTGACACAGTGGACTGATTGGACAGCCATTTGAAGAGACGATTCACATGGAAACTGTACAACAAGAAAATCACGTCAAAGTATGACAAGGTCAGGGAAATAAAAAGAGAGAGCAAACTCACTTTTCAAATATTTATCACAAAACAGTGGAACAACAACATTTTAATCCATATCGTTTTGTCGAACCCTGATGTTAGGCTCAAGTGCTATCTCAAGTCCGACTCCTCACCCACTCGTTCAGTGTGCAAGTGGTTTGGATATGTCCGAGTAAACTCGCACTTTTTCAGGCGAGAATACAAATGCGAGCTGATTTGGACTTATTCAACGTACAGTAAGAAATTAAGTTCATGGCCGGAACAAGACCGAACACAAGTGCGAGTTGATTCGCTATTATCCACTAAACAGCGAGAAATTTCAAGTGCCAAAAAATTTGCACTTCAGAGGAACATTTCGATTACGCCGTGCAATAAGAAATTGGCTTCGTGGTTGGTTCAGTGCCGAGTTAACTGGCAAATACAAAACGACTTCATTCTTTTGGGCCGAGAAGAGACGCGAATTATCGACTAAAGAGGAACAAATTTAGGGGGATGGATGATTGAAGAGCGAATAAATTCTTACTTGCAAACGAGCATTTCCATTATGAAACTGAGGCTTGTGGACTAAAGAGTCAAAAATTTGGGGGGATGGTTGGTTGAAGAGCGAATAAATTCGCACTTGCAGACGAACATTTCCACTATGAAACTGAGACTTTTGGACTGTAGAGTAAGAAATTTAGGGGGATGGTTGATTGAAGAGCGAATAAATTCGCACTTGCAAACGGACATTTTCATTACGAAACTAGGGGTACAAGTGCGAGTTAATTCGAACCTATGGACTAAACAGTGACAAATTAAGGGGTTGGTTGGTTCAAGAGCGAATGAATTCGCACTTGTAAACGAGCATTTCCATTACGAAACTGCGGGTATAAGTGCATGTTGTTTCCGACTTGTTCTGCGTGTAGTACGAGCCACAGATCGTGGAAAGAGAGAAATAGGGAAAGATGGCGTGCTATTTTTTAAGATGGAGAAAGATTACGAAGCGATGGGCAGACAACGCATCGATGAAAATACATGGAGAGAGATGGCGCACCGAATGAGAGAGATGGCGCACCAAGAGAGATGGATGAAGTCACAGTCTTCCCCCGAATACAACGTCCAGTCATTACAGCTGAATTCGGGTCATCTTTCAGTCTAAAGACAACTGTAATGAAAGTGAGTTGTATATTCCGGGGAGGAAGGTGGATGGCGCAGGAAGGGAAAGAGATCGCGAACTGATTGGGAGGTGTGCCGCAGCAAGAGAGAGATGGTTAGCGATACCACAACAATGGAAAAAGATGGCGCACCGAAGCTGATAGATGACGATGGAGATAGATTGGGAAAGATAGCGCAGCAATGGAAATAGATGACGAAGAAGATAGATTAGGAAAGATAGCGCACCGAAGGAGATGGATGGCGAAGGAGATGGATTAGGAAAGATACCATAATAATGGGGATAAATGACGAAAGGTCGGTAGAGATCGCGCATTGGTGGAGAGAGATGGAGAGCGGACGCGCAACAATGGTTAGCAATGCCGCAATGATGGAGAGAGAAGGCACAGCGATGACCAAGATTTGTTATTGCACAACATCAGTTCCATCGAGTTAAGCCTTCGTTAAGCATACCTGTCACCGACGACCGCCTGAAACAATAATACAATGATGATGGCGGGATCGCGCACTAGTAATGGAGAGCCTCCGGGGCAAGGATGAAGGTTGCCCAGGTGTCGAGAGAGATCACGCAGTGATGGAGTCAGATGGAGAGTGATCACTCAGCAATGGAGGGAGATCGTGCGGTGATGGAGAGAGAAATCGCGTAGCGCTGCGGTGGGATAACACTGGCCAGGGCTTCGATAGCGATGGCCAACGCTGCGGTGGAGAGCGATGACGCACCGGTGAAGAGCGATGGCATGGCGATGGAACACGTTACAATGCAGCGATAGCGATAGCGATGGCAGCAATGGAACAACGATAGCGATTGCGCAGTGATGGCGCACCAGTGGAGAGCGATGGCGCACCGGTGGAGAGCGATAGCGCAGCGATGGAACAGCGATAGCGATGGTGCAGCGATGGAACAACGATAGTGATGGCGCAGCGATGGAACAGCGATAGCGAAGGCAGCGATAGCGATGGCAGCGATAGCGATGGCGCACCGATTGAGAGATGGTGCAGCGATGGAACCAACGTTGCGATGGCAGTTATGGTACCAGCGTTGCGATGGCGCAGCGATGGCCAGCGCTGTGATGAGAGCGATGGCGATTGTCAGCGCTGCGATGGTCAGGTGAGTGCGACGACTGCGATGGGGGATATAGCTTTGCGTTGTGATGGCGATGAGCTAAGCGCATCGATGACGATGGTGCATGACGAGCGTTGGCGATGGCGATGAGCTAACCGCATCGATAACGATGGTGCATGACTAAGCGCATCGATATCGAACGCCGTTGACATTTGCAAAATGTCCGAATGACAGCAACACCGGAACTTATAGATTTCCGGTGTTTTTGACCTCGACGCACAAAGAATCTCCGCGCCTCGGCGGGAAATAAACCGTCGACTGGCCTCGGCGCGCAACGAACTGCCTCGGCGCACAACGAATTGCTGCACCTTACACATTCTTGCACCTGACCTCGTGCGTCGGATCATGCCGATCGACGGTCCAGATTAGAACTACGAAAATGACATTGCCTGCCCCTTGTTTTCGGAAACTGTCACATCATTGCACGCCGGAGTTGACGAAGATTTTGGGGCCACTGGCATAACAGTGGCTCCGTTCATCTGCGCGGTTGAAAATTGTTGATCGGCTGCTGACAATTTCCGGTGCCCCTTACCGTTTATAGGCCGTGGCGTTTTATGGGCCCAGGGGTGCGATACACGAATCGATTCGGCCCAACCTTGATGGCGTTTTATGGGCCCAGGGGTGCGATATGCGAATCGATTCGGCCCCACCTTGATCCCGACGCGAGGCCTGCTGCAACAAAGTATAAAAGGCGTTGCAGTCCTCGAGTTATCCCTTTTGTTGGTGCTTCACAGATCAAGTCGCGCTATCGCTTCCACGCGCGTTCTGATATTTGGTCCTCAGCCCCCCCCACCTTCCGCCATAGCCCGCTCACTCTTCGCTCTTCGCTCCGTCCGCAGTTGCCACATTGTGTTCGGTTCGCTCTTCGCTCCTCGGTCTTCGCTCTTCCTAGCTTGATATCCCTCCACCATAGCTGGTTCGGTGGTTGGTTGCTCGCTCAACGCACGACGAAGGTAAAATCATATAACTTGAGTTGTCCTATTCTATGTCCGACGTCCGAACACATTCTCAGATGCCCTGTCTGTACCTGCAGGATATAACGCCGCAGCCGCGTTCTGTTGAACCCCGAATCAATTCCTGGTTTTGTTGTTTCGCCAGTGGACGTGCTCTGATCTCTTTTCYCCMCCCYCCMCCTCCGTCCGCCATAGCCGATCCGCGTTCCGCAGCTCGATCACCTTTCGCCATAGCCTTGATAACGTTCGTATAAAGCTCCTCGATCCCCTTCGCAAGTTGCAGTCGTCGCTGCGCATGGCGAACCTCGAATCAATACCTAGTTGCTACACTGAACACCGAATTAATTCCCGATTTTCGCTCACCTATCCCTTGTGAGGTCCCCGACCTGATATCTACATATATATATATAAAGATATAGATACATATATGTATATATAGAGATATATTGCTACACTGAACACCGAATCAATTCCCGNAGATACATATATGTATATATAGAGATATATTGCTACACTGAACACCGAATCAATTCCCGATTTTCGCTCACCTGTCCCTTGTGAGGTCGCCGACCGGCGACCTGATATATATATATATATATATATATATATATATAGAGAGAGAGAGAGAGAGAGATTGCGAGTCAGTTCGCAGTTTGCGACGTACAGTGTTCGAGGAGTGACAACTGCGAGGTTATTCACAGTTTTTCCAAGGTTAGACACATATTTCATTAAAGGCAGTTCTTTATTTCCACAAATGCGAGTTGTTCGCACTTTTTTAGCAACACTGCTGGAGAGTTGACGACCCAACCCGTGCGGCTTTCAGGTCTTCAGTTCCACAATTCCGAGTTAGTTCGTACTTTCCCCTAGTGTTGCGCATCGCCATTATTGTCTTGTCTACAAAACTGCGAGTTAGTTCGCACGTGTCGAAACCCTTCGCAATTGTCGATAAACAAGGACTTCAGTTCCACAATTCAGAGTCAATTCGTACTTTGCTGTTGTACTTCGGGTTGCAATTGTCGTCCTGTCAGCATAACTGCGAGTTAGTTCTCACTTGTCGATTCACACTTGTTGATAAACCACATCTTACTCGTTTTGTGCGTCTTTCAGGTCTTCAGTTCCATAATTCCGAGTTAGTTCGCACTTTCCCCTAGTGCAGCGGGTTTCCATTGTTGTCTTGTTTACAGAACTGCGAGTTAGTTCGCACTTGTCGACACCCTTCGCACTTGTCGATAAACCACCTCTTACTCGTTTCGAGGGCATCTAGTTGGGTCGCAATCTTTCCGAACAGTTATCGTCTTCCCTCCGAACTTCTGTCTTTCCTATCCTTCACCCGATTGTTGTGACTTCGTGTGCATTTCGAACACCCATGTCTTACGTCCTTTTCGTCCTCCATTTCGTTAAGTCCGTGTTAGTTCGCACTTCGCTTCTGTATTGGTCTGGGGTTGGGCGTATTAGTCATCCGAGTTGGTCTGAGGTTGGGCGTGCTAGTCAACGGGTGGGAATACAATGGCGTCCACAAAGAACACATCCACAAGCGCTGGACCATCTGCCCGCGGGGAGGGATGACCTGTACAACAACCTACTCCTCCGTATATGCACGCAAAGGGAGCACAATGGTTTTTGGACTTCGTTGTTCAGGGGGACCTTTTTGGGCCAGCTGTTTTCATGCGACCCACTTGCGTTACAGACGCTAGGGGAGCGGTCAACGTTGTTCCTCTCGGTACCGTCATCTCGTGCGCGAAAACTCCTGGAGGTTTGCTCAAGCTGAACACTAACGGCTTGTACGACGAGTGCAGACTGCCTATCAGAGGTGTTAAAGGTGTGTTGGTGACCATCAAGAGTCTCGCGGGGTACGACTCCTCTCACTTCAAAGACCTTTACGATGGCGGCAGCAAGCGTCTTCCATCGCCAGAGCAATATCTCGATCTCGCGCTGATGGTGCCCAGAGAACGTCCGGTTTTTTCGCCAGAGCATGTTTTCCAGCTTCTGCCACCCCGTGATGTGTCGTCCGGCTTGGTTCAAGAAACTCCAGGTACGGCAGTGGGGCGCAGGAGTCCAATTCAAGACGCTGGGGGTCGGGTCAAGGGACGCAGCGTTCACACGCAGGTCGGCCCGGATGCTCCTAGGAACACGTCGGAATTGCATTCTCTGGGTACAGGGACTCAACAGGTTGGTACTCTGAAACTTATCAAGATCCGCTGCGGCGATGACACGTATTTGCTTCGAGATGAGACGAGAAGAGATTCAAGCAGATCGGGGCTAGATGTTGGAGGGAATGAGGCTGAAGGGATGGGCGCTGTCAGCGAAAGCTCTGGTGGGGATCAGACTCCTTCGAAGAAGATGAGCGAGCGACAGAGGATGGTGCGATAGGAGGTGGCAGAAGGAACCCTCCGCATGAAGAAGATGAGAGGAAAACTGGAGGCGGTGATGGGCGAGGATGGAGGTGGCGATGGAGAACGTGCCTTGGGAAAGAGGCCGACGAAGGAAGAGGGTGGGACGGCAAGTAAGAAAGCGAAGAGGCCTGACGATTTGACCATCCGCGAAGGACAAGCCGCGGGTGGAGGACATTCGGCTGATCCAGGCGCTGCGGCCGCGAGAGAACCTTCGGGGAAATCGAAACGGAAAGTGGCAGTTGAAGAAGGCGATGGCGAGAAGAAAACTCGAAGGCGGAAGATTGTTGAGGCGGCGAGCGGTGGCGAAGGGCCTGTCGGTAAGGAGTACGACGAAGCGGCAGCGTTCTGGCTCGAATACGAGCGGAATGATGTCGGTGAAATCGTGGAGAAGGAGCTCCCCGTCCAACTGCTCATCGACCCCAAGAAGGTCTGCGAGATCCCGACTTGGGAAAGATATTACAACCACCGCAGTCTAAGTCGCGAAACTGTGGACGACATCAAGGGTACGATGCTGAGTCAATTCCGCTAGAAAAAGGGGAAGTTCTGGATGAAAAACCCTTTGGTTTTGGCACCCATCTACAAGATGCGTAGGCCAGAGAAAGCTGACAGGGTTCACAAAGATGTCTTCAAGCCAGAGGACAAGGACAAGTACTACTATTACCCTGTTAACGGACAACACACCGTGGCTGATGTAAAGGAGTTGGAGGGTGAGTCAATATTCAATTGGTGGAAGATGCACTCGTGGCCGGCGAGAGTAGTGTGGTTCTTCGACCGAGATTTCGCGGGGTATAGGCAGGTCAGTCTCAACGAGAACACGAGACACAAGATGTCTAAGCAGCGATCGCAGAAGGCCGCGTTCTTGGACATGCGGGAGGCATGGGAGAATGAAGGAAGGTCGGTGGCCATTCAAGGGAACCCTTCCGGCAAGGAGGCCGAAAAACAAAAGTTCTTTATGTTCCAAAAGCTGATTTTGGGAAAGAGTCCGGACGGAGCTCATTGGACGTTGGCACAAAAAGATTCGTCGCTCGCCGACAAGGAGTATGTAGCTGCAGTTGGCAATGCATTGAGGCAGTGGATGCCGCTCGTGACGGTCGGTGATGACGTTTTCCGCAAAGCCATGGAATTCTTGGCGAAATGGGTGGAGGGGAAGTTGTTGGGCGGCGACGGCAAGACGCCATTGTCGAGGCCGGGCAAATACATGCCTGACTAATCTCCGGGTCTGCAAGCAATTCCGGAAATGGGCTCGAAAGGAACGGCTGGTAAAACGAAGATGGGGTGGGTGGTCCGGGTTCCGCCGCCTCCGACCAAAAAGAAAATGCAAGCGGACAACAAGTTTTTCGTGGTCGTGAAGGAGCCAGACATGTTCTGTGAGAAGTGTCTCGCCGACATGACTGATGCTGAGAAACTGTCGATCCTTGACGACATTCTCACGCAAAGGGGAGTGTTCGTGCAATCCGCGGGCGGCCATCTGAAGCGTCAGCACAAACCAGGAATTAAAGACATGGTCGCGACGAGGAAAATGGACCGTATGATGCTCCGTATGTTCCACTACATCTTGTTCCTTGAAACGGAGGAGGACGAATGTGTTTGGCGCCACGGGAGCCCTTTTTTTTGGACCAAGGGGAAGCTTCTGGAGGAGTACGGGCCGCAGGGCCTCACGAAACAGGTTTGGGTCGAGATGCGAAAGCATTTCCAGGGCGCGGTGGACTACGTGAACACTTGCAAACGTACTCTTCCGCACGAGAAGGAGTCCCTCGACGACGCGAAGAAATTGTACGATAATGAAAGGTTTCTTAACTCTTTCGAAAAGTTTGTCCGTTCCATCTTGCGATGGACGGAAGAAGAAGTTCGAGACACAATCAGGGTCAGCGGGGATGTGAGGCACATCAAATGGCCCGACCTCAACTGGTTGACCAACCTTATTCCTTTCGCTTTCCCGCCTTTCCAAGCTCACAGTCATGTCACTGCGATCCCTGAGGTTGTGCGACATTACGTGTGCAACATGTACGTCCTCGATTTGTGTGATCCCACACTCCTCACAGACTGGCGAGAAGACAATTTCGCCAACTTGCAAGGCCTTCTTCAAACACTTTCGCGAACGCACTCGACACTTGTGATCTTTTTCCCCTCTCGTTGGGAGCTCAATTTCTTGAAAGGCATGACCAGGCTTAGCGTCCATCACGTCAGGACAGGGAACTGGGTACGTAATGCACAAAAGCAGGCCACTGTCTGGGAAGGCAATATGCTGGTTGAGGAGTGTGACCGCCTGTACGTGATTTTTAATGGCGAGAAGCTGGAAGACAACACATTTGCAGTCTACCCGGCCAGTAGCCCGGCAAAGGCTTCCCGTGCTCATGGTCCAAGTCCAGCCAAACACACGGTGGCAGGCCCATCAGGACAGGCTGTGGCGTGTTTCGACGTGGCGGAAGAGGAAAGGTTCTCTCGTAGCATGTGGGAGGACGGCGGCGTGACAAGTTCTCAAGGACCTGCTTACGAGGAGATGGAGCGGAACCCGTCCCGTCTACTTGGTCTACTCGTAAACTTTTGCAAAGCTGGTCAAACTGTTTTTTTTCTTTGGGAAGGCGCATGTGTCTGTCGTGTGGGAACTCTTGCACACCGGTCGGAACGTTGTCGCGTTGGAGAAGGACGCGAAGGATGATCGATTACCTTTACGAGTTCGCGAAGGCACGCGTTGCAGACACTCGCAATGCTTGCGAGTTTGCCCGCACCACCGGCGAACGAAACTGGGATCCCAAATGTGACATGTATTGGAAATTGCCGGGGAACAAAAGGACGAACGTTTGGGACTTCCTTTTCGGACCCGGACCGCCTGGTCCGACCGACCTCGAATACAGTGGATGGAGAAACCTGGTGTTCGCTGTGCTCAATGGGTACCACGGTGCACCCAGGGAGTCTGTCTCGTACTTCCTGAGAAGGCTGAAGCACGTTTACTTCACGCCGGCCGAACCGCTCACTCTCGAAAACTACAAGTCACAATTTGACATGGAGGACCCTTTCGACGCTGACGACATGGAGGAGTTGAGCGACTCTGAAACCTTCGATTTCGAGTCCATGCCACTTCCTCGGGTGGTTGGACAGGTTGGTGATGAAGAGGAAGGTGACCCTCGGAGATATAGCACGTCCCCTGCCRGTTTGAAGCGTGTGTTTCGGGGCGAACSAGTCGACGACCAATCGTCTGATGACGGGGAAGAAGAGAGAGACTACGATCACGAACCTTGTGACAGGCTCCCTGTGGACCATGACACCTGGCAGAATGACAGACTCTACTTCTTCGGCAAGCATCACCGGTTCACGTCGGAGGATGTCGGGGGACACAATGTCGTCTGGCACCCGAGGATATTCCAACATGCTGTAAGGAATGGAATATGGGTCATGGCAATAAAGAAGGCCGATGGCAAGTGGAGTGGACTAAAGAGACTGGGAGCGAGTGCATTTAAGAGAAAGGCAATAACAGCTCTGGTGGAGCATTTGAGTCTCATGAACCCCGAGAGGAACGATCAGGACGTCGATGCGTATCCAGAAGAAAAACTACATGATTTGTACGCCAACAACATGTTAGAGTTTCGAGCGCCTTTCTACGCACTCGAAACGGCACCGTCTCGTGGCATTGACTGGCGCATGCCGCAACCTCCGTCGGCCGGTCAGCATTCGGGAGGGGGTGGTGGAGGAGACGAAGGACACAGCGGAGGTGGCGGAGGAGACGGCTCATAATTTGTCGGAAAGGGGACGGGCGAGACATCGTCAGTTGAGAAGGCGTCTGGCGGAAAGGGGTCGGGCAGAAAGGGGTGGGCGGGAAAGGGTCGGGCGGGAAGGGGTCGGACGGAAAGCGTAGAACGTACGGGAGTCCCCAGTATATGGAAACTGACCCCCATTGCGTAGGGAGTCGAGATTCCGACATGTGAGACGAGGCCACCCTGACGTCTGATCAAGTGCGAGTAGATTCGTACTTGTCTGCGAGGAGTTTGTTTCCCGTTGCCCAGGAGAGTCCATCCCGTCGTGCGCAGCAAAGGTCTCTTGTGCTCAATACCTTGCTCCTGAAAGAGGGCGCGTCTTCGTTTTGCCTGGAGGGCGGGATGCCTGCATTGCGAAGGAGCGAAGGTGCGACCTCCGGTTTTCTCGGCTCGGGCGACCACCATAAATTCCGAATACATTCGGATTTGCTGTCGTCGCCCTACGCCATAAGTAACATGTTATCCGTTAAAACAGGACATTATATTTTAAATTGGTACTCGCAAGCTATTAATTTCATGTTAAAATCGCTATATTTTGGACCTGAATAGAACTCTGGAACCCGAAGAATGCAATTGAGAGGCCATAAATTGAATCTAAACTGGAGATTCAAGGCAATCACTTACTGATCATGATGGATTAAGTGTGGATTCCATTGCACTTCCATCAATTTTGTAACTTAAAAGCCGTTACGGCTAGAAAATGAATTCTTGAACTCTCGATTTCTTCTCTCCTTGCTCAATTTTATGTCAGCATTGAGTCGGACCTCTTTTAGATGACATTGTGACTTCCTTAAATTTATTGAAACTCGAAGTGGGACATTTAAGGCAAGCACACAGATGGTTTTAGTACTAATAGTCTAGTATGTATTCCGTCGCACTTCGATAATTTTTGTTTTAACTCTATTATATATTTACTAACTTCAGTTAACTTATTAAATCGATCGTTGAAAGTCAATGGAAGTGGGACATTTAAAACATTGCCAAGCACACGGATGGTTTAAGTACTAATAGTCTGGACTAAGTATGGATTTCGTCGCACTTAGTAATTTATAAGTTATTAAATCGATCGAAGAGTAAACTTTAAACGTTAGGCAATCACACGACAAACGAATCACACAGCAAACGAGACTACGGTTTAAGTACAGTGACTATGGATATCATCGCACTTCAATAATTTATGTAGTAGTACATAGTATTACTTATTAAAAGACGTGACACTCAGTCTGTTCGGTGTGATTTAAGGATGGATTCCAACACTGTGACACTTCGATAATTTTGGACTCTATCACACTACGACAATTTATGTGACTTTAAAGACGAAACTGACATGTCATTGACATACATTGAAATGCACTTCAACAACAGACACAATGAGACACTGGACAGGGTTGTGAATGACCTCACTGAACAACACACGAACTATCACTGAGCATTGATTCAGACGTACTATCACTGAGCATTGATTCAGACGTACTACACATGATATTGTGTGAAGGCGAAACTAGAAATCCTTTGATGAGTCAATGCAATCACAAGGTAAACAAGATGGGTTATGTATGGATTCCGACGCACTTTGACAAAAATCATAAACCGATATGACATGGTCATATGAAACTGAAATGCATGTGAGTACCACGGATTCCGTCTCACTTCAAGAAATGTTGTACCCATGAAAAATTAAAAGTTGAAAATTGTATCGATAATTAAAAGTTCAAAATTGTACCAACACGTGCAAGAAACCGCAAATGCAAGATTGAAGTACGTCTACATTCAACGCTACAAGCCAACTATGCATTGAACTACGTCTATAATTAAAAGCTACGAGCTGCAACAATGTAAACTTTCTAAAACGGTATCATTTACAAAATTTAAATTTTCAACCGATGTCCCCGCGTCCCCTTATAACCAAACCCGTATAAGGCATTCATGGACGACCCGAAAACAAAGGTTTGTGGCTGTCCCTTCGTCGCTACCCTCGAGAACACCGAAATGTACTTCATCCTTACAAACCTATAGACACCTGCTAAGGACTTGCCGATGGCGTCACGCACACAACATGTCACTTGCTCTACCTCATGCTGTGGAGCGCACCGGTCCGACACCGCACCAGGGCAGCGCGGGACCCTCCCGGCCGCGTCACGCAGGAGTTGGTTTTAAATCCTTCGTCGCAATATATACGGAGCTTCCTTAGGCCGCTCCGGCCGAGTGCGCCAGCCATACCTTTCGCAAGCCCCTACGACAGGATAGGGCCTATGCGAGGCACGACTTACCTACACCTTACGGGAGTTGTCACCTCCCTTCGGTGGGTGTATCCCCGCCGAGCTACCAGCCCACAGTACGAAAGCTAATCAGTTGCAATCGCAGAGGTGGACCAGCCGAGGGCGTTTCTCGTTCGCTGTAGCATAGGGGGTACGAGCGGTAATACGCCTTTATCGAACCCGCACGCGAATTGGCATCTTGGGGGGGCTGAGGTCCCGAGCGCGACCCGTCATCGGTCGACTTGAACGCATCCCACACACCACGCGCACTCCACTTTATGAATACACATACACACAAAACAACACATATACGAAACGACACAACACAAACAACACGACAACGCTCCCAGCCCCTCGGTAGCCAACCCATAACTTTCCAACGCGGAAATCGAATAGGTGTCGCGCGAGAGACTCAGTGTAAAACTGCGCGGACGCAGGGCTATCGCATATCGACTCGCAATGCAATTGTGTGCAAGCAGTCGCAATGAAGGCGTATTATGTGGTACCTATTCTCACTCGGTCTCCATTAATCGCGAGGGCCTCGTTCAACACTCAAGTGTCGGCTGACACACGCCTTGAGGGTTAATCTCTCGACGCTGGACAACCACCATGAGCAGTTGAAGACCACACCCTCTTCTGCATCCTGTGCAGAGGGGTTGAGTAGACAACTTTAAGCTGTCGTGGCGGTCGAACATCAAGGGGTTTGACTTTGATGGCTGTCACGGACTATAACTTCCAACTATAAAAACTCCAAAGAGCAAAAGATAAGGAATGGGCCAAAGGTTCCCTGCCTAGTAGACAAAATCATAGCCCTCAGGTACCCTCCCTTTTTCGCGTGGCGTTGGCGGCCTATAGCAATCTCAAAAACATTCGTTCATATGTGTCAGTCCCTTTATAATCCCATAACCTTTTACACACTAGGGCGGTGAAACGTCGCGCGTGAGATTTTAATATAAATTTACACAGCCGAAGGCCTACGTTATACCAACCCGCTATTCAGGCATACGCATGCAGTCGCGACGATGGCGTACTATGTAGTGCCCATAATCAAGTGGTCCCTCGTGGATCCGAGTACCGCTTATGACACTCAAGTGTCATACTCGAAGTGCGCGAGGGCCTAACCCTTCACGACATTGCACGGCTGAAGGAATAGTCGTGCAACCACCGTGGCACCTTCGGCTCTCGGCATGATTGTCTCGGTAGGCAAATCAAATAGGCTCTGCGCGAGGGAACCCCCCCCCCCCCTGCAGAGCCCAGGGCTTGGGGAGTCCTGGACAAGAACCTCGAATCCCGGCCCAGGACCAAACGTCCGACTAAGAAAATCATCAAAGAGCAAGAAACCAAAATAGAAGGAGAAGCTTCCCCAAAGCCCCTCAGCCTCGGCTTCTGAATAGGGTTTTTGGTATGAGACTCTTCAATCTATGCAAACATTTATCCCAAGTATACCTATGTATACATATATAAGGGTTAAGTATGTGACGATCACTTTTTAACGGTCTCACTTGGGTCTCTCACAATAATACGTATATGTGTGATCGCAAGCAACCAAATCCAGAATCTGATTCACAGCAAATACCTGCAATCACATCAACGAACCAAATCAACAGCCCACACACTACACGGAGTCAACCCCAACCACCTTCGACGCTCATACCCCTCGCTTTAGCCATGCAAGCCCCAAAACCTCCTATCCAACCAACCTTAATTGAATACTCAACACCTTTGTTAAATGGCCATTCAATAAAAGTCCGAGTGAAACCTTAATAAAACAACGAAATCACCATGGCTAAAGCCTTTTAGATTGAGTGTGGGGGGAGAGTTGAAATTGGGTCGTAGACCGACGAATCGGCAACCGACTTGTTATCCGTGATAACAGTAAGTGATCCTTAAGGGATCAAGCTGGATCTAACCTTGAACTTTGATCAAATGATCAAAAGGACCTGAAACACACAGCAGATCAATCCGCAAGCTAAGATCATAAGTGTATGGAGAATATAACTGCATAATACATCGTCACTCAAAACCTCCCTATAAGTTAAACTTAAGTCTACTTTTAAACCAAATGCTTAAGTTAAAGGTAGACCAACTACGGAATCTCCCATATTCTGGGTGGATTGTCTGAATCGCCCCCTGACAAAATATAGTCTATCTCCTTTAAACTAAGAAAATTTCGGCGGCGCTTCCCATAGGAAAAGTGTCTTTCCAAAATTTATATAAGCTCAAATATGAACACCGAAATAATATCTAAGTCTGGAAAGTCAAATTCTGTCTAACTCTCTGAATTAGTAGAAATTTGGGCAACACTCCCTCTAGAAAAGGAGACTTTTCAGATTTATGCTAAGTCAGATATGAACTCGAGCAACAGCTCGAGCTCAATTTTAGACTGAATTTAATCAACTCCTTTAATTTTGTAGAAAATTTCGGCAGCACTCCCTCTAGAAAAGTGCTATTCTAAAATTTATACAAGACTAAGTTCAAATTTTGAAAGTAACTTTGGCTTCCCAAAGTTCAATTTTGTGTAACTCCCTGAATTAACAAAAATTTGGGCAGCACTCCCTTTAGAAAATGAGACTTCCCAGATTTTAACTAAGCTAGATATATGAAAAGGACAAGTTGAACTCTGACAAGTCAAAAGTTGAGTAACTTCTTGAATTTGTAGAAATTTCGGCAGCACTTCCCGTAGGAAAAGTAGCTTGCCAAAATTTATACAAAACCAAGTATAAAAAAAGATCTCAGAAAATGCAGGAATTGACCTAATTAAGAAAAAAATTATTACAGAAAATGCAGGAATTGACCTAAGTAAAAAAATGTTATTACAGAAAATGCAGGAATTGACACCAACTCCTATGGCTCTAGCACGTGGCGAGCAACTAAAGTAACTACCTATAGAACTGAAATTCAAACAAACTAGTCATGCCATCCAGTCTTATGCAAACCAAACCACGAATGCAAGTACTCTCACCATCCGAAGGTCATTCCATTTAAATAGTTCGTGAATCTTTAAGTTCTTGAATCCTTATACCCATCTTACATAAGACACAGAGCTGGACCATTCGCCATGGAAACAATGTCCAGCTTGTCTTTGTGATATACACGAACAGGTTGCACAACCACTTCTTTCTTCTTTTCGGCAGATGACTAGGCTATTCGCCATGGAAACAATGCCTAGTCACCCTGAGCTGTTTAATATCCAAAGTTTAAGTATTTCTCTTACTTTGTTGAAAAAGGAAAGACAAATATGGGCCGGGGACTGAACCATTCACAGTAGAAACAATGTTCAGCTTGCCCCAAACTATTTCCATTTATACTCTGTATTTTCCCTTCTCTCTTCTTAATGATATGGCTTAACGCTGGACCATTCACAGTAGAAACAATGCCCAGCTGCCAGTTCACATGCAAATATACATAAAATACTTTCCTTTATACTTAGTTTCAATTGTGTGCGTGGTTTTGAGGCTAAACCATTCACCATGGAAACAATGCTTAGCCTTAGACAAAAAATCCTCCTCAGAATAAACAAGAATTTAAACCCGTTCAATCAGACAAACCTTCAGAGTTAACTAAGGTAGCCAGACCATTCACAGAAGAGACAATGTCTGGTTCCCCAGAAAACAATTAAATAAACACAGCGACCGGGCCATTCACAGTAGAAACAATGCCTGGTCCTGCAGAAAACAACCAAATAAACATAGCCCTGAGCCATTCACAGTGGAAACAATGCTTGAGCTTTGGTTGACCCGGTCAACGCATGCAGTCTACCTTCCTCCCACCTTCGCCCGGTTCATCCTTAGTCTGCTTTCAATCAGAACAAAGTAGAAACTTAGGCTTCACTCTCACACATTCTTTCTAGTTAGTTTGATTAGGTCATGAAGAGAAAACAAAAACCATAGGGACAATCGCATGCATACAATAGTCATACTGCAGGGGGATAGGCAAACATGGGTGATAGTGGGTCATATAGATGAAAGATAGTATACCTGACGATTCCCTGCCTCCAGAACTCCTYCYGAGTTCCGGCAGAGCTCCCGCAATCGGTGGGTGGACTCCCCACAGAGTTTTGATGCAGACCTACGGGTTGCAATTTCGCCTGCCACCTTCCCCTCGTAACCAGCAGACTAGACTTAGATTTTGAAAGATAGAAAGAAAAGGGTTTGAGATTCTCAGATATAAGAGGGGTGCTCTCAAACTCGCGCGAGAGGGCCTTGGTACCTTCAGCGCCTCAGGGCCCCGCAATGGTAGCCAAAGTGGCAGCTTGGTCAAACCAGAGCAAACCTGTACAACTCAACCCTCCTGTCGAACCCTTAATTCGCAGTAGTAACCCCATTTCTCAAACCCAGCCGCGCTACATAGCGCCCTGCAGCAGTTGGCAATAGCCAGCAACAGCACCCAGTTGTATACAACAATCCACAACGGACGTAGTAGCGGTTTGTGTGCAGTACGCAGTTGCGGTTCGTGCACCACTAACCGCTGCCCATCATTTGTAGCGTGCTGGGATATGCTAATACGCAGGGCAATGAGTGGTGATGGCGCGGTAGCAAGCTCATCACACCAACGAACTCCTCCTCCAGCGGCTGCAATGGTGCCTCACCAACTGACTATCTCATCTGCACCATGTAGCTGGCCTGCTGTTGCTTTGTCCAGCAGTAAGCGGCGTTGCCAACTGTTGAGTGAGCCTGTAGCCCACAACTTGCCCTTTTCCCAAGTACTCCGAACCTCAAGGTGGGCAGCACACCAGCCAGTATGCCACCTCACAAATTCGGCCGGTGAAGAGCGCGTCACCTTGCCAACAAACAGGCAAGCAGGCCCATGACTTGCCCTCCCCCGGACGCTCCCTCAGCGAGTCAGCCAAACTGTAGATATGTAGCACTCCTTGCTGCTCCACTAAACTGGGAAGGACAGTGCCGCAGCCCGCAGGTAAGCCCTCGGTCCCTTAGCTCGTCCGCCCCGTTACTTTTGTTTCTGAGGAGATAGGCAGTGCCCTTGTCAACAGGTAAGCCTCCAGCCCAACTGCTCGCTCCTCACCTCGCTGCTCACTCCCCCGCTACTCCTTGGTTTGTCAGATATGTGCTGAATTCGGACGAATCTACCGTTGGAGCATGGAAACGTACATTGCTATTACGGCCAGCTACGAGGTAAGTCACCCCGCCCTTTGGAGCACAACAACACACGACTCACTCACACCACAGTCGAACTCCCAGACCGTCGGCTTCCACCACCTACTGAGCCAGGGAGCTACCCCGACATCCGTCCGTCCTCGTTTGCAGGCCGCACAGACACCCCGGACCGAGCGACCTCCACCTCCATGTACCTGGCCCATAATGGTGGTCAGGTTCGCTGGCGTGACTGTGCACTATGTCACAGATCCCCTTCAAGTACGAGTGCCGCTGGTGTGGTGAGTCCTCCTCCCTCTCTCTCTCTCTCTCCATTCCAACCCGCTGGCCTGCTCACTCCCACCACCCATAGTCTTTTCCGGATGCACCTGGCGTCAACCACGTCCAGGTTCACTCAGTTTTCTTTTCAGCCTTTCCCCGTCATACGCAGCGCAAGCATTCTCTTACTAATCTCTCTTCTTACTAACCTTTCTCCAAATCCGACTTCGCCAATCGGTTCTTTACGCCAAAAAAAACTCCCCGTAGCCTTTTGTCTCGCTCAAATCCATCGAGATTCGAGCAAGATATAGACTTTCTATTCTCGTCGAGTTTTCCTCCTCGACACTCCCGGCGCACTCACTTTTCTACTAACCTCCCATCCTACTAACTCCCCCCTAAAACTGACCCCATATCCCAATTCGCAACTACCTAAAACCCCTATGTCGTGCCTTTCCTCGCTTGATTCCGCAAGGAATCGAGCGAGATACGCTCTCCCTTGTTCTCTTTCCAACACCCTGCCATAGCCACCGGCGCACGAACCTTCCTTTTTTACTCTTATTCTACTAATCTAACGTAAGAATTGACCCCGCCACTACACTTGCTATGGCCGAAAACCCCCGAGGCGACCCTTCCCCCTCCTCATTCCTTCTAGGATCGCGCGAGCTTCGCGATCTTCTGCCCTCCATCTCCTATCTCCCTCATCGCTCCGCTATTCGATCTCCGAATGTACCCCGACGTGCCCCCCGTCCGGGTTCGTTCTACACATGTTTGCCATTCCGCCTTTGCTCTTTTGCCTGCCTTAGCCCCCACCCGACAGTCACCCCGCAGTGGTCTGCCCCGCTTCTACACACTGCATCCGCTGTCGTCTCTGCCTCGTTCGCTGCAACGCAGCGCTACCTGGCCAACCCGAAGGAGGACTTCGGGAAGATCCGGCTACTAGCCGGTTCGATTAGTCTTTCGCCCCTATACCCAAGTCCGACGTTCAACAGCTCCAGCTATCCTGCGGGAAAAGAGCATATTATTTTTTCGATGATTTTGCGTAGCGAATCTTGTCCATGGTCTACGGTTTAATATTTTTAGATGGTTGTTGACGGTTTAACAATTTTCGAAGTTAAGTTCAGCATTAAAGCGATTTTTGTACTAGTTCGATATTTCACTTTCATTTATGTTTGCATTTCATGTCTTGTGTAGGGAGTGCGACAGGAGTCATGGACCATCGGCATGGTTGTGCATGCCCCATTCACCCTTGTGCATGCGGATTCCGTGGTTCGAGAGGCGATGCCGAAATTGTCGAGTCGATGACAACAGAGTTCACAAATGACCCGTGGATGACCGTTATTCCCTTCTTTGACAAGCCTATCAATGCGTGGTCCGAGGCAAAATGAGATAGAGCCATCTTGGCAAGGAAATGTCCATGGCATAAGGAGTACAAATTTGCTTCCGCGATGGAGTGGGGAAGTTTGATCAAAGTACCTCATTATGCCATTGGTGTCAGGCAACTTCCGTCCCTACGCGCCACGCTCAGGCAACAAGAAAATAACCGGTTTTACCTTCGCCTGAACAACGTCACGAGGTCACCTCGGGTGTGGCCTGCAGACTTGAAAGAAGAGTTGTTGGACTGTGCATCCTACAATCCGTTTTTG
Organism: Chara braunii; assembly: GCA_003427395.1. Classification (NCBI taxonomy): domain Eukaryota; kingdom Viridiplantae; phylum Streptophyta; class Charophyceae; order Charales; family Characeae; genus Chara; species Chara braunii. Next base: position 2,108,842 of record BFEA01000078.1, on the reverse strand, counting down.
GAAGTATATCCGTTGCGCGGTGCCGGAATACAGCCAAAAAATGTGTCATATTGTTGCATACGATTGTCTGTGACCGGTTCCGGCTTCTCCAGAGTGTTGTGTGTGGCATGTTCAAACCGAAAGCGGACTTTTGTAGATGCTGTAGTGCTGGTTTCTTGCAACAACCTTAGAATCTATGGTCCCAACATGGGGAATTTGCGCCTTCCGTACGAGAACGGACAATCCGATTTGCAGATTGTCAGTCGAATTGACGAGGTTCATAAGTGGCATTGTCGGTGCGAATACCCTTACAAGGGTATCCGCCCTGGTTTTTGCAAGTGACAGAAAATAGTTTTGGTCTAGAGTTTAAGTGTACCGCGCTAAGCGTGGCTGCGTCAGTAATTGCTTTGGCTGGGTGGTTGACAGCAATAGCGAGTGCGTGGGCGCGCAGGCTTAAGGCGCGCGTGATTCTTTTGTGTTGTTGATCGTAAAGTCGGCCCGGACCTCAGTCGTTTTGCTTGGTGATATTATTTTATTATTTATTATTTTATTTATTTTTGATTAAGCATGAATTAAGGATGTCTACTTTTGATTGGTACACTTGACCGAGTCGAGCGCGCGTGCGGAGAGCGGCCCCGACAACGGTGTTGGCAACGACAACGCGGCTTCGTGCGGTAAGCGGGGTGTCGTAGGATGGCGCGCGGGGCAATTATGGCATGGTATAAGCAAACCGGCGCGGGCACTAGGAACCGTGCAGCCGGTTGTCGGCCCATAGCGTCACACCGCACTGCTTATATGGCGCTCCGCGGATATTGGTCTCAGGCTTGGGCTTAGCCCTATAGGTTACAACATCGGACTGCTGCTACGGAGGTTCGGGGATCGAGGCCGGCTAACGTCGACGCCTCGATAGGAGATCGTCGGGGAGAAGGCCGATGGGGTTGAGGGCCGTGGGGCTATCCTCCTCGGTTTTGTTAGTGGCGACGTCCGATTGGTGGTGGCGTTTTCTAAAATAGTTTTATTCTAGTGTCGTATTTTTCCTACCCCGTCGGGACATTGGTTTGGACGGGACGCCGGATCTAATGGTCGTCACGGAGGCCAAGGACCTTGCGTGCGCGCCTTTTAAGGCTGGCCTGCGGGTTCTCGCGCGCTCCGGGTGCCGGCAGCATTCCTGTTTCCTATTTTTATTTTGGTGCGTGGGCTGAGGAGCACCGTCCGTCCGCACGCGGTTTTTCCGCGGGCTTTTTCTCCCACTGCGGTCTTCAAAGTTCTCATTGGAATTACCGCCGAAGGTCGTACGAGGCCCGCCTCACTAAGGCCCACGTATAGGCCTTACAGCGGGCCACGGGTCCACAGCCAACTGACTGAACGGGAGTTTGCTCGTTGGGGGTCCGAGGTGGTGGTGGACACCGCAGGAGCGGAGCGGGGTAAGAAAGGGTTGTAACGGGCCGCCCGCAGACCATAAGCTGAAGAAACCGGCAACCGGGGCGAAGAGAGAGCTTGGCAGGGAGAGCCTGGACGGCGGAGTCGGTGGTGCTGCGTTATGCAGCAGCCCGAGGGCCAGATAGCGAACAGGAGAACAGAATGAACCTGGATTAGGTGAAGGAAAAGGGGAGGTGGTAACGTCGGACCTCAGTCCGACGGGCGCTAATGCAGCGCGGCGCAGCAGCGGGCCGAGCGGCGGAGCAGCGTCGCAGACGGGAGGCACACAGTCTGGTGGACTATAGGGGCGAAAGACTAATCGAACCGCACCCGTTACAAATGCAGGCGAATCCACCAAGTTCGGATCCTGGCAGACTTTGAGGATCGACGTGAATCTATCCGTCCTTTGCGTGGCACCTGGAGGTTCGAGTGAGAGTTGATTGCGAGAGGACTGTGGGTAAGAGAAATTGCTCGCCCTCTGAAATGCCCTTCAAGGGGTTCACGGGGGTTGCCGAAAATAAGGGACACGGCCGTTGTCACCGTCGGCAACCCACATTAACCCCTTTAAGGGCATTTATGAAGGCGAGCAATTTTTCACGCCCACGATCTTTGTTGCCCTCCAAGGTTTTTGGTCGTCATGGTGTGCGGTGTCTTGTCGCAGAATCGGGGGTCGCCTTCTCGACTGGCCGAATCAATGTTTGGAAGGGTTGAAGGGGGGATCTTTCATCCTTTTCTACATTTTTCTTGTCTACGCGGTGGGGATGTTCGAGTTCGATAAGCTCTTGCGCTAGTACATTAGCGCAGTTTGGGGTCGCAGTGGGGATGGTCGAGTTTATGGGGGTCAGTTTGGGGTCGCGCTGCGCCGAATTGTGTGGTAGTGCATCCACCACTACCCTTTGTTCTGCGTGTGCTATCGTTCACCGAGAACAGAGCCTTCCTTTGTTCGCCCAAACATAGCGTTCCTTGTGTACACCCACTGGCGCTACCTTCCACTGATACAAGCCGCGCGAAAACAGGTTCCTTGCTACTCCTGCACCCGCCAAATTTGGATCCCAGCGAACTTAGAGGCTCCCCGTAAATCTGACCGTTATTTTCAACAGTTTGGACTGCCCAGTCTGTCTTCAATGCCGGCGGCCTGGTAGTGCGGAAAAGTGCTTGCCTTGTGAGTTGCCCTGAAAGGGGTTTATTGGGGTTGACGACGGTGTCACTAGCCGGGTCCATTTTCGGTGTGCCGTGGATCTTCGTTCATCGTCGCCCCGAAATGCGGTCAGGCCGAGCATCGCCTGCTTCTGTGCAAACGCCATCTACCCGTTCCAATACCTGCAGCCCCGCGAAAACCTGTTACTCGCTGCAAGCAAATCCGCCAAGTTCGGATCCTAGCAGACTTTGAAGATCGGCGCAAATCTATCGGTCCTTCGCATGGCGCCTGGAGCTTCGAGTGTGAGTTGATTGCGAGAGGACTGCAGGTGCGAGAAATTGCTCGCCCTCTGAAATGCCCTTGAAGGGGTTCATGGGGGTTGCCGAATATAAGGGACACGACCGTTGTCACCTTCGGCAACCCCCATAAACCCCTTCAAGGGCATTTTAGAAGGCGAGCAATTTTTCGCACGGAGTCTTGACGCAGACATGCTTGTGTTTCCGCGTGTTGTCCGGTTCGCGCTGTCGCACGTCGACGTTCCCGGCGCGCGAATCGGGGGTCGCCTTCTTGACTGGCCGAATCAATGTTTAAAAGGGCTTAAGGGGGGATCTTTTATCCTTTTCTACATTTTTTTTGTCTGCGCAGTGGAGATGTCCGTGTTCGATTGTTATTGCACTAGTGCCAGCGAAATTGAACACCACACGAGCTCACTTAGACGATGGTGAGAATCGGTGTTTATAGGGGTCAGTTTGGGGTCGCGCTGCGCCGAATTGTGTGGTGGTGCATCCACCACTACCCTTTGTTCTGCGTGTGCTATCGTTCACCGGCAACAGAGCCTTCCTTCTGTTCTTCCAAACATAGCATTCCTTGTGTGCACCCACTGGCGCTACCTTCCACTGACTCAAGCCGCGCGAAAACAGGTTCCTTGCTACTCCTGCACCCGCCAAATTCGGATCCCGACGAACTTTGTGCCCTCAACGCGTAAATCTGACCGTGCTTACAGTTTGCTCCGCTGTTTTGCAGGGTTTGAACACGAATTAGAATGACCCATTCAACCCGCACAAGAGAGAATAATCCATTGCGCTGACGGGAATCGCATGACGGCGCCGAAGAAGGCTCGGCGAACGGCCGCATGAACCGGGCTATGGAAACTAAACAAGCCGTTGACTTGCATTGCCAGCTACAACACCTGGAGTTGGCCCCGACGACCTTTTCGGACAGTTCGCCATTCCAACAGTCAGCTGTCGATTTCCCCAGAAAACGAAATCTCGCTTTTCGTGAGAGCTTTGGAGAGTGCATCCAACTGCCTACAGAATTGGCAACAACGTCCGCGGCCGAAGAACCGTCTACCTCCCGGATAGAGTTCCACATTCCTGACGAGGTGCACCCCACAGCTTCAGCGCACAGCAGCTGCGTGCCAATGGGTGTTTTTTATGCATCATCTGATGACGCGAGTGAGCGGTTGGTGGCCACTAATTACTCGTTTGGACAACGGTCCTATTCGATTGGACCTTTGCTTCGCGCTACCTCTAGTACTACGAAGTTGGTTGCCACCGACTATTCTTCGGAGGAGCTTTCCAAAGCACGGGCGAGTCCAACGCATATGCGAAGTGATGATGCGATTCCAAGTCAGAGCCTGTCTGGGTCGGAATCGTCTGGCAGGGGTGATGCAGAGAGATGGGCGATACTGCAGATTTTGCCCGCACCTCTGCCAGGCGAAAGACGGAGGTATAGCATGGCTAATAGGAACGCTAGGAGGAAAGAACAGTATAAAAGAGCGAGAAACATGCTGTCTGAAAAAAAACTGCTCATGGTGCGCGGCATGGCATGTTGCAAGGCTCGATGTTGTTACGACGTATCGCCTGAGGAAGTGCGAAAGGTTAGACAAGGACTGTACAGTAAGAGTCCGGGAGAGCGAGCTGAGTGGTGGATGAAAAGTATTAAGGATTTCACAGTAAATGAGAGTGGACAGAAACGTGTCCGCCCTGTGGAGTTGGAACGTTCAATGTGCATCAGGGCGTACTGCAATGTACTCGGTGTCTCACGTAATATATTTTACAGCTACAAAAAGTGTTTCGACAATGGGTACGTGCGTTCCAAGCATGGCCTGACGGAAAAATATAGGCCAACCAATAAAACGGTCGCCATGCTTGCCAGCATGAGAACGTTTATCGAGTGTCATGCGGATAGCATGCCGAATGAGGTGGCAAACCAAGATGGGGTTTCCAGACCGAAGCTTCGACTCCCGGCTGCTTTTACGAAGAGATCAATTTATGAGTCCATCAAATCCGACTTTCTGGCCACTAGCCTCGATGTCGTGTATGAGTCCAACTTTTATAAGTGATGGCGGAAACACTTTTTCCACGTTTCCCTCGCGCAATCTAACACGTTCACGAAGTGCGCCGTCTGTCATGAACTGAAGGAACGTATACAATATGTTGCTCTTCCTCGAGATCGAGAACGTGCTCGAGAGGATATGGAGCACACCAAAGGAGGCAAGTTGAACACAGATTGGACTACAGTCGAGCGAAAACTGATTCCATAGTTCGTCCGAACGAGCATTTGTGTCTTATCATTGACGGCATGGATCAGAAGAAAACAATTATCCCCCATATTGGTCAAGCGAACTACTCAAAAGCACTTAGGCACGAGATGATGATGAAGACTAATCTGACAGGCATCATTGCACACGGCAGAGACCCTAGTATATATGTGTACACGTGGTTTCCGTATTTCAAACACGATTCCAACACGGTCGCTACTTGTGTTATGAGAACCCTTGTCGAAATTCAAGGGAGCGGGACGCCACTGCCACAGTTTTTGCGCATTCAAGCAGATAATTGTTGGCGGGAAAACAAAAACAAGTACATATGTGCCGTGGCTGCACTGTTGGTTAAGTTCAAAGTTTTTGAAGAGGTAGAAATAGGTCTCATGCTGGTGGGACACACCCATACAGGCATTGACGCTACTTTCAGCGTTTTCTCAAAGAAATTGAAAGACGTAGACGCTTATACTATGGACGAGTTCTTCGAGCTCATAGAGCAATCCCACAAAAAGCCTCCCAAATGTATTTTCCTCGATACAATGGAAGATTGGATTAGTATAGCGGACCCGTGTGTTGCGTCAGACATTACCGGTATTTCAAAACCGTACTTGCTTAAATTTTTGATGGTTGGAGATACTCCGGGTATGTTGTACAAGGAGTTTTGCGATGACGAAGAATGGTTGTCCGAGGAAGGTCCGATTTTTTTGTTCAATCAAAACCCCGATGAAAGGTATGCTGGTCCTTCATGGCCGTTTGACCCGCCGCTTGTGCAACCCCTTCCTCGAAATGACTATTTGAATGGCAAAAATGGTGTTGTTCGATTCCGTGAGTTGCTGGAAAGTAGGCGGTCGACGTGGTGCACTTGCAATGACCATGAGGTGAGTAGGAGAGAAAGAGCTTTGTGTTATTGGGAGGAGGTTATCAAACATGGCGATGAGATCATCGCGAACGGGTTGTCCTCGCAACCCCAGGGAAGTTTTTGGCCACGACCACGGCTGCTCGAAATCGATCAACAACCTTCTCCTCACAGTGTCAACATCGACGATGACATCGAACCGTTGTTTGTTGGACGAAGAAAAAATCGCCCGAGGACTAGTTTCGACCCCCTCGTGCATGTCGACGTCGGTACTTTTCTTATCCTTCGCCCCTCCGACGATCATCTGTCCAGCGGTGTGCCAATCTGGGTGGGCAAAGCTCTTTCTCGGGTGGTTGTTCATTGTAATTCGCAAAATTATAATCAAGTGCTAGTGGAATATTGGGTGCCGACTGGAAGAGCAAAGTCGCTCGAACAATTGTATGAGAACGCATGGGAAAAATGATGGAAAATGACTGACCAGACACAATGGCAGGATGCTGACTCGATCGCTTTTGGTTGGGTGAGACCGGTCCGTGGTACAACACCATTCACAACTGGACTTGTCATTCCTTCCAGTGTTCGACTGAATGCTGAAGCTACACTTCTCGATTTGAATCCATCTGGTGAAGGTCCATCCAGTGAAGGGAGTGTAGATGGAGGGGACAAGAGCGATTAGTGCACGTCTTCCCGATAGAGTTGGGGTGCACAGAAGCAGGCGATGCTCGGGTGCACCTCATTTTGGGGCGTCGATGAACGAAGATGCACGACACACCGGAAATGGACCCGGCCAGCAACACCGTCATCAACCCCAATAAACCCCTTTCAGGGCAACTCACAAGGCGAGCAATTTCGCGCACTACCAGGCCACCGGCATTGAAGACGGACGGAGAAGTCCAACCCGTTGAAAACAACGGTCAGATTCATGCGGAGCCTCGAAGTCCTCTGGGATCCGAATTTGGCCGGTGCTGGAGTAGCAAGGAACCTGTTTTTGCGCGGCCGGTGTCGGTGGAACGCAGCGCTAGTGGGTGCAGACAAGGAACGTTATGCTTGGCCACACAGAAGGAAGGCTCTGCCGCTCTCAAGTTGTCGTTGTATGTTAGCACGCGCAGAGCAAAAGGCAGCGGTGGATGCACCACCACAAAATCGGGCGCAGCACGACCCCAAACTGACCCCTAGTACAAGAGTTCATCGAGCTCGGACATCGCAAACCGCGCAGACAAGAAAAATGTAGAAATTGATGAAAGACCCCCCCTACAACCCTTCCAAACCCCAATTTGGCCAGTTGACAAGGCGACCCCCAATTCTCGCGCCGGTAACGTCGACGTGCAAAAGCACGAACCGGAAACCACGCAGAAACACGAGCATGTCTGCGAGAAGCATCCGCGCACCAGGACGGTCAAAACCCTCTAGGGGCAACAAAGATCGACGGCACCGACAAGGGATACGGCCGCTATCACCGTCAGCAACCCCCACAAACCCCTCAAAGGGCATCTCAGAAGGTGAAGAATTTTTCGCACCCACAGTCCTCGCGCAATCAACTCGCACTTGAAGCTTCAGGCCTCATGCGAGCACTTTTGCGTGCCCGGAGGCCTCTGATAATCAGAACACACTCGACAGTCGTGGCCGTCGGAAACAACGGTTAAATTTACGTGGGACCTCAAAGTCCGCCCGGATCCGAACTTGGCGCTTGCTGGACTGGCTAGGAACCGGTTTGCGCGGGGGACGACGGATATTTGGATGACCGGTGTGGAATGGCACAGAAGGAACGCTAGGCTTGGCTGCATGGTCAGGGAGGCCCTGCTGCTGCTCACAAGTGTTTGTTCCAACAGAGCACGCACAACAGAAATGGTCGTCGCAGGTGCACCACGTCGGAAATTGGCGCAGCACAGCCCCCAATAGACCCCCATGGACACCGATTCTCCTCATCGACAAAGCGAGCACTTGCGGCGATCCAGTCGCAAATGTTGCCATCCTTGATGACAATGACTGCAAGCACAGAAAAAAAAGACCGCGGCTGGTGGACCCCCGATTAGTACCGCAGACAAGGCGAGCTCGCACACAGGCAATGGCAGGTTCCACAGCCAGGCTCATGGGACCACGAACGGGTGCCAACCACGAAGTCCGCCCGGATCCGAACTTCAGATCGGTTGCCACGTTCGACCGGGAGCATTAAACACTTTGTTTTTGCTGGGGTCCCGTTGGCAGGACTGTGTTTTTGCGGCAACGCCACCAAAAGAACAGTCATGCAACCAGGACTCTGAAAAGATCCATGCAAACCATAAGCGTCTTATTTCAGCGACGCGGTCGAAACAACAATAATCATCTGAGCAGCTCGCGACTTCGCATGCTTCAGATTGCAAGTCTGCCGGGATCCGAACTTCGTCGCACGCTGACAACTGGCATGGCGTTATGAACTATCGACCCCACGCCCGAAAGCTGGAAACTGTGTCCTGCAAAACGTAGTCATCAGGGCAACCCGGGATGGCATTGTGACTGCGAACGCGAAACCAACAACCGCCAAACAAAAAACGTGGAGTAGCGTGTGAAAGCCTGCCGAAATGGAAACTTCGGATCCCGATGAACTACAACAATCATGCGCTATTTTCGTACCTGCGCGTGCTCTCCTTGCGGCCGCGCGACGACAACAGATTGCTGCTTTCGCGAGAGCACTGCGCATGATTGCTGTAGTTCGCTGGGATCCTAACTTCCCATCTCGCCAGGCAACCACACGCCACGCGCCGTTTTTTGTTTGGCTATTGTTGGTTTCGAGCTTGCGGTAACAATGGCGACCCCCCCTGCCCCGATGACTGAGACGTTTCCCGGAGGCGGCCGGGTTGTTCGTTATTGAACGAGGCCATGTTTTCGTGTCGAGGTTGTCGTCACGAAACATGCGGCGCTCACGCCGAAGAAACGCCATCGTCATTGCGGCGAGCGGTGCAGGTGTTCTCCATCGCGCGCACACAACGTGTGCATTCTTCGTTTTGGAGCCCGCGGATGTTACGCGCACAGTCCTGGCATTTGTCGTACGGAATGCAATATCGCATCCCTCACGACCAGCGCCAGGAGCGCGCGCTCAACATCCATGGCCTCTCTGGTGGATCATGTGCACGTTGTGTGCGCGGGATGGAGACGACAACAACTCTCCCGGGATTGACGCCATAGTCTCTTGGGGGGGGGAGGCTCAAGTGTTGCAGCGAGAACACAAACACGGAACGACGACCCCCTCCTGTTTATGAATACCTTACCTCTCCCTGCACGCAACGTGGACGGCGGACATCCTTCCCACCTTGGCCACCGCGCGACACTTAGTACCAACAGTGGTCGCGCGGAGCCCATCCGTCTCCTTTGTGATAACCAACCTCTAATCTCTTTGATGAGAACAACAAACGTGTGAGGGAAGTGTTTCGAAGGGGTTTAGTGTTCTAATGGGAATAGGCGATTTCGTGTTTGCCTCGACCGTGCGGGAGTGGTTTGCAATGTTCAGCTTGTGATCAATGGCCCTTTTTCTTCAATACCAAGCCAAACAAGAATCGTGGGGGTGGTCGCGTGGAACGAATGAGAGAGAAGCAGAACGGGACACGTAAACCGTCTGCCCCGATGTCCACGTCATCCGTTCCCGCCGTCCCAGCCAACTGCGACACGTGGCACGACATGATGATAATGATGACGACGGTGATAAACACGATGATGGTGACGATAACGGTGGTGATGTTGATCTGGACGACGATGTCACTGATGATGATGACAATGTTGATGACGATGATGATGTCGATGATGATGTTGGTGATGATGATGATGGTGATGATGACGATGATGATGATGACGATGATGACAACGATGATGACGATGTTGATGATGACGATGGTGGTGATTTTGATGACGGCAACGATGTCGCTGATGATGATGATGTTGTTGATGATGTTGATGATGTTGACGATGATGTTGATGATGATGACGATGTTGATGCCGTTGACGATGTTGATGATGATGTTGTAGATGATGATGATGATGTTGATGAAGATGATGATAATCACGATGACAATAATGGTGTTGATGATGATGATGATGAAGATGATGACGATGATGATGGTGGCGACGATGATGGTGATGATGGAGGCGATGATGATGATGATGATGGCAAGCAAGAATCATGGGGCCGCTCGCGAGGAAAGAACGAGAGGGAATCAGAAGGGGACACAGAAACCATGTGGCCCAATGTCACCGACATCCTTTCCCTCCGTCCCCGCAATTTGAAACAGGTGGCGCGATGCGGCCGCTCCCATGGGCCGACAAACATGCCTGACGCCTGACACGTGGGCAGGCAGAACAACACTTTACCTTGAAGAGGGCACAGCGCACACGATGGCGCAACTCTTTGACGGCTCACAGTTCTTCGACGACGGTGAAGCGCACACGATGGCGCAACTGTTCGACAAGGGCTCAGCGCAGACGGCGGTGGCCACTTGCTGACGCAGGACGCAGAGACGAGATGTCAAAGCGCAGACAACCGAAGCACAAACGACAGTTGTCGACGAGAGGAAACCCCTGTGCCTACGCTCGCCGCCGCCTGGCATAACAGCGGAGCAGAAAAGGCGATGGAGGATGTCGCTGACGGGACGTCGAGCGCGAATGCGCTCGTCAGGCTCGAGATGCGAAAGGGCTGCCCCTGACTCGAGGCAGCTGAGCGTCAGACTGTCGTCGCACCCCATGGAAAGACCCGCCCGTGTCCCCCCGCACGGCCACAGACCCCCCTCGCCAGCCAGGAGACGCGAATGGCCGCGAACCCCTCTAACCTCCCCTTTCCCCCGGGCCCCCTCCCCCCTCCCCCCTCCCGCGGTTCTCCCCCCTCACCCCTCGAAAGTACAAACTGCCCCCCCGCGACACCTGAGACCCCCTCCACCGAGGCCCGCGAACCCGAAGACACAAACGCGAGAAGCCCAGAACAAGGGCCCATTTTCCAATGACGTCCGGGAAGGGCTAGCCCGTAGGGACGTTCTTGTCACATTTCAAAGCACCAGGCCCCCCTCGCGACAATTTCGACGTGCAGCCACCGTTCGATGCGCGGATCAAACAGTCGCGCGTCGGCGCGCGGACCCTGCACGGAAATCCAAAACGGAAGGCCCGAGGGGGCCTCGTGTCCCGCGCGCCTACAAATACGAGCGGCGCCCTGGGCATTGACGATGCGTTCTGCCTTTTTGTTGGGGAGATGCTGCCCGACGGAGGCCACGCACCGCCACTGTCGTCAACAGCTGGCGCGACATAGCTAGCACAACCATTCTTCACCGCGCACGTTTCGTGGCACCGACGCAGCCCACATGCCCTCGCATGTCCCTTCGCCTACCAAGTCTCTGTCCACGTCATATTCGACGTTGCTTCCGATCTCCTTTCTCGAAAGGCGCGACCGCCACCCCACGCAGTACCCTAGCAAACGCGAATAGCACGCCCAAAGGTGGACAAAGTGTCGTCACGACAAATGCCGAGGTTCACACTCATCTTCACTTGGCAGTTCCACACGGTGAGTGTGCACCGAGTCGGGACGTATGTTTCCATGTGCGCGCGTGGGGGGGAGGTTTTTTGTGACGAAATGTTTGCGCAGATCGAAAGATTTCGTGGCTGCATGTGTGCGGGTGGGCGTGTGTGTGTGTGTGTGTTTATGTGCGATTGTGTGTTTGTGCATGCTTCATTGTGTGTGTGTGTGTTCGACTGTGTGTTCCTTTGTGTTTGTGTTTGTATTGAAGTGTGTGCCACACGCTCGAGGCAGGATCGTGCGCGCGTCTGTACCTGAGGGGCGTGTGTGTGTGGGCACCGTGTGTAGGCGCGTGTGTGTGTGTGTGTGTGTGTGTGTGTGTGCGTGCGTGTGCCTGTCTGTGCATATGTGCTCGGGTGCATATGTGTTCGCGCACATTTTTTGCGGGGAGATGCGCGCGAACGTGCGCGGTCAGGGATGAACGTCATTGTTTTTCCCTTCGATTCCGCTTCTGCTGCAATCAGGAACGAACGGCGCATGTGTGTGGATGTGTAAGGAAAGTATCAAAAAACGATTGCGCTCGTGCTGTACTCAAGTAACGAAGCACGGAAGCTCGGATAAAACAAGTGGCGGCCAATAACGAAACACAACGTCATCGTGAGCACTTGCCATACCCGATTGGTTTTGTGTGCTATCCCAATGTCATGTCCGCCGATCTGCCCAATGGATGATCAATCGAAACACGTGGTGGCAATGTCGGCACAGCGAACGCATCCATTGACCAATCGCGAAACGACAGAAGATTACTTGCGATCGGATGATTGATCGTGTCTGCCGTGTTGACGTTACCACCGCGTGTGTGTTGTTCTTTCTGTCGTGTGTGTTCAGATCACTCGTGATCGGATGGTCGATCAGATCCATGAAAATATGTACACCACACACGTGATGAACCGGCCCATCACGAAACACAAGCCGACCACTCGCGATCGGGTGATAGATGCTGTTTGCTTCCCCAACAACATCGCCGCTGATCTGCCCGACGGATGATTAAACAATGCACGAGGCGACAACGCATCCAACCGACCAATCGCGAAACGACAGAAGATTACTTGCGATCGGATGATTGATCGTGTGTGCTGCACCGAAGATCAACCCGCCAGCGAGCGACCTGTTTATTTATCCACCTAACAGTCCTCGACCGAACAGTCGATCGGTCAGGAAATCTGCCAGGATCAACTGATTGGTCGACTACTCTTTTGGAGATTGCTCTGCTGGTTGATCAACCACCACACCAACCGCCAACCGAGCAGCCGATCAACCAGTTGATCCTGGCAGATTTCATGACCAATCGACTATTCTGTGCACATTGATCGTGGAGAACGATCGCAGAGAATCCTCAAGGCAAATGATCATGTGCACGATCGAAACCGGCGAACGAAACACACAACCGATCGGAAAAACGTCGATCCCGATATGCGAACGAATAAAAAGCACTTCGTCACAATCTTGTTGCACATCGAACCTCGTATAACATCGAACCATGCCGCCCATGGAACCTGGCTCCGCATCAAACCTCGGCGGGCGTCGAACCTCGTCCGACGTCAAACTTTGGAGGATGCAGGGTCGTCGACACTTGACGGTCACTGAATGGCGAACGTTGAGCACTCACCACCCCACGCGTCGCCGGCACTGCTCTCGTGATCGGAACGTGGCCGCTCCAACCGAACTGATCGCGCAATCAAACACCGGAAGAAGTTGGGATCCCGACGAGCTTGTGCAGCTGTTCGAACACGCTTCTCAACCCCGGTGCGCAACCATAGCCAGGGACGTGGAAAACTAGAAGTCTGCCAAGATCTGGACTTCAAGAAATTGCTGGACGGCGAGTTTGGCAGCAATTTCGCGAAGTTCGGATCCCGACGAACTTCATGCAGCTGTTCGAACACGCTTCGCAACCTCGGTCCACAACCACAGCCTGGGACGTGTAAAATTTTGAAGTCCGCCGGGATCCGAACTTCCAGAAGTTGTTGGACGGTGAGTTTGGCAGACAGGTGTATATCTCCCACGCAATTTCGCGAAGTTCGGATCCTGACGAACTTCATGCAGCTGCTCGAACACGCTTCACAACCCCGGTCCCCAACCACAGCCTGGGACGTGGAAAAATTCGACGTCCGCAGGGATCCGAACTTCAAGAAATTGCAGGACGGCGAGTTTGGCAGACAGGTGTGTATCTCCCACCTAATTTTGCCAAGTTCGGATCCCGGCGAACTTCAGGTTCTTGCTTGCCTGTGGATCCAAACCTCGCTTGCACTGTTCCTTGCACACTCGTCGAGTCCGGACCTCGGCGAACCTCGGATCCGTGATAATGCGAAGTCCGCCGGGATCCGAACTTTTACTGCACGGTTCCTCGCACAGACGTCAAGTTCGCACCCTGGCGACTTCGCCACAATCTTGTTGCACATCGAACCTCATATAACATCGAACCATGCCGCCCATGGAACCTCGCTCCACATCAAACCTCGGTGGGCGTCGAACCTCGTCGGACGTCGAACTTTGGAGGACGCAGGGTCGTCGACACTTGACGGTCACTGAACGGCGAACGTTGAGCACCCACCGCCCCACGCATCGCCGACACTACTCTCGTGATCGGAACGTGGCCGTTCCAACCAAACTGATCGCGCAATCAAACACCGGAAGAAGTTGGGATCCCGGCGAGCTTGTGCAGCTGTTCGAACACGCTTCTCAACCCCAGTGCGCAACCACAACCAGGGACGTGGAAAACTAGAAGTCCGCCGGTTCCTGCTGGCCTGCGGATCCAAACCTCTCTCGCACTATTCCTTGCACACTCGTCGAGTCCAGACCTCGACGAACCTCGGATCCGTGATAATGCGAAGTCCGCCAGGATCCGGACTTCTACTACACGGTTCTTCGCACATACGTCAAGTTCGCACCCCGACGACTTTGGTTGTCTCAATGTGCTGGTTCAGAACGAGGGGTTTCTAGCTCCCGGGGTTTGACACAACTTTGTATTTGAAAAAATGTGTAGTTCGTCGGTTGTTTCTCTCCCACGCGGTCTCTAGAAGTTCAGATCCCGGCGAACACCAGGTTCCCCTCTGCCCTCCCGTGGATCGGGACCTCGCGTGCCCGGTTTCCTGCACTGAAACCACGCCAAACCCACGCCCAAACCCTCCCTTGGATCCGGACCTCGCGTGGCAAGTTCCGACCCCGGTGAACTTCGCGTCGCGCATGGTGTGGGTTTTAACTGTGTCCTTTTTCGCGAACGGGTGTTTGCCACAACTTTTAGTTCGCAAAACTGCGAAGTCCGCCGGGGTCCGTACTTCACTTGCAAAGGTTCCTCGTCCCATCGTCGGGTTCGCCTGCTGTGTATCTCCCGCGCGATCTCGCCAAGTTCGTCTCCCGGCGAATTTGAGCTCTCTTCCTTTCGCAATGCATGTGGTAGGAGATGTTCCTGCTGGGCCGTGGATCCGAACCTGCCGTGCACGGTTCCTCGGACAATCGTCAATTTCGGATCACGGCGGACTTCGGATTCTATAAAATGCGAAGTCCTCTGAGATCCGAACTTCCCGTGCACGGTTCGTCGGAAAACCGTCGAGTTCGGACCCCGGAGTACTTCACCTTTCGGGTGCTGCGGGTTCAGGCTGTGGACTTCCAGGCGACCCGTGGATTGCCACAACTTTTTATTCGTACGAAATTGAAATCCGCTTGGATCCTAACTTCGTGGCAGTTTGGGACGTCGAGTTTGGGAGACAGCTTCGTCTTTCCCGCGCAGTCTCGCCAAGTTCGGATCTAGGCGAACAAGTCACGGGGCATGTTTGCGGCTGGCCTGCGGGCCGGTAGATGTGAACACCGATGAAGCCGGCCACCTGAACTCGGATCTTGGATCATACGCTGCGTCTAATACCATGGGTCGCACATCGCGAGAAATGATGCGTTTACGAGTGTCTCCGTGCCCGTGTGTGTCGTCGGGCATGTGCGCGTGGTGTGCAGATTGCGTGATGGAGGGGACCTTCTTGACACCACGCATCTTCGAGTCGATCTTCTCGACACTACGGGCCATGAGTGTCGAGATGCACATTCGCTTAGCAGAACCTTTTCGTCCTTGTGCAAAATCCGTGCGGCTTTTCAACGGTGTGACAACGATCCACGGAGCGACCGCAGAGGACTTCGACGAGGACCCATGGATGACCGTTGTCCCTTGCATGGACGCGCATCCTGACGACTGGGGCGAGGGCAATTGGGCCAATATGGAGAGTCACTGCCCTTGGGCAAACCAGTACAAGTTCGCGAATATGTTGGAGTTCGGGGACCTCATCCCACTGCCTGACGCTGTCCTCGGACATAAGTTCCTGAACCATATGCGCAAAGCACTAAGGTCGTCGCCACGAACTTGGGGGGGCTCGCGGAAACAAGAGTTGGTGGACTGCGCTCGTCGCTGCTCGTTCCTGGACCAGTACCTGCTCCGTAGCCCCGAGATTTCTCCACGAGCTGTGTCGTACTGCTGTGTGCGGTTGATTGTGTCCGGATCTGATTTCGCCAGAGTTCTGTGTGTCGCTGCTTCGAACAAGAGTAGGAAACTCATCGACGCAGTTGTGCTCGTGTCGCGCAACGAGGTTGTGATTGAAGGGTCCAAATTCGTGCCGATGCGTGGGCCTGAACGTGTGGATCGTCACTAAATGCTTTGTTTGGCTTCGGTTCACGACGCCGTCCCGGGGGATCCCAAAATATCGCCTCATCCGAACCGATCTTTAGTCCTTCTGTTTGAGGGAAAAGAACGGCGAGGGACGAGATGCGGTTGTGCTGCCTGAAATGTCAGATTTGTAGGACTGTAGAGAAGCGTGAGACTCTGCGGTTGCTGGTACACGTTGCACCGCGCGCTTGTCGTGCAAATCCCTGGTCGTCGTTCAGTTCAGTGATATGACGAAAGTCATGTTGGACGTCTGTCTCTAACGCCGTCTCCTTTTATGTCGTGCCCCGGCGAAGTTCGGATCTCGGGGAACTTCGCGTTCTGGCCTCTCTGTTAATTTGTCTCTGGTGTCATTGGCGTCGGGCGGGCCGCGGGAAAGACCCATCACCGCAAGAAGGATCTGCCCGTAACCGGTTTTCGCCCGTCCACCATCAACATGTGCCAAACAGTCGGTCACTGTCGTTGCGAGATACCAAAAGCACTCTTAGAGATCCCCGTCGCAAGGTCGCGCGAGCTTCGCGTTTCCTGAAACCCGTTGGAGATCCCGGTTGGCGGGCCCTCTTGTTGGAAATCCCGTTGACACCTTGCTAGGACACCTTGCTAGGACCCCAACTTTCTGTCTGTCTCTATCGCAGCCTCCTAAAGTTCGGATCCCGACGAACTTCCTCTGACGCCTGTGTATTGAACGGGTGCTGGGCTTGATGATCCCCCGTGGATTGCGACACGAGTCAACCGTGATCCACAACTGCCCCTCCAGGGACTCATACAATGTTGTCGCAGCTGCTGCGTTCGAACTTGGCTTGATCCAATGCCAAGCTGCGCATATCAGAAGAAGTTCGGATTTCGGCGAACTTGTCGTTTTCAACCTGGCCTTTTGTGTTAGTGCGGCCTTTCCGGGTCGTGGTTCAGTCCATGGACCGTGTGTCTTTGATGCTGTCTCTGCCTGTCGCATCGTTCTGAAGTTCGGATCCCGGCGAACTTCACGTTTCGGTGGGTGCGTTGGTTTGTCTTTGGACAGGCACTTTTAGTACGGATCTCAGCGAACTTCGCGTCCTGAACTGTCCGGGTTCCTATTGCTAAACGGAGGACACTACCCGTCCAACGCGGGCTTTGTGCGTCACCTCCCGTCCATTCCCGATCCGGTCGACATCCGTGTTCCGAAAACACTGACGTGGTTGTCGCCCGGCTGCATGAAGCGTGTGCCCTTGTAAAGAATGATCTCGTTGCAGGTAAGAGGTCATTGCTGGTCTTCGCGTTCGAAGTTCGCCGGGATCCAAACTTCGAGGTCCTCGGATGGCGTCATGTGACCGACGTGTTGAGGGCAAGGTGTGCCTCCTGTGTTTTTCGCCTGCGTTGTACTTTGACTAAGATTTGACGCTCGCTGGTGTTTTATTTGTTTTCCGTTGTCGTCCGCAGACAATATGTCTTCGTCCAGGGGTGAAGGGGAGCCTGCGGCGACCTTCGGGATGGGATCTGGGAAAGATTCTACAAAACGGTCGTCTACGACCTCGAGGACGTAGTCCGACCACGCTACGTCGAAATGGTTCGTCAACTCGTGTTGTGGGGATGCATCAAACCCAGCACAACAGCTGTGTGGTCCTGTGATCTTCGTCAAAGCCAACAAGCGGCGTAGGGTACTGGGGGATGTCTTGCAGTGGAGAATACGAAAGGCAGTCGTCGACGGTTGTACATGAAAAATGTCTACGGTGCGAAGGGGAACGTCATCGCCGGTGCCAAGGGGGCGATTCTGGACATGTGTCTATTCAAGGGGTTCGGAGCGGGTGCTGCGACACCCCGTTCTACGACGACCTCCGACGGCAGGGCGGGTTTGTTTTGGGTCGAGAGTTCTTTGACTTGTTGGAGGACAAGGACATCGCCTTTGACGTCCCTTGCGAAGTCGGCCACGACTTGGAATTGTCAATGCCTTTGCATCCGTGCGGCGGTTGTGAGTCGAGCAGGGCAGCACGGGAGGGGGGGGATCTGGGTTCCGGGAAGGCTACTCATGTGCAGCGGGAGGATGCCAGAGGTTTGTTTGACGGCAGCGAAGATGAGGCCACACCACGTCCTCCGTTTTCGCCGTCGAGGGAAAAAGACAGGTCCGTGCTGTCCATACCTGGGGTCCGGCAACAGACCGCAGCGGATCCCGGAGAAGAGGGAGTCCTGTGTGGGTCTGACTTGGAGCCTGCCGAGGGCCATGGCGCGGAAGCCGAGGCCGTGGGTGGGGAGGGAGCGCAGGGCACTCCCCAAAAAAGGAGGGGAGAATGTCAGGAAGACTTGGTGGGCTCTTCGAAGAAACAGAAGACAAAGACCCCGAGGACTGTGGGAGAGAAACGGAAGGGGAGGGGGGTAGAAGAGGGCCACCCGGGTAGCAAACGTCCAGCTTCGAAACATAAATAGCCTGAGTCGGGACCTTCTACACCACGGCCTGCCATCAACGTGGACGCCGGGTACTTCCTGGAGTACAAAGACGGCGTCAAGACAAGGCGGGAGGTTGACATCCGCCCGACTCAGATCGTCGACATAAGGGAGTGGGAGGATCTTTACAACCAGCGGTCGCTAGATCCCGTCCTCGTGGAAACGATAAGGGAAGCAATGCAGTCTGCGTTCGAAAATAAAGAACAGACGTACGAGTTGCCGGTCTTCAAGCTCGGTCTTCAAGCTCGCACCACTGGGGCTTCAAAAACCTACTCCTGGGACCAAGGCACAACGTCTGAAGTCGGAGGAGTGGAAGAACGAGTTGGAGGGAGAATACTACTACTACGCGGTGTGCGGGCAGCACAACGCGGCTGCAGCCCGGTCGATGCTCGGCAGCGAGGTGGCCAAGAAGTACAATTTCGAGCGGTGGCCGGCACGGATGGTGTACTTTTCCGACGATGACTTCGAAGGGTATTTTCTTGTTAGTTCACAGGAGAACAAGAAGGACCTCAAGGCACCTCCCAGACAGTTGAAACTTTTTATGAAAGACATTCGATGGCAGTGGAAGCATGACAGCTGCCCAGGAGCTGTGATGGGGAACCCTAGCGGGAAACAAGATCAGGTCCGGGATTGGCGTAAGTTTTGTACAACGGCGCTCCATAAGGCGCCTCAAAACAGTTTGTGGCTTCTCGCGGATCAAAAGGAAGAGGAGGTCATTAAGAAGCAAAATGTTGCCCTGYGTTCTTACTTACCTCTGGCGATGGCCAGGGAAAATGTCTGGAAACTGGTCGTGGAATTTTTTGAAAAATGGAAGACGGGCAGATTGCTGAGGCACGACGGGGCTAAGTGGATCGTCAAAAAGAAGAAGGTCAAAAACGTAAAGCCTTGGGTCGCCTACATCCACAACGACAAATTGGGCAGAACGGAGGAGGTGTACAACATCCCCGTGGACCCGTCGAATAAAAAGGGCAAAAAGGAGAAAGAGGAGGGCGATTGGCTCGTGCAAGTGCCAAACCCGGACGCGCATTGTTGGAAAACAATAGAATCACTCACGGACAATGAGAAGTATCGCGTTCTGAAAAAGGTGCTTGCTTGCGAGGTCGTTTGGGTCCAGGCCGACTCCCTGTCTTTGGCGAAGTTGGGAAAGCTCAGCGTGCAGGACATGGTGCAGCTGGTGAAGTGCGACCGCGTGCTGGTCCGGTTGTGGAATTACTACCAATTCAAGCACGAGAAGAGGCCGGACGCGGACTGGATCCAAAGGTACCCTTTCTTGAAATCGAGGTCTGCCGTGTTCAAGAAGTTCGAAGGTAAGGGATTGGATGACAAGTTGTGGGATAACAGCAGGAAACACGTTTCCGACTCGGAGTTGTTCAACGACTGCGCGCCGTACATGGGTTCTGACGAGGACAACTCAATTGAGGTGACGAAGAAGCTGGCGGGCCATAAGAAGTTGTCCGTCGACAGGAGAAACAAGATTTTCTCCGTGTTGAATGGAAGCAAACTGAAGAGCCGGGAAGTCGCACTTGCCGAAGGCGTCGTTCACATTAAATGGAAAGACACAGGGGATGTGACATCCATCGTGCTGTTTGCCAATGACCCTTTAGAGGCGGACATCATGGGCGCAGAGTTGAAGGAGGCAGTGGCTGCCACAAAGAGCAACACGTTCGTCCTCGATCTGTGCGAGCCGCTTGACCTCAAACTGTGGAAGCCCCAATAGTGCGAGACTTTGAATTCCTATCTTCAGACGTGGTGTCCCTCGCATTGGACTCTCGTTGTTTTCGTGCCGCGGCAGCACAACCTGTCGTTTCTTTCCAACATGCACTATCTTTCTTTCGTCAAGTTGTTGGAAGGGAAGTGGGTGCGAAGAGTGCAGCAAAAAAAAAGCTTCCCCGTTGGGAACAATTTGTACACGGAGGAAGACCGCATGTACATCCTCTTCAAGGGTGACGATCTGCGCGTCAACACGTCCGTGGTGTACGAGGGACACCTGCCCACGGGTGCCATTGCTGCAGTGCGATTGCCTCAGAGGGTCGCCCAGACGGATGTGTCTGAGATTCCTTTCACGCCTTGCGACTGGTCGCTGGTGGCGCCTGAACGACAGGGCAGCGCCTACGGGGATATGGAACGCAATCCGACCCAATTCGTCGGTCTTCTTGATTTTCTTGGCAAGAAGAGAGAGGGTGTCATGTTCCTTGGGAAACCGCACGCGCGAAGCGTCTGGGAGCTTCTGAAGGCCGGCCGACACGTTGTCGCAATGGAAGGGAACTCTGACCTTTTGCAATTCAAGATGCAGGTGGTGAAAAGCGAGGTCAATTCGGGTGGGCACAATTGTGAGTTCATGGTCGTGAGGCCAACACGGGATAAGGTGTGGAGCAACAAGACGGATATGTGGTTCAAGTTGAGCGAGAGGAAGAGGACCACATGTTGGGACTGCTCGACAACTACCACTTTGCCTTCCTCATGAACGCGAAGACGTTTATGGAAAGGCTGCAATCGCTGTACTTCGTAGAGTCCGAAGAGCAGTTGAAGTTAGCCAGTTACGCTTCCCTGATCTCCACTGACGACGAGGAAGCCATAGGTGTAAAGTTTGTCGCCAACGCGAAGGAGGAGGAGAGCGACACGGAGAGCATCGACCTGCAGTACGACCCGCCTCCGGCGGACCACGGCCGAGGGTCCTCGTCGACCGGTCCATCACCAAGCGCTGCAGACCCCGTGTCACCATTGGCCAAACCGGCGCCGGGCACCACACCGATGAAGTTGCTGGAGAGACTTAGAGCTCTGGCCGCCCCCCCACCCGCTTTCCGTCACGGGTCCGTTGTCTCGCCCGATCATCCGTCTTGGAAGGATGACAACATCCACTTCCTGCTTGAACGGCAACGTTATTCACCTGAGCAGGACTGGGGCCATGACATGGTTTGGCATCCGGGAGTCATCCAGCCAGCGATACGAAATGGCGAGTGGGTCATGGCCATGGCAATCCCGGGCGCGGGATGGGTGTCATTCCCACGCGAGTCGAAGTCGAACTTCCTGCACCTCGCGAGGATTTCGGTCCTCCAGAAAGTGACGGCCGAAAATAACATTTTAGCACGTGGCGACCTGTCCCTCATTTCCACTGCCAATCGACTGTTCGACGAGCTTCAGGACAAGTGCTGGTTGGAATTGACGGAGGACTACTACGAGCTCAACACGAGTCCGTCGAAGGGCGTGGTGGACTGGAAAGTGCCCCCTCCCAGTGGGCCGGACGGTGGTTCTGTGGGGGGGTCACCTGGAAGCGGAGCGGATGGGGGTGGCGACGCAGGGGACGGCAAAGGAATCCTGCCTATGGGGGAGAGAGGGTCTCACGGCCGCAACACGACACCGGGAGGCAGCGCCGGGGTGGCGGGTTTCGCCGTGAACCGGACTCCGTCGACAGGCACCCGGCCCGAGCATACGACACACTCCGCTGACCCCCAGACTTCGTCCGTGGGCTCAGCAAGGGACATGTTGGCAGCCTTGGTTGCTCTGGGCAGTCGCTCGGCCAGAAAGCCGAACTACGTCGGGTGAGGAGCCGCCAGAGCGGTCTGGAATGCGAAGCTGCTCGGGGTCGGGGGATCCAAGCAAGGATCGAGAAATTCGCAGCATTGTGGCGCGGGACGGAGACGTCGGAAAGGTGTTGCCTGGGCGGGAGCGATGGCCGCAAGGATTGCAGCGGGAGGCTGCAAGTGCAGGGTCCGGCGACACGGAGACCACGAAGTCCTCCAAGATCCGAACTTCTTCGGGCGGGGTTTGTCGGCCACGGATTGTCGTGCCATTGAGAGGGGCAGCGTGGACGGGGACGGAAGGGCGGTCCTCGAGATTCGGCATGGGTACCGCGGAAGGGGACGAGTTTTGTGGGAGGGAAGTACGGGAGAAAAGGGAGGAACAGAAGGGAGTGCAAAAAGGGGAGGAAGAAGAAGAAGAAGAGGTGGAAGGGGAGGAAGCGGGAGAAACGGAGCTAATTGATTTGTTTGAAGGAAGGGAGGGTGTCGGATCTGGAGAAGACGAAGTGGAACACAGTGACGACGATGCCACGGCAATAGAGATGGAGACACAAGTGGTCAGCAGCCTTTCCGCAGAGCCTGAAGATTATGCGGTCCGACCACTGACGTCTGCTATCGACTTGCAGCACCGGTTCGACGAGGCTTCTGTCGCTATCAGCCCGTCTGAAAAACATCGACGTATAAGTATCGACGAAGTCATCGACGGTATCCTCGGCGACCACAACGTGTCTGCCCGTCCGTGCGCAACTGCCAACATCGCATCTTTCGTGGCAACTGCCTTCGCTTTGTCGCCGCCGAAGTCTCTGGTGCTGCCGGCCACCCTTGCCGCCGAAGGGGAAGGCGAGTGCAGTGGAGGACAGCATGTGACGTCCCCAAAAAAATTGAGGTTCGGCGGTCAAGCTCTCGACGTGCTCGCTTTGCCTGCGCCAAATTCACCATCGAAGGAGCGGAGAGAGAAACAGACTGGTAATCCGTGAAGAACGCCTGCGCATCTGGATGTCGCCGGATTACAGTCCGCGCTATACACACGACGACTGTCCACACTGTCTGTACATACGGGAAGTTCCGGATGCCGGCATGTTACAGCCAGCAGCCCTTCCTACTCCAGCTCGTCGGCCTATCTGTGACTCGGCCGGGTTGCTAGTCGAGGGCGGCGAAAACTTGAAGTGAGGGGGTGATAAGCTCGAATGTTGCAGTCGTTTTGTTTTCCAGTCGTGCACATGACCACGCAAGATTAGGGTCGTGTGGTCGGAGAGGTCCTGCTTGACTGTAGGCCAAGGTGCTAAGAAAGTGGCCAAGTAGATGGACTGACAGTTTTCCCTTCTCGGGAATAGTGCCGGTTTTAGTCCGCCGAGATCCGAACTTCCTCTGTCGATGCGTGATGTGGTGAGTCTATGTGGGGCTGGTGTGTTGAAAAGTCCGCCACAGTCCGAACTTCGAGGATTGCTGGCCTCCGGCTTCTGAGAGTTGTGGTGGTTTTCCTTTGTGAAGTGCAGGAGTGATAAGCTCGTATGTTGCAATCATTTTGTTTTCCAGTCGCACAACCGCACCTGGGTGCACATGACCATGCGAGATCAGGGTCCTGTGGTCGGAGAGGTCCTGCTTGACTGTTGCGTCTGTACGAATGTATGGTTCTCATTTCCCATTTTGTCTTTCTTCTATTGTACAGGGGTGGTGTCGTCTCGAACACGGAGGTCCTCCAAATATCCAGAGCACATATTGCAGAAAGTCCCCGCGTTGAGTACAAAACACAAGGATATGTTAAAGGCATCAGGGGTTGATGTCGAGATCGGGAAGAAGGAGTACATTGTTACCATTGAGGAATATTTTTCCCTTCTTGGCCTAGAGAAAGGGACATATCTACGATCTGTGAGTAGGGGTCAGGCCAGGTATGAGAAGTACTTAGCAATACGTCATGCACCGGAGGACAATGCCTAGAACTCCGTTTCTCACTACCCCACGTGTCCTTAGCAACAAATGCAGCACGTGGGAAAAGTTTCGCTGCAACGATTGCGCCTCTGAGCTTGCGGGTTTTGGACGACATTGTGTGAGGCTCGGTGCCGTCTAACACTATTCTCTCTATACTGGGCGATGGTCAATTTCGGATTGCAGCAAAAGATTTCCTCACCCTCTTGCATATCGACGGCAGGGTGAATGATGAGGTGGTCAATTTCTATATGGCGTTGTTGAGGTCGACCACATGTGGGTCACGTGGCATCTCTTCAGGCCTTCAAGTCTTCAGCTTTAATTCGTTATTCTTCAGTAAACTGCGACTTCAAGGACATGGTGGGGTGCAGAGGTGGGCTAAAAACGTAGATTTTATTCGTTACGATATTATCTTCGTTTCTGTCCACAAAGATGATGATCACTGGATCCTCGTTTCAGTCAACATGAGAGATGATGTTCTCGAAAATTTTTAATCTTTTCCTCGCATTGTAGCTGATTCTAGTTTTTACCTTAGTGTTTTCGGGTTGATTGTGCAGTATTTGGAACTTCAAACATCACATAGGCGGTCGGGTAGGAATTGGAAGTCCATAGTGGGAAATGTTGTGGTGGATGGAGTTCCGAGACAAGTGGATGGAGCAAGTTGTGGTGTGTTCATGTTGATGTATGCAACGTTGTTGCAACATGGAGATCAACCGCCTTTCCGGTTCTCTTGTAAAGATATTCCGCTTCTTAGACGACAATTAGCATCATGTGTCTTAGAACATCGTTGTCTTTTATGGATTTGATTGACTTCGAAACTTTTTTTTTAATTGTTTCATTCGTTGATCGTTAAATTTCGTAAATCGAGACATTATTCAACTGTCCTTCTGCCACAGGCATTGCTTTCTTTTATCGTTCCGAGTTCGCGTTATCTACAGCAAGCTCAATGCATGTCCTGCGTCATGTACGGACTTTGTAATCCATGTCACGCAATGTTTCATGTTCCGAATTCTGTTCTAGTTGAAGTAATGTGTTCCATGTTTCGAATTTTGTTCAACAGGAAGTGTAAACATGATTGTGAAACTGGTTGGTGGATGAATGAGAAATCTCATCTTATGTGAAATTGGTCAGTGGATGCCCAAACCTTCTTTGCATGACCATTTAAAATGCGGATATTCATCGTGATGGAGCACAATTTAAAGTTCTACACTTGTACATAAAATATTGAAATTAATTGGTTATTGAAATACACATTTAACTGTAAACAAGTATGGATCCCAGTGCCCTCATATCAGGCGAGATGATGAGTGTGCCTATATGCGGAATTTATGCAAACACACCCATCGTCTCACCCGAGACGATTGTTTGGATGTTAAAGAGATTCGGACTTATGCAAGCACACCTGTCGTCTCACCCGAGACGATTGTTACATTGTTGAAGAGATTCGAACTTAGGGATAACGTAGTAAATGAAAATTTGTTGTGTTAACCAACAACTGTTCAATCATGACACCTTGCTCATCACATACGTTAGCTTTGAGTTAAACAAGTATGAATATCGACACACTCCTATTCCAATCTGCCAGGGTCACAAGTTTTCTAAAAACAAGTCCGGATCTCATCATACATCTAAACAACCGTCTTCAGCAAGACGATGAACGTGCATGTGTAGCTTTGGGATAACCGAAAGAATTATACTCTTCAATTCAATCTAATAACATTGCTAATTTTGTTAACAAAAGTTCAACAACCATGGATGTCAGCAAACTTTCGCATTTGGGGCGACTGGGCGGGCATGCCCATGTACAAACACTGCAGTCAAAAATGAATTCGTAAGAAAGAGGTCAGTGTCACAATATAGTTACTCTATCTTTCATCAGATTTATGAAATTGAAGTTTGACAAGTAAGGATCACGGCATACTTTCGCACAGGGTTCCCTTTGGCGTGCCAATCGTTCTTCGTTTATGAAGTTTTACTAGTATGGATCCCAATACACTTCCCCAGAGGATCACCAACATTTTTTTGAAGTTCAACAAGTAAGGATCCCAACACACTTCCGCATTTGGGATTTCATTTATGAAGTTTCACAAGTACGCTTCTCCATGTGGTTAACCCCTGCATGGACATGCCTACGTTGCTTAGGCTGCAGCCAAAAATAAGTTCGTTAGAAGGAGGATACAGTATAATGTCCTATTTTAACGAATAACGTGTTAAGTGCTCCTCACGCAACAGTTCCTCGGGGCCAAGAAAATGTGACGTCCTAGCCCCCGCATCTTCAGTTGGACATAGGGTTACCCTGCTCGCCTCCTTTCTCATGTGTTGAGACTCGAGACTGGCGGTCTCACGACATGCTGGAGGGGCCCGCTCCAGGAGTGTTGGATACCGGGGGTAGCGAGAACGAACGTCACACTCCTCGGGAAGACGAGCGCTCTCCGGGAACGCGTGTTGTAGATCGGGAAGAGGAGACTCAACGCTGGCAGTCTCGCAAAGTGTTGGAGACCGGGGGTAGCGAGTGTGAACGTCATGCTTCGGAGGGTGCGCCCGTGGACACTGACAGCGAGAGTGCAGGAGCTCCGGGGGAAACACATGCTGTACAACGGGGAGCGGAGACTCGAAATGGGCCGGCTCCTGAAGACGTGAAGTGGCTCCACGCACGAGCGCTGGTGATCGGGACGTCCGAAGAGGTTCTGCAGAGTCGCTCGGCTGTGGCCACGACGCGAGAGGGTGTCGTTAACGGAGGTAAGTGGACGTCCGTGCAAGCTCTCGTTCTTGGCGACGATGAAGACGAAGAAGAACCCTCGGTGGAAGCTCAGGTTCATGGCGATGAGAAAGGCGGTGAGGTGACTGTTGACATTCGGACGGATCCACAACGGAAAGATGGTGATTCTTTGCCCACCCGTTGCTTTGAAGAACAGGGTGGTCGAGCGTTTGTCCTGAGCACCGCTCGGGGAATGGTGCTTCATGAAGCCATAGAGTTGGGTGACGACTCCGCAGCCACCGAGCTGGTTAGCGACTCAGGCGTAGCCGAGATGCAGAACGTCGAATCCTCCATGGAAGGCGGTGAGGTGGCCGTTAACATTAAGATGGATCCAAAGCGGAAAGATCATGATTCTCCGTCCACCTGTTGCGGTGCCGAACAGGGTGATCGAGCATCTGTCCTCAGTACGGGTCGAGAAATGGTGCTTCATGAACCCATCGACTTGCCAAGCGACTCAGCTGCACCGAGCTGGTTAGCGACACAGCCGTGGCCGAGGTCCAGAACCTCGAATCGTCCGTGGACGTTGGCGCAGTGGCGCGACAGAAGGGCGAGTTTCCTCAAAGGGCTCCCGAGCACGGTAAGATTTGTGAATAGGACGACTCGCATATCTATCACTGGCCAGCTCTGTGTTCGTCCAAATTGATGTCATGGGCTAATGTACCTGTTACCACTAGTTAAAAAAAAACTTGTGGGTTGTGGGTTGTTTTCTATGTTCTACAGGTGCGAGGTTGTTAATGTCCCTGCCCATGAAGCCTTTAAAAGCCGTGCGCGAGAAACGTCTTTCAGGGAGGTCATTGGCCGCTTTACCGAAGAAGTCGGCAAGTGTAGGGTTGTTTAAAAGGGTCCAGATGCCTCGCCTTTCCCAGAGAGCTGTCAGGGTTCAGAAGGCTTGTGGAATAGATAAGGAGGAAGGTCTGCGGAACCATTTGGCTGCGTCTATTGAGAGCGTTACTGCTTTGTCTGACGGGTCTGATAACGATGGCAAACAGGGTGTCTTGAAAGACTCGTGTCCTAAGTACATCGCGAAGGACACATTCAACAAGCGGGGATACAACTTTTCAGGGAAAAGGCCAGACAGTTCTTAGTCATTCCACCACGAGGTTTGTGGTCACTCCTCACACTTGTTCGTGGGTGTTTGTGTAGCTGGGGCTACATCATGTTTTCGCGTTCCGTTGCCTACTGAGGAGCTTAGCGCTACGGACTTGAGACTGTTGTGGAACGTCTGTGTAGATTACAGCAACGTCCACGAGGTGGTGTGCTCGGTTCGCAAAGAGGTTAGTTCAATTCCGTTGAGCGGAAAAAGTCTTCAAACTCTTATTCAGGGGGAATGGCTTTCCGACGAGGTGGTGGAGTCGTATTTGGCCTTGCTTGCCAACGCTGCGTTGCCTGGGTGTCCCTCTCTTTACATTTTCAGTCCATTTTTCTATACCAAGCTTGTCCGTGGCGGCTGTTTACATGATAGGGTTGCGAGATGGACAAAAGATGTGGATATTTTCTCGCACGAGATGGTCTTGATTCCTGTCCATAAACATGGAGTGCATCGGACCCTATTGTGTCCTTGAAAACAACGGCTGGAGTACGACGACTCCCTCGTACAAGACGATGGCGGTTTTTCTTCCGATGTGATTGCGAGCTTCACACAATACCTCCGTGACGAAGCAGTTTGCCATTATGGTCCAAAAACGAAAGTGGATCTCCAGGAGCCCAAGGTGGTTGTTCGTGGTGTCCCTCAACAATCGGACGGGTCGAGCTGCAGTGTTTTCATACTCGCCTTCGCTTCATTTCTTGCACGCGGCTGTCCGCCACCATTTCCGATAGCCCAAAGCGACAATCCAAACATCGGGTTGAGTTTTGCGGTGGACATACTCCAAGGCGCTGAATGATACCACTGTTGTAAAAATACGCATAGTTTTTTTTTCGAAATGCCATAAGCAGAAGTGCGAATCTATTCCCACTTGATCTAGCAGTCAGCTGGTTCGAGCTGTGCTGTTGTTTTCATGAGGTACCGGATTGCAGTGGACGTTTTGGTCAAGTACAGGCTTAGGTGTCGATATGAATATCCCAACCTCGTGCTGTATCAATTTTTTAAGGGTTCTTCATTTCGTGGAACCTGTCATCTTTACTCGTAGGAATTTCGGCAGCGCCGTGCTTCCTTTGTTTGTTTTCGGGTTGTTCTCATTGTTTGCCACGCAACATCAGCTAGAGGGTAGCAGCGGACGCTTACGTGAAGTAGAAGCTTAGATGCCGATGTAAATATCCCAGCCACGTGGTGCAGTTCCTTTTAAGTAGACACTTACATATCGGATGAGAATATCCCAACTTTGTGCTCCTTTTGTTTATTTTCGAGTTGTTCTCCTTATGTCCTCTCAGACCGCGGCAGCCCCGTGCTGCGTTTGTTCGTTTCGAGGTTGTGCTCCTCTTTTACTCATGTGAAAAATATCGACGATTTATTCTTGGTCGCCAAATTGTTTCGTGCTTATCTCTTTCGTTCGTGAGACTTTGTGGTGTGAAAACCCCTCTCCCCCGCCCCACCCCGACTACCCAACTTTCATATGTTTTGGCTCGTCCTTGTTCTGCGTGTGCCGCCCCGTTTTACGGTTCACCCCCTCTGCTTGTCTCGATTAAATGCTGTCTTTTGGTTCTTTATGACAGTTGCGAACTTGTTCTCCATTCGGAAACCAATTGTCGCCAGAATGTATGTGTGCTTGAAGTTATTTTACGGATTCAGCGGTGCACTGAGTGATCACCAATTTTGTTATCCCCGGAATACATCTCGTGCTCTCCACGGAATGTTGGCTGTTGTTTCCGTATGAGAAATGCGAACGTATTCGCACTTTGGATGCCGTACATTTGTGATTGATCTGTTGGTTCCATGTGAGAAATGAGAACATACTGGCACTTTGGCTCCATGTACTTTGTGATATTTAGAAAGCCTTCGTGCACTTTGCAATGTGGGAATGTATGATATTTCCCGTTCAATGACTTTTTGAAACGTCTCAGTGTGCTTTGCAATTTGTCCTCGACTGAATTTCCAGCATTGAATGGTTTCTGGTACCCGTTCGTGTGCTGTGACACTTCACCTTTGAAAAAACACTAGGCAACTTGAGATGTCTTCACCTCGATGTTTGCAATGTCTTTGTGTGCTTTGCAATTTGACATGTGCTTGAAGTTGTTTAACGGATTCAGCGGGGCACTAAATGATTGCCAAATTTGTTATCCCCGGAATACATCTCGTGCTCTTCACTGGATGCTGGCTGTTGTTTCAATATGAGAAATGCGAACATATTCGCACTTTGGATGCCGTGCATTTGTGATTGAACTGTTGGTTCCATATGGGAAATGAGAACATATTCGCACTTTGGCTCCATGTACTTTGTGATTTTTGAAAATCCTCCGTGCACTTTGCAATGTGGCATTGTATGATATTTTGCGTTCAATTTGGAAAGTCTCTGTGCTTTGCAATTTGCCCTTGAATGAATTTTCTGTATAGAATGGTTTTTGGAAACTGATCGTCTGCTCTGAGACTTCACCTTTGGAAAAACAGCACGCAACTTGAGATGTTTTCACCTCGATGTTTGCAAAGTCTCTGTGTGCTTTGCAATTTGACTTGAGATGTTTTCATCTCGATGTTTAAGATGACAAGAGATACTTGTATGAATGGATATGAATCTTCTACACAGAAAGATTTGATGGCGTTTTCAACCTGTGATATAGAAATGACAAGCCAATGTCCATATTAAATCGTCGTGCTGATGGACTCCGCAACTGCTTCTCCATCAAAGTGCGAGTTTAATCGCACTTCTGGTGTGATCCCTGAGCAATTCCCTCGCACTTTGCTTCACGTCGAGGAGGGGATCAAACGAACCGCCTGTAAGCACCTGCACATCACGAAACAAGAGCACGTCCCAATTGGAACATCGTCGGGTCCTCACCTCATCGACTCTCAAGATGACTACAGCCAACAACGGTAGGATGGCAGGTCCACCTATCCGATGTGGATCTCACGGTGGAGTGCGAAACTCTGCTGTCAAAGATCCACACTGGGTAGAAGGTCCTGCAAGCAGCCGCTGCTTGCTTGTAAGGCATCTTATGATGTGTCGATATAACCGACATCCTGAACTGCTTGGTGAGCATCTAGTGCTACTCCAATAAGTTCCAAACACGGCAGCAAAATCCCCTAAGAGTGTTCTTTGTCGGGTCCTCACCACATCGACTCTCAAGATGACTACAGCCAACAGCGGTAGGATGGCAGGTCCGCCTACCTGATGTGGATCTCACGGTGGAATGCGAAACTCTGCTCTCAAAGATCCACACCGGGTAGAAGGTCCTTCAAGCAGCCGGTGCTTGCTTGTAAGGCATCTTATGATGTGTCGATATGACAAACATCGAGAACTGCTTAGTGAGCATTTAGTGCTACACCAATATGTTCCAAACACGGCACCAAAGTTCCCTGACAGTGTTCTTTGCCGAGACCTCACCTCGTCGACTCCCTCAAGATGACTACATCTGACAGCGGTAGGATGGCAGGTCCACCTATCCGATGTGGATCTCATAGTGGAGTGCGAAACTCTGCTCTCAAAGATCCACACCGGGTAGAAGGTCCTGCAAGCAGCCGCTGCGTGCTTGTTAGGCATCTTATGATTTGTCGATATAACCGACATCCAAAACTCCTTGGTGAGCATCTAGTGCTATGCCAATAAGTTCCAAAAACACAGCAGCAAAGTCCACTGAGAGTTTTCTTTGTCGGGTCCTCACCTCATCGACTCCCTCAAGATGACTACAGCTAACAGCGGTAGGATGGCAGGTCCACCTATCCGACGTGGATCTCACGGTGGAGTGCGAAACTCTGCTCTCAAAGATCCATACCGGGTAGAAGGTCCTGCAAGCAGCCGCTGCTTGCTTGTAAGGCATCTTATGATGTGTCGATATAACCGACATCCTGAACCGCTTGGTGAGCATCTAGTGCTACGCCAATATATTCTGAACACGACCGCAAGGTCCCCTAAGAATGCCTCTGGCACTGGAGTCCTCTAACCGCCGACTGTTTGGCACTTCGTGAAGGTTGACACTTCTTGAAGGTGGTCTACCACTTCTTAAAGGTGGTCAGTCACCAAACAGATCACGACTTGATATCGACCTCTATAACTGCGAATTGACTGGTTGTTCAACTAGAGTCTTTCTCTCTCTCTCTGTCTCTCTCCCTCTCTCTGTCTCTCTCTCTCTCTCTCTGTCTCTCTCTCTGTCCATCTCTCTCTCTCTGGTCTCTCTCTCTCTTTCTCTCTTTCTGTCCTCTCTCTCTCTCTCTCTCTCTCTTTTTCTCTCTCTCTCTCTCCCCCCGCCCCCCCCTGTGTTTCTGCATCCGCTGGCCACCGTCCCTAAGAACCCGCCGTTGCAATCTCATATGATGTCTGATGCCCAAAACTTTTGCTAAAACGGGTCGACAACGGGTGTGTTATGGGTGATCG
>BFEA01000078.1:2021689-2054546 GCA_003427395.1 Chara braunii | reverse complement strand
AGAGAGAGAGAGAGAGAGAGAGAGCTATATATATAGAGAGAGAGCTATATAGAGAGAGAGAGAGAGAGAGAGAGAGAGAGAGAGCGCTACAGAGAGAGAGAGAGAGAGAGAGAGAGAGAGAGAGAGAGAGAGAGAGAGAGAGAGAGAGAGAAAGAGAGGCAGAGCCAAATAGAGAGAGAGAGACGAGGAGTCAGACAGAGAGAGATGAGAAAGGGAGATTGAATTAGAGAGAGAACCCACCTTTTCTTTCCTCGATTTACAACTGTTGTTGGAAACCATGGCCCCGGCGACTTGGTGGATGATCTCAAACCTCAATACGATGACGCGTATCGCGACGCGGAAAAAGGGAGGTGCCGACGAGTGAGAGGGCAAAAACGCGAATGGGGACGTGGGAGATTGCGACACGAAGGAGATGGCGAGGCGAGGGATATGGCGACGAGGGAGAGAGAGAGAAGCGAGCCAAACGAAGGGGGAGACGGCGACGAGATGGCTGTGTCCCTCGGMGAGGAGATGGCTGTGTCGCTGGCAAGGGCGGGTGGTCCGGGCGCGCGACGGGCATTTTCGGCCGTGAGGGTTGGCGACACCTGCGATTGCCTGCTGCTTCTGACGATTGCAATGCCCACCTGCAAATTCACGGAATGGCGCCACCGTCATTCGAATGGCGGATACATCCGCGTGGGGCCCAAAAAACAAAAGTGGGCGGGAAAAGTCACGCCGGATGACGCGTTGGAACCGTCGATATCACGGTAAAATCTGCGCGGGCCCCGATAATCAAAAGTGGGCGGGAAAATTTTCGCCAGATGATGCGTTGGGACCGTCGATAGCACGATGAAAAAACGCCAGTCCTCTCGCAATCACGGCCCGCCCTCCTGCGATGGTTTCCGACCGTGCGATTTCGTGAGGAGGGTCCGTCAAAAAAGGGACCGCCAGATGTCACAGCCCCCGATGCGGCAGTACTTGCGGCGGGCAGCTCAAGGGCCCCTCAAGCCCCGCTCACTGCACTCTCCGTTCTCCTGTCGGGCACCAAACGAATGGGGGTGGCTGTCACACCCGTTCGCTGGTGTCATTTCTTCCGTGTGCTGCCTTTGCGACGCGTCCACCATCCGCTCGAAGTCGCCTACATCATATCGCAGGCCCCTTGTGCATCCAGGCCCTCGTTCTTCCATCAATCGTCGATAGCCGGGGGCGCTAACGAAAACGTCACGTGACTGTAGACCTTGCGCGTCGTCCCGTTCGCGCTGTGCTTTCTTGTGTTGGCTGGAGGCGTTTGTCGATTGGCAGGTCTGTAAGAAGCCCACGCCCCGTGCTCGACCCCTTCACCATTTCAAGCCCCCACCTCTTCCCATTGCCCTTCCGCTCCTTCGACCATGCAAGTCTTGTTCTCTGCCACCACCTGCTCTGCCAATCACGCGCGCACGATCTTGAGCGCACGACGCCCACCGATCACAACGACGGAAGACCCCATGTAGTGACACACGCTGACGTCATCATCTTGCACATGACGTCAGCGGCGGGCAATGGCTTGTGGTTTTCACAGTCATCAGCCTCGAGTCTTGGCGTCCTCAACATCGCTTGTTTGCGTCCTCAAAATCGCTTGTTGGCGTCCTCACCATCGCTTGTTGGCATCCTCAACATCGCCCTCTAGTCTTGGCGCCCTCCGTCGACCGCATCTGACGCATGGAAAAAGTCGCATCGCCCTCGAGTCTTGGCGTCCTCGACATCGCTTGTTGGTACACTTTCTTGGACCTTGGCTCGCGGGTCGTCCTTCCCCAGTCTACTTAGGTTATCGCAATGCAGTCGGTCGTGCGAGTATTCTTCTACATCACCGCCAGCTCCGTCTATCACGCACGAGTCGACATGCGCAAGATCTTGAGTCCACGGTGTCCGCAGGTCACAACCACGAAAGTTCTCTTCCACTGACACACGCTGACGTCACTATCTTGCGCATGCCGTCTGGAATTCGAAATGGCCTGCGGCTTTCGTAGGCAAGATCGTCGGACGCCTCCAACTACCGCATCTGACGCGTGGACGAAGTTTCATCGCTGTTGCTCCCTGGCGTCATCACCGCTGCGATAACACATCACCCGATAGAAGTCAACACCGGAGACGTCATCTGAAAAATGCATGTTGATCGACTTTAAGATCCCGTCCATCCATCTCCGGTGTTGACGTCTATCGGACGATCTGTTATCGCAGCGTTGATAGCTGGAAGCCTCACGACAAACGCGCACCTCCAACAGGAATCGCCCGTGTCGCACTCACAGCCAACAGTGGCGAAGCCACCCATCCACAACGTTCAGCGACGACCCATTGTGCTGAATGGATACCCATGGCGAATCCGAAACATCCCAGATTATTGCCGATCCCGCGACATCCAACCCCCAAGGGCCAACTTCGAGCTCGTTTCCGATCGACTCCGTGATTGAACATGTCTATCGCGGTTGTGGACGACATCATGATTTTTTTCTTGTTGTCTTAAACGTTCCCTGTCTCATCGCCCGTTCTCGCACACGCAGCTACCAATGAGGAACCGCCACGCAACTGGGCGCGAGACGCCGGACACGCATCGGCAACATTTTGGATATGGAACTAGCGCTCACAAGTTCCATCGCGCCCACAGGAAAACTTCACAGCACCGCCGCCCATGCGGCAGCCCGTCCCCTCGTCACGATTCATTTCTGGTGAACTCTGACGTGGACAATCCTCACGACGATTGCAGTCTCGAAATCTGAGTTGAATGAGCGCACAATGACCTCGTGGAACGATCAGCTCTCGATCCAGGCCGATCACATTTCGAGTCCAGTTAATCGCAGCCTTGTTTTCCGGAGCAGCTTAGGGAGGCGTTCTCGGGATTGCAGCGGGAGTGAGAGAGTGCTGTTCGTGCCACTTGTTTTAGATGGAGTTTGGATTCATCCGATCTCGGGATGAAGGCAATAGTAGATGTCATTTGCGATGCCAGTGGTTGGATGACTATGCCCCCCATACATGCGACCCATTGTTTTCACGCAACGTTCCCCCATCGAGAGTTTTGAGGCGACCCCCTGTCCATGACAACCTGCCACTCATGACTTCCGTCGGTGTTTTTTGTCTCCCACGAGGGGTCATGCAATTCTCAGCTGGACGTTTTTTGTTTCGCCTCACTACGGAACGTGTGATGTAGTTCGGATGAATCCAAACCACAACCCTCGGCTCGTGGGATATCTCAACGGGAACCGCATCCCTCCGATGTCTCAGTGGAAGGGACAACAACGACACAGGGGATCGCTTTCGAAGTAAACATCTCCAGAAATCATGACACCGATAGCTCCCCATCTGCTTTTGCCTTCGTTTGTACCTCGGATGAATCCGAACCACAACCAGAGACGACTGACGGACGACAGTCGTGGCTTTTGTCAGTGTTTATTTATTCCGCATTGGGTTGTGCAATACTCACACAAGACCTATAAGTTCCGCGTCACTCCTAAACGTGTGATATAGCTCGGATCAATCCGAACCACATCCCTCATCGCATCGTGAGTCCCGAGGTGAGTATCACGCCCAGTGAGGGAAGGTCTCATCGGGAAAGGAAAACGGCGGCACACGCCACGCATCCTGAATGCAACATACAATAACTGATGGTGGGCACTCATGTGCATTAATCCGAGCCACGGATGGTCACACGATAACCCATTTAATATGATTTTGCCTTCTTTTGTAGCTCGGATCAATCCGAACCACGTCCCTCATCGCATCGGGAGTACCGAGGTGAGTATCACGCCCAGTGACGGAAGGTCTCATCGGGAAAGGAAAACGGCGGCACACACCACGCATCCTGAATGCAATATACAATAACCGATGGTGGGCACTCATGTGCATTAATCCGAGCCACGGACGGTCGCACGACAACCTATTTAATGTCTATCTTTCCCGGGCGGTTGCTCGGATTGATCCGAACCACGGATTGGTAGGCTTGGATGAGCTTCTGTCTAGGACTTTTGTTGGCGGGTGGCTCGGATTGATCCGAACCTCGGATCCAGGGCGGTACGGTAAGCTTGGACGAGCTTCTGTCTTGCACTTTTGTTCAACTCGTATTCAGAATGACCGTGGTAGGTAGAGTGTGTGCTTTCATGGCTCTGCGAAAAGTACTTGTCATGTCGACTGTGCGAAAACGTCTTCTGTAGATGACGCGGTGTAATGTGGTTGTCCGGCGTCGGTGTGCTGTTCCGTTCGACGAGGGTCGTTCGACTGTTCTGTCCGTCTCAATGTGCTTTACGGCGTGGGTTTTGATAATTTTAGGAAATCCCGCATCTGCTCTGGAACGGGTCCCTGCGTGACTTTTAGAAAACTCTCCATTGGCTTGGTGAACTTCTGATTGGTGACCTTCTGTAAGGGCTTTGCAATGCGACGTGGAAAGATCCTTTTTTTGGACGATTTCCGATTGACGGCCTTCTGTAAAGGCTTCGCCGACAAAAAAGTGTAGGTCCTTACAGCTGGGTGTGGGCCTCGTCGGGGAAATTATCATTCACCGACATTGTTTATGACGGTGTCCTCTTCCGTACATGTGTTCGTGTTGTGTAGGGAGTTTAATGTCGTCGAGTCCTTCGACAAGCACCGCCATGACACCCGAGAAGCACATGCGCTTAGCGAAACCCTTTCCACCTTGTGCGAGATCGTTGCGGCATCATGACGGTCAAACGTGGATCGACGATGCACCCGAGGACGACTTCGAGGATGACCTATGGACGACCGTCGTCCCTTCCATGAATCGGCATCTCGACGAATGGAACGAAAATGATTGGAAGGCGATGGAGCGTTCCTCCCCATGGGCAAGCCATTACAAGTTTGCCAACATGTTGGAGTTCGGGAGCCTCATGGCACTGCCTGCTGGTGTCCTCCATCGAAAGACCCTGGACGATAAGGGTAAACCGGTCCGCTTCCGTACCAGCYTYAGACGTCGCCTCCACTGCGAGTRTATCACATCTTCGCSACGAACTTGGGGAAGTTCGCRGAAGCAAGAGTTGGTGGACTGCGCTCGTCATTGTTCATTCTTGGAACACTACCCACCCTGTTGCGCAGGGACTTCTCCACAAGCTCTGTCGTACTGTTGTGTGCGGTTGACGGATGACAGATGTCCTTTCGCCAGAGTGCTATGTGTGGCTTCTTCAAGCAAAAGCGGGAAACTTGTAGATGCAGTTGTGCTTGTGTCATGCAACGAGATGGTGCTTCAGGGATCCAGGTTCAAGGCGGTCATGTCTTGCCCATATGTAGATGGACGGTCAGACTTGGTGAGAGCAGGTCAGGTAAGAGTTTTTCTGTCAATGTGGGATGATGTGGAAAAGAAAGTGTCTGAAATACGTGACTGTATAGGGAATTCCTTAGCACGACGAGGAGGGTTTGTCAGGATGAAATACATGTCCGTGTTTTCGGAAAAGGCAACAGTCGACAAGCCGCAGATCCATGTGTATGGATCATCTATGAATGCTATGTATGGCTTCCGTTCACGACCTCGTCCTCGGGAAACCCCGTATGTCACATATACGGACGTGTGGTCAGACCTTGTGTTTAATGGAAAAGGAGACTCCCTCATGACTACTAAAGTTGACACCGGCGTTGTTGCATTTGAACTTGCACTGCAGACTTGCGAAGGTGACGTTGTATAAGTGTTTCAGATTCATTTGAATCATCAATCAGATACATCCGGGTGCACCCAACGTTGAAGGCGATGCATGAAGGCTTCCCCAAGGACGATCCTTGGCCAAACAACAACCCGTCGGATTTTGTATGTGCGACTCGATAACTGCAGACCATCGAGTTTATGTTCTTGCACGCCTTCGAGGCAAACGACGCTTCCAAATAGTCTGCCGCCCTCTAGATCGTTTGGTACTGCCATGAAATGTGTTGCCCATGTCCGTGGCCCTCTGTGCAACAGCCGCTGCATGGCAGAAAATGACGTGAGCGGCGACGGCCGAGGCTGCAATCATGCATGCCCACCAGAACATCTTGTGTCTCGGATTCATCCGAAGTCGCCGGCTGCACAACCGTTTTCATTCTCATCCCCACAAAAGTCGTCTGTTTCCCTGGACACCCGCTGAAAGAAACTCCTCTTTGCGTCAATACGCTGCATATGGGCCGATGATAGGCAGCCGCGCAGAATGCATAGCACGTCCCGATTGCGAAATCGTCAGGTCTTTTTCTCGCGACGGCGAAGGCTCGTGATCACCCCCGGCGACGGCGACGATGGTTTTTGGATTGGATGCCATGAAATGTGGTGCCATGTCCGTAGCCCTCTGTGCAACAGCCGCTGCCAGGTCGAAACTGACTGAGCGACGGTGGCCAACGCTGCAATCGACCTTGTCCGGCATGTCATCTTGTGTCTCGGATCCATCCGAAGTTACGGGCCGCTCGAGCTTGTTCCTTCTCGTCACCGAATGTTCAGCACCTGCACAGAACACAAAAAAACTTCCCGATTGGAACATCGCGGGGTCATCGCGTTGTCGACTCCTACATGATGATTACCGTGAACAGCGGCGTGATGGCAGGTCCGCCTCTCTCATGTGGGTCTAACGTGGATTGCGTCAAATCTGCTCTCAAAGATCCAAACCGCAGCGGGGGGCCAGCAATCGACCACTGCTTGCTTGTAAAACATCATATAATGTGTCGATACAACCGACATTCAGAACTGGTCGGTGAGCATCTGGTGCTACGCCAAAAAGTTAGTCATGCGGCCGAAATATTCCCCCGCGATTGCTCAATTTGGGGTTCTCGCGTCATAGACTCCCTTATGATGACTACAGTAAACAGCGGCGGGGTAGCAGGTCCCCTTCTCCGATATGGATCTCACGGTGGAGTGCAAAACTCTGCTCTCAAAGATCCAGACCGGGAAAGGGGGTCAGCTATCAACCACTGCTTGCTTGTAAAACATCATATGATGTATCCACACAACCGACATTAAGAACTGGACGGTGAGCATCTAGTGCTACGCCTAAAAGTTCGTCATGCGGCCGCGATGTTCCCCCGCAATTGCTCATTTTCGGGTTCTCACGTCATAGACTCCCTTATGATGACTACAGTTAACAGCGGCAGGGTAGCAGGTCCCCTTCTCCGATATGGATCTCACGGTGGAGTGCAAAACTCTGCTCTCAAAGATCCAGACTGGGAAAGGGGGCCAACTATCAACCACTGCTTGCTTGTAAAACATCATATGATGTGTCGATACAACCGACATTCGGAACTGGTCGGTGAGCATCTGGTGCTACGCCAAAAAGTTCGTCGTGCGGCCGCGATATTCCTCCGCAGTTGCTCATTTTCGGGTTCCCGCGTCATAGACTCCCTTATGATGACTAAAGTTAACAGCGGCAGGGTAGCAGGTCCCCTTCTCCGATATGGATCTCACGGTGGAGTGCGAAACTCTGCTCATAAAGATCCAGACTGGGAAAGGGGGCCAGCTATCAACCACTGTTTGATCCTAAGGCATCATATGATCTGTCCATTACATCGACATTCGAAACTGTTTGGTGAGCGTCTGATGCTACGCCAACAATTTCCGAACAAGACCGCGAGGTTCCCTAAGAGTGCTTTTGCCACCCCACAACACAGACCGCCGACTGTTTGGCACTGCGGGTAGGTTGTCAATTTTTTACGACGCGGAAGACTCATGATCACTTCCGTCGTCTGTATGCGTGCTGATGGTGCTCGGCATTGCATACTTGACGCACTGGTGGTGTATGCTGCAATTGTCTAAATCTCACAGGATTTAAGTGTCTCGGATGCATCCGACATAAGAACCTATGACGATGCGGACTTGCCAACATTTATTTGCATCATTGTATCGGATTCATCTGAGTCTAAAATCAGTTCATATTTGCGCACCCACAATTAATACAGCATGTCAGATCGGTGACGGGCAAGGCTTGTAGTCCGGTTGAAGGCTGGTTGTGCACATCTAATGTCAAGTCCGATATTTGTCTGAGTCGTTGCGTCGGATTCATCCGACTCTAAAGTATGTTACATACTTGCGGGCCTGCTATTTCTACACCACAGATGTGAAATCGGTGAGGGTAAAGGCTTGTTGTCTGGTTCAAGGATGGCTATGCATTGTCTTTTTGTTTCGTTGCGCTACCCTCTATAGTGCTCACCAACTGGTGGACCCATCTCTGTCGATTTATCATTGCCAAAGTCCAACAACTGTCTTGGCTGCGATCTGGGTCAACGTCTGTTGCTCTGCTTGCAGGGAAAAGTGGAATGCTTCACTGGTGTGATACGACGACGGTCGATCAAGACTTCCCTCCCACGCCAGCTTGCCCTCCGTTACGTTTTCGGCAGGAATTGGCTGGGAAGGGATTGGTTATGGGCATTGGAGTTCTGAGCAGTGTCGATAGTACTTCTTCCCGACTCGAGCCATGTGCTTCCTCCGAAAAACGGTCACGTGACTCAAACACTCGGCATCGACGGAAGAGAACACAGTTGTCCACCTCCACCGCGCATTCGTACATCTGTCATGACGTGCTCAAAGACCACAAAAACACTAGAAGTGGGGATCAGTTTCTTAGCGTCGATTGTACATCCAGAGTCTCTTCAGCATGTTCTGAAATGACCGATGCTGGGATGTCGAGCTCCGTACCCGAGGGGAATCTCGGTGACTGTAGTTATAGTGGGACGGAGTACGTGTATAGTGCGAACAATTGCACTACTGCTGGTTCTTCCTTGGGAGTTGCCGATGGGGGTGATAGGGTTTCCTCGTCTACCCCTCCGCAGTGCCAGGAGAGTCAAGGACCGTTCACAAATGAAATCACTGAATACTGCTATTCACGAGACAGTCAGAGCTCGCGCTGCCTCTCCGAAGAGGACCGCCACATACGGTACATTTTGTCGGCGCCTATGCCCGGTGAAAGAAGACCCTTTTCTATGGCAAACAGAGAACCGGCCAAAAAGATATAGCATCGGCGAGCTATGGCCAAACTCAGGATGCAGTAACTTCATGCAATGCGAGGGATGCTCTGTTGTAGGCGGATGTGTTGTGCTCAACTGACAACCGAAGATGTCAGGCCGGTGCGGGAGGCATTCTACTCAAAAAGTTTCGCGGAAAGGACGAAGTGGTGGTTGCAAACCATACATGACTTTACGGTTATGGAAGGTGGTGCTGAGCGGGTCAGGCTTGTAGCTTGCAAACGGAAGATGTGCGTGCAGGCGTACTGTAACATTCTCAACATTTCTCGTAACACATTCTATGTCTACAAAAGGATGTACGATAACGGTGTTGTCGTTAGGGAGCATGGGCACTCGGGTTTGTCGAAACCATCCGAAAAAGTCGTGACGATGCTTGTATTGTTGAAACGATTCATCGACGACCACGCTGATAATATGTCGAATGACATGGTCTGGAAAAATGAAGTTTGTCGTCCTTGCCGTAGGATTCCTGCGGCATTCACAAAACGAGCGATTTACGAATCATTGCACTCTGATCTTTTGATGTGCCACTCGGAAGTTGTGTCGGAGTCGATTTTCTACGCTATGTTAAGTAAGCACTTCTGGCACGTGAGTCTAGCTATGTCCAACACATTCACGAAGTGCGCAAAATGTATATTCTACAAGGAGTGCATTGCCAAGTCGAAGTACGAGAGGGACCGTAAGAAATTCAAAGATAGGATGCGGAAACATCAAGAGTTGCAAGTCAACCACAGGCTAGACTATAGCCGCTGCAAAATGGATTCCATCTTGCGGCAGTCCGAGTGCCTGTGCATCATTATTGACGGCATGGATCAAAAGAAAACTACCATACCGCATATAGGACAGGCTAACTACTCGAAGGACTTCCACCATGAGAGGATGATGAAGACTGGTCTCACGGCCGTTCTGGTCCATGGCCGGGATCCGTCTATATATGTTTACACATATTTTCCTTACTACACACACGGTCCCAGCAGTACGACGATGTGTTTAATGTGGACTCTTACAGAGATCCAATCCAGTGGCAAACCTCTACCGTCGTTTCTTCGTATTCAAGTTGACAACTGCTTCAAAGAAAACAAGAATAGATTCATTTGCGCATTGGCAGCACTTCTTGTGAAGTTCGGGATTTTCAAGGAAATAGAAATTGGTTTTATAACAGTTGGACACACGCACACAGACGTCGATGCCACGTTTAGTGTTTTCTCCAAGAAACTCAAGGACAATGATGCCTACACAATGGATGAGTTGTTCCTTTTGCTAGAGCGGTCTCATAAGACTCCTCCGCGGTCTATTTTTTTTTATAGGATAGCAGACTGGAGAGGTCTTATTTACTCGCATGTTTCAAAGCGCATGACAGGGATTTCGAAGCCACATTTGCTAAAATTCTACATGATAGGTGATAATCCCGCCATGCCTTATAAAGAGTATTGCACAGGCGCTAAGTGGTTGCCCGAGGATGGTCCTCTTTACTGGTTCAAACAAACAGACAACGGTGGTTACGCTGGTCCGCATCAACCTTTTGATCCTCTGTCGGTCCAACCGGCGTTCCTCGACGATTACAATAACGGTTTGGAGGGTGTGAAGAGGTTTTTGGAAGTCTATGTAAAAAAAAAAGAAACTTGGATGACTTTCCGATACGAAGAGGTGACTAGAATAGATAGGGTTTTTCGGTTTTGGGAAGATCACGTCAAACACGCGGGGGACATTATCGGCAACGGGGTGCCTTCGGCACCCATCACCGCATTCTGGCCAAAGGCCACCCATGTCATTGAAGACAGGAGTTCTTGCTCTGATTCGGATGCATCCGAATTACAGAGAGAACCTCTATTCGTGGGTTTTCAGAGGGACAAGCCTAAGGCCAACTTTGATC
This sequence comes from Chara braunii, assembly GCA_003427395.1. Taxonomy (NCBI): domain Eukaryota; kingdom Viridiplantae; phylum Streptophyta; class Charophyceae; order Charales; family Characeae; genus Chara; species Chara braunii. Next base: position 2,043,748 of record BFEA01000078.1, on the reverse strand, counting down.
CTTTCGAAGATGTGCATGTCGACAGTTTTGTCATTATGCAACCGTCAGACGAGGACATGCATCAAGGAGTGCCTTTTTGGGTTGGCCAGGTTCACAGTGAAGTTGACAAGAACGAAGATTCACCAACTTACAACCAATTCAAAGTGGAGTACTGGTTTCCAATCGGAAAAGCGAGCACACTAAGAGAATTGTATGTCGACGCCTCGGAAAAAAAATAGAAAAAAGTTCCTGGGCACGAGGAAGAGTATCAACATGTCACAACCGTTGCATTTTCTTGGATGAGACAAACGAGGACGAATGTCTGCGAGTCCTCCAAAAAGTTTACCACCGGTTTTGTGATTCCTCTGAAAGTAAGAAAAAATGCAATTCTCGCCCTAGAAAACGGCGTTGGCGCTCAAACACAAAGCGTTTCCTGAGAAGGGAGCGGGCAGGAGGCTACCTTATCGAGAGTCTGATGGTTGTCATCTTTTCGTGAGGAAAACGTATTGCCGTGCTGGCCTGTGCACACCACTCTTGACTCCATGGAATACATCGCTTAATGATTTGTGCTCTCTGGGTTACGCACTTCAAATCAACAATAGTTTTTCATCAGTTTTCGACATTGAGCGTGGGGGCATTTTGGTCGTCGTAGCATGACCTCGGGCTTTCGGTCCTGACCTTGATGTGACGCTTTTATTGTGACTTTTGTCTTTTGCAGTGTGCAGACTTTCCTCTTCTGACGTACTTCGAAAACATGGATGAGATTTTGGGCTACATTGAAATAAAAATACCTGAACGACTGGCGATCATCACAAAGGGAGGAGCGTTTCCTTTTTAATATGAGAGAATCTTCGGGATCGGAGTGGGAGGACGGACAATGTTTGTCATCATGGTGAGGTTTACTGATCTCAACATTTTCGACATGCGAATATATGAGCGTCGGGGTGAAAATTATATGCAAGGAGATTTTACAAGAGTTTATGTAAAAGCTTCAGAAGTTCTTTTCGCCTTGAGACGTGCTGTGCTCGGAGCAAGGGGTGACATTGAGGGTTTCTCGTTTTCCATTACGGAGTTTGAAGGTTTGCTTCAACCTCCAATCCTGCCTTGCATGGTGGACGGTTCGACTTGGGAACCGATAGTGAAGACTCTGCGAAGAGGCTTCTTCTGAGGACTTCAACTTTTTAAGACGTTTGGTGACCAGTCTTACGTTTCTGGAATTTTGTGTCATTATGTCGGATTTGTGAACATTTTCGTAGTATAATCATTTCTGATTATTTTTAATTTTCACCAGTTTGAGAGACGAGTCTCGACACTTCCCAAGTTTTGTGGTCGAATGCCAGATTAGTTGAAATTTGCACACTGTAAAGTATAAACGAAAGCCACGAGTGTCGACCCTGGCTCATGGTCGGTTGTGGTTCGGATGCATCCGACCCAGAGAATAAGGATACTGTTACGACAATCAAACACAAGAGCGTCAAGGGGGAAACTGGATGCTGGGGGATTTTATAGCACGTTATCTGCAAGCTGCATATGTTCTTGTGTCCTTGAGACGTGCTGTTGTCATGGCTGGGGGAGACGTTCAAGGTTTCTCGATTTCCATTACGGGTTTCGAAGGTCTGCCTCAACCTCCTACCTCGGCTTGCATTGTGCACGGTTCAACATGGGAACCACTAGTGAACGCTTTTCGAAGAGACTTTTTTTGAAGATTTCAAGTTTGGGACACTTTGGTGACAAGTCTTACGTTTTTAGAGTTCCGTCAGGATGTCGGATTTGTGAATGTTTTCATAGTGTAGGCTTTTTTAGAGAGACATCTCGAAATTTTCAAATTTTTATGTTAGAATGTTCGATTAGTTGAAATTTCCACGGAAATTTTCTGGTTAATTGTGGACGGTACGACATACCCTTGCCAAATCTTTGGTTAATGGAAACTTTTGAGGTAACCGTTACGAATTCACAATATTGGGACCAGATAACTGTTATCAGTTTTTACGGCGTACTTCTCATTTGTCTCGACAATGGTTGTGTGCCTGCTTATGTAGGTTAGGTGTCCCGCTCTATTTTTAATTTGTCTTCGCTTTTCAATCTAGTTCTCATGAGTTGTCAATTGTCTTCAAAATCCAGTGAGATCTTTCAAAATAATTATAAGGTCCTTGGTCACTTCAACATCCGATAATCTGTACACAGTTTGATTCGGATGTATCCTACGCATTCGTTTGAGCCTTCTCCAATGCCCAATCCTCAGATGACAACGTCTTTACATAATATGTTCCCCACCACTTCACTCCGTACGATGCCCGTTTGTTTTGAGAAATGTTTGGTAAAGTGATAATGGATATGCGACCGCCATCTAGTTGAAATTTAAGACTGATGGTTACTAAAGTTCTTAAGGGGTTCCCGAGGGTGCACTTTTATTTGTTAACATACATCATTTGATCTCGGCAAGGACAGTGGTGGAGTGGTGGGCAGGATTGGGTAGGGATGTTACAAGCTCATGGTTGCGAGGTCGAACCCGGCAAGCAGCAAATGATAACATCTCTGCATAATGCTGCCCACCACTTCACTCCGTCCGATGCCCTTTTGTTTTAAGAAATGTCTGCTAAGCTATAATTGTTCTTGGAATGATAACATAATCGTTAATTTTCCCTCGGAAGGTGATCCGAGCTATGATCATAAGTTCATCCTTTTGATTGAGGGAACTTCAAGGATATTTAATGAATGACGCACGGTTTATAACATAACGGATTTTCTCCATCCGAATAATGAAATATTTTATTCGGATATATCCCAGTTTTACTATAAAACTAGCCAACTTGTGTATTATAGATTATATCGAAACATGTGACTCGGATGTATCCTACTCATCCTGCTTGTATTCAATTAAACTTCAAAAATGAGCTATTCTTTTCACTCCCATGCATCCTTTAAAGCCTCAACGAAGACCTTTTTCGGGTCACTCATATGCGTCTCTCACAAGGGGAAACCTTCGATATGCTACGTTCGTACTGACTGTCTGAATGTGTGCCAGTTTAGTTGAGGATTTATCCGTTGAACAGAGACTCTGATCGTTGTGTATTAATGTATAATGAGCATCTTCTTTCGTCAGTCCTGTATACCTTTCGAGTTTCTCGAACGACAAAAGTACTATTTAGAAAATAATGTACTATTTTAATGAATAACGTGTTAAAAACAGGTGTTCGATGTTGGATTGGGTGGGTGGAATCGGGGAACCCTCGGGTGGGCTGGTTTTGTATGTGGTGATCAAAGATAACATTGTTCCAATTGGCGGTGTGGTGAGGTGGAGTGGAGAAAATTCACAGTTCGCCATGTTGGAGTTGACGACGGTCCTTAACGCTAGAGGTGAGCGGATGACGAATGTTAAACACGTTGCTCTTCATTGGGCCAAACACGCTGGGAACGGCAAGAAGCTTTATGACATTTTGAATCCTCCCGGGACGAAGAAATTGACTTTGCCGGACCTTCGAGCGGTTTTCACATTCTTTGACAAAAATGTGGTCGCAGGGCATGAGCCGGTGGTGCATGCTTCCAACCGCATATCTGAACCGAAAAGCGTGCTTTCGTCGTCTTTGGAGGCGGCTCCGTCGTCCAAACCAATCATTATAGGTACCCGCCCACCGCCATCGCTTCGGACTACGGTTGCTGCGGAGGCGGCTCGGTCATTGAAACCAATCATTATAGGTGTCTGCCCAACGCCATCGCTTCGAACTACGGTTGCTGCAAAACGAGTTCCGAAATCTGGGCAGATCGGGGAGAAAGGTCTGTGTCGCGGGCAAATCGTGTCGTCAGCCCCTGTGAAGCGTAGACCAACATCAACCAAGGAACCCGTTTCCTTGGTCCGCCCGCCACGCTATGAGTTGGTCATTCCTGCTGGGTTGCATTTTTTTGGAGATGACGACGAGGAGAACAACGAGGAAGATTGGGAGCGCGATGAAGAACGCGAAGAATATGAGGAGGGTGGCGGAGAAGAGGAAGTAGAGAGTCAGCACACAATCAGCGAGAGGGGTGGGCCGGGCGAATTGGAGGGTTGTCTAGGGGTTGAGTATGAGGACGAAGGGCAAGAAGAGGAAACGACCGGCGAGGGAGGGTATGCAGATGTGCATTGGGGTTCCAAACGAACGCAGCTGCTCGCGTCGGGTCATGGGCATTGGGAAGCGGATCTAGGGCGAGGGGAAATGCACCTCGCAGTTGGGGTCGAGCCGGTGCATGCCGATGCAGTCCGACTAGCTGAGAAGAAAAGGAAGAACAAGCAAGAGAGGAGAAGTGCTTTGGACTGTAAGAAAACCAAGCAGGAGGGGGGAGCCAAGCAAGAAGAGGGCAAACACAAGTTGAAAATGCTGGCAGTTGAGAAGGCCTTCCAACGTACGCGGAAGGCTGAGGAGGCCATGAAGAAAAAACGACAGTCAAGGAAAAAAACAGTGAAGAGAGGTATGACGGAAAAAACTTCCGTTTTTCCACCGGACCTGCCACAGTCGGATGAAGACGCTAAGGGCAAGACATTCACTAGACCGCCCGGTTTGCAAATTCTGCCGCCTGGGAATTCTTCTGGTCATCTGAGCAAAGGCTTCTTCCTTGAGTTCGACGAGAATGGTAAACAGAGGCCGGAAATGCAGTTCATTTGTGTCAAGTTGGACATGATTCTGGATATCCCTGATGAGGAATTCACATATAATCAGTGTTTCCTCGATCAGGAGCTTATTGATGACCTTTACAAAACAATGGTTGAGTTGGGTGAGGCAGCTATCAGAGAGAGAACGACCGGGGCAGCCGGGGTGAATGTATATGCATTGTACGAGAAGCCTGTCCTTTTGTTGATTGGGCTACATGATACAATGCATACTGACGCTTCCGGTACGAATGTGAGGGCGAGAAGAGTAACGCCCGGCGAATTCGATCTCCAATCCGTGCGCAATCCTATTGGTACCCTCTCAGTGGTCAACACAATGTTGCGGCGGCGAGGAAATGTTCTCAAGAACGCCCTGACATCGCTCGTGAGCTCCGTTTGGATTGCAAGACTGCAAGGCCTGTTTACTATCCGGATAGGAGCATGGAGAATTACTGCACCTTGAGCACTTTCCAAAATGCGAAGGACAAATGAAATACTCCTCCGCACCAGATTGCTATCGTTAAGAACATACGAAAGTTGTGGTAAGCAGCCGGTCGTCCAGAAGCTATAGGCGGATCTGCTGCAGACGTCAAAAATAAGGATTACAGAGAGTTTGCGGCGATGGCTCCGCGCGCGACCGAGAGTGATCATTTGGTTACTCTTTCACTTCAGGCTTGGAGCAAGGAGTGGTCCGACTTCCTCGGGCCTTACATGGTATTGGCAAGGGCAACTGACGATGTGTTCAAGAAGGTGCAACAAGTGTATTCTACTTAGGAGAGTGGATAGTTGCCGGGGAGAGATGATGTGAAGCCTGCCACCAAACAAGGTGAATCGGGGAAAGCGCCGAGACCTGGCCTCGGATTTGAGTTAGAAAAAGAAGTCAGGGTTCCAGTGCACTGGATTCAGGGTACTAGAGGACCTGGTTACCTCGTGGTTGTGCGCGATCCGGATGTCAGATCATGGAAGGCTATGTCTACGTTGGGGAGGCGTGATAAGCTTCAGCTGTTGCGAGACATTGTCGCGGGAAGTGTCATATTGGTTCCAAGGCTAAGTAAAGTTGCTCACACTGCCGGGAAACATTCGATGGAGACATACGTAGAAATGGTGAAGCAGGAAAGAGCAATGTTGAGAATGTTTCACTACTTCGTCTTCATTTCTGACCCTCACAAGAAGCCGTCAGAGTGGAAGGAACCATTCTTCGACAACCTTTCTGATTTGTTCGCTAAGTATTGTGATCAAGGATTGACATCGGAGAGGTGGATCGACCAGCAACGGCATTTCAAAGAAACGAGTTGGGTGCGGTCATTTCCGGCTACACTTGGAGGCGAGGATGAGAAAGGAGAGGAGGGCTTTAAAAAAAACAAAATCGCTTGCAAACAAATGCCCTGAAGAGTTCATTTAATTTGTCAACAAGTTGTTGCGTAAAATTGAAACTGGGGGTTCGCATAGCATTCGTATGTCGGGACAAGCCAGATATATATATCTCCAGAAACAGGACGTGACATCAGTATTCGTGTCGTTCCAGTGGGAACCGAGCGGTGTTTCAGACGAGATGGATTGCAAGAAGATGTTTAGAGCCGTTAGACACCTGTCGTGCAACACAGCCGTCCTGGATTTGTGCCGCCCGACCCAGATGGGTGCGTGGACTTAACAAGTGTTTGATGGACTCAAGAAGTTCATGGACAAACTTTGTGGTGAGTATTGGACATTGTTGTGCTTCGTTCCATGCCCTTGCGAGTTCACATTCTTGAGGCGAGTCGCGATGTAGGACATTGGATCTTCTCAAATTGACTCGTCTACAACAAACAAAGGGGAAAGTGTATAAGGTTGCAAACTTGCCTTTGGAGGACATAGACAGAATGGTGGTCATCATGTACTCCAACGACGGGGATTTTCATCGCAACACTATTCCCTTGTTTGAAGATATTCAAGTTGCAGATCTATCATCTGCCGAGCGGGTGGCTGACATATCGGCACTTATGCGGAGAGAGAGAAAGCCGAAGATGTTGACTGATGTCGTGGAGAAGAACTTTCTACCATCAAAGTGGAAAATGGCAGGTATGGATCCACCGGAGAAAGTGGTCTATGATGGTATGGAAAGGGAGCCGAATGTGATGGTGAAGACATTGGAGCATTTTTGTCCTGCGGATGAGGCTGTTGTTTTTCTCGGAAAAGGTCATGCGGAATTGGTTTGGGAGTTGTTAAAGAGTCAATGTCATTGCATTGTGTTGGAAGGGGAGAGTATGAAGTTCGAGTTCCTCGCTCAGTTCAATGACAAGATGGTTAAAACTCGAGATTACTACGCCAACTTTATTAAGCCGCCTCCTCGACATGATGAAGGGCGTGATCACATCTACAAGGTTGGCCAAAACGTTGTCAATATTTGAGAGTTTCTCTTCGAAACAAAGCCACAAAACAGAGGAGAACGTACTTATGTCCTCAGAAGAAGAAAAGTGGAGAAGCTCTTGAGGGGTTATCATAAAGCATCATCGGAGAGGGAGGTTTCATTTCTCGACCGCTTGGAGACAATGTACTTCGACCAACAAATTGGGGCATTTACAATCGCAGGTTATGCGACTTGTTTTGTGGATGCTGAGGACTTTGATGCCGACGACTCAGAAGAAGAGAGTGTTGATGACACTTTGCAAGCGGCTTTGGCAGCTGAGAGACAAAGAGTTTGTAGCCCGGCTTCGCATTCGCAAGGAATGGGTGTTCTAGGCACATCGCCGGTTCTGGAGGAGCTTCGAGCATGGCGGTTTCAACGGATCAGTTAATGACTCAGCCGCCGACTTCTTCTATTGTTACACCGACTCAGATGGCGGGCAATAGGATGACGGTGGCATCAGGAGGCAGTCCGGATACGAATCTTTTAGCAATGCTCTCCCCAGAGTTGGTGGCAACTCTGGCACCATTTGCACATAGCCCAAGTACTATTATGGAATTGTTACGCTCTCGAACTCCACCACAACCTCCACCTGATGAGCCTTTCGAGTACGAGATTGGAGACACAATCCCTGTTGACATTCGACTGCTTCCGGGGCCTATAGTGTGCCGAGACGATTATACGGTGACGAACGATGCCACATGGGGTCATCACATTATATGGCACCCCCAACATTTCTAACCTGCATTGGCGAGAGGGATGTGGGTTATGGCTATAAAAGAAGAAGGGGAGTGACAGTTTTACCTTCACAGACGTATGTCAGGATCGAACTTTCTGAAACATGCCAAAAATCAGATTGCCAAGCGACTCCTTCGACTTAATCCGGAGGTTTCTCAATCAAGGCTAGATGTAAGAACAGAAGAAATTTTCCAGGAGTTCAAAACATCACAGTGGCTTGAGTATCTGGAAGAGTTTTATGATAAGCAAACCAACCCAACTTATGGATATTATTGGCATGTCAGAGAAGATCTTGGGGAGAGGAAAAAATCAAGCGGCGGTGGTGACCATGGCAAGGGATCCGGATCGAGCGGAGGTGCGCATGGCAAAGGATTGCGATCAGGGAGCGGTGCAAGTGACAAGGGTCCAGAACCAAATGAAGGTGCAAGTGGCAAGGACGCAAGTCGTAGGGAACGGCAACAAACCGAAAAGTCTAAGGGGCATCAAGCAACAGAAGGCAAGGGATCAGCACAAAGCGGCGGTGGGCATGGCAAACCTACAGGACCAAGCGGCGGTGGTTCCACTGTCGAAGGGTCTCAGGGGCCTTAAGAAACAGAGCGCAAGGGATCAGGATCGAGTGGTGGTTCAACTGTCGAAGGGTCCCACGGTCGCGTCGAACACGACAGTGGCCTAGCATTGGAGCGTTCCCGGCTTGACCAAGCGAAGAAACTCACGGTCGAGTCGAACCCGAAAATGGGATCGGAAACGATCGCCGGTGCGACTGGCAAGGCTTCGGGACCACGGGGGGGCAGTACAACTATTGGCGGTGCTTTTGTCAGAGAGTCACACGGTCGTGTCGAACACGATACTCGTCCAGCATTTGAGCGCTCGCGGCTTGACCAAGCCAAGAAACTCACTGTCGAGTCGAACCCGACAGTGGGATCGGGATCAATCGCCGGTACAAGTGGCAAGACTTCGGGACCAATCGACGTTGTTTCACCTATCGAAGGGTTACACGGTCGAGTCGAACACGATAGGGGTCCACTATTTGAGCGCTCCCAGCTTGACCGAGCGGAGAAACTCGTGGTTGAGTCCAACCTGACACAGCAATGGGGATCGATTGTCGATGCGAGTGCCAAAACTTCGGGACAAAAAGACGGTGTGAGTTGCGAGGCGTGAGTACAGCTGACCAAGTTAGGGCGACTACGATACTAGTGGGTGACAGTGTCGCTATGGAAGTGGATATTACTGGTACACTCACGGAATTGCAGATGCCGTCTTCGACGATGCCAGCCGAAGTAAGCGGCACTTTCCAGGACACTTTTGAGGGCATAAAGGAGGAAGAAATTCTCCATGTACAGGGCATCGAAGAGGATGAAGGAAATATAGTACTAAGTACACCGGAGCAAGTTGTACTTGTACAACCTCAACAAACGCTTGAACAACCTCAAACACCAGAGTCTGCTAATCTCATGATAGCTATCGAGGAATGTCCTATTGGGCCATTGCATATGGAAGGTGTGACAGAAGGTCGTGTTGATGAAAAACTGAGAGTTAGCTATCGAGGTGAGCACTTTCTTCTCTTATGAGCAATATCTAATACTATATGCGGATTAGTGGGTACATCACATGCACTCATCTCCCATTGTGTCGATCCCTCATATGTATTGTTTATTTACTTAGCTTTGGAACTGTGCGTTTTCTGAAGAGAAATACTGCAATTGTTTTGTATGAAGACTTAGTGCAATTGCCATATATTTTGTATTGGTATTCATGAGTCAGTTTCAACAACGGAAAGTCATACTTGTAACTCATTATGTTTTATTTTGTCAATCATGCAGGGCGACGAAAAGAACTGTGGAAAACGACACACGTACACTCGCAAAGGAAGAGAGAGAAGAATATCATTCGTCTTTGCTTGCAAGCTTTGTCAACTTCGCCGTTATTGCCAAAAAATGAGAGAAGAAGTCGTACACCATGACATGTCCATCTGTGAAGCTAGCTGCCTTAAGGATGTTTAAAGCTGTTGGAATAAGCCTCAAAGAAGGGAAGAAATTGCATCGCGCAGGTTGCAGTTAATCTGTTATGAATAGCAGCACTGATGACGAAACAGATAGACAATCAACAACATGAGCTCATATCTATGCAGTCTATCACTTGTTTTTGTGTGAAGTCTTAGTCGCTCTATTGTTGTTTATATGTGTGTTTGTATGCAGTGCATGACCCTTTGTTCCAGATTCCTTTAGCAACAGTACGCCTTACTGTAGAAGAAAAGGAGTATCTTGAAATGATTACCGGCAGCACTGAAGAGAATGAAGAATACGGCATTGTCGATTACAAGGGGAGGTGGAAGGTGGAAAAGAAAGACGTCATGCTCGCCTCCAAAGATKGGGAATGGTTAAATGATGAAGTCGTMAATTTGTACYTGYTAGCYGTTCAGATCACCAATGACTACATCAAGAAGGTGGATTCGACATGTGCAGAAGTGACAAAAGATGAAAGTTCTTGTAGCATTCCATCTGTGCATATTCTAATTTTTTTTTTCTTTCCCAGATTATCAAAAGCTCAGTCCGCTGAAATCGCATACTCCGAAGGGACGAGATGGGTGAAGGACATAAATCTTTTCAATTTTGATTTGGTAATTATCCCTCTCCATTTTGGAAATCATTGGGCCTTAGCTTATGTCAGTATAGATCACTCAGTGTGTAAATTTCGCCTCGTAGACTCTCTCCATCGTGTTGACTACAGTCCAACCCTCGAACTTTTCGCAGGTTTTTTCAGAGCGGAGTTTCAGCGACAAAATCTTCGGGAAAAATATCATGTGGAGGAGCCTACATCCTACTTTGATACATCAGTAGATGGGATTCTTGCTCAAGAGGATTCTTCTAGTTGTGGTGTTTTTATGTTAGGTTTTGCATCTTTGCTTGCAAAAGGTCACTTCCTCCGTTCGGTTTCTCACAAGATAATATTCCTGATATGAGACTTAGAATAGCATTTGACATTTTGTCCATGGTTAGATAGGAAAGTCGATGAGAATTTCAGGTTCTAGGTTTGGAAAAATGAGGTAGACATGTTCACTTAGTGTGAACATTCCGGGTAAAAATGTGTATTGTAGACAATTGTGAAAATATGTTGACAATGTATGACATTTCCTGGACTTCTCATCAGTTGTTGATGAGGTTGGCGTGTTTTACTGAGTGACATGTTTACAAAGTGGATTGTCAATCCTTGAGTGACATTTTTGCAGCTTGTGTACCTGTGAACGTTCGAGGTGAAAATTTGTGTTTAATTTTCTTCAACAGGTTTCATATATAACCATTGTTTTCTCGTTGTTTGCTTATTTTTCCCTCAGTTCTTTGTGTCATTTTACAATTAAAATAAAAAGTGAACATGAAAACAATTTCACACCATTAGTCGCGATTACGCTTTTACCTCTCTGCTTAGGTAATCATTTCGGCCATCATCAACAATACCTATACCTATGTAGCACACCAAACATGTGGAGCTTTTCCGACCGTCCAAACATTTTCGGGTGTTCGGCCGAACGCCACCCGAACGTGTTCGGCCGAACATATTCAAAAACAAATATAAAAAAAATAATTTTATTTCTTATATTTAACTCGAGTTTGGTTACGAATTTGACCATACCTCCAAGGCAAAAGTTGTTTGTATCATTATTTTACATAACATATTTGTTTTTCAGATTTTTTGGGGAACTTGTTTTTTTTTTTTTTTTTTTTTTTTTTATGTTCGAGTTCAGAGAGCTTCGGCGCTCGTTCGCGTTCGGTCCTAAACTTTCGGGTTCGGTCACCAAAATCGAGCACGGTGCTACACAGATATATACCCTTTGGTGCAAATACTTCCCCGACGTCCAATTGAACACTAGTCCCCATAGTGTCCTTTTATCATCATGTCGTCGTCGTGTCGTTAAACTTTCACTCTTCAGATGCATCTGTCGTTGTGTTTTCGTCAGAATATCCTCCTTCTCTGAACCTACATAGTGTCTTCTGCCCTTAAAGCACTTTTATCGCTGCTGCTAATGTTCTTGTGGTCGTGAAGTGTCGATAAGTTCATCTCTGAAAACGTTTTGCGTATTCATATTTCCTGAAGTCCTCGCGTGATGTTTTTGGGTACCCTTCCATTTCGTCCTTTTCTTTTTCTTCGTATGTGAAATACAAAATCCGAAATTCAGAATTCGAAAACTGCGTTATTATATTCCTAAAATATCCTGGTATCTATCCTCAAATTTCTTCTTTGTTTGTTAATATTATTTTATTTGTTTACGACTTTTTGGATTTTAGAATTCTTATTTTGTTTTTGTCATCCAAATGTTGTATCGGAACTTCTGGGTATTTTGCTTTCGTTTTTTTCTTTTTCCTTCTCTTCGATGTGAATTACAAAATCCGAAAATCGAAATTCGAAAATAACGTCATTATATCCCTTTAGATATTTTGGTACCTATCCTCGAATTCCTTCTTCGTTCGTGAATGCTTTGTGATTTATTTCTGTATTTATGAATTTTGAATTTCAGAATTTATATTTTTCTTTCGTTATCCGGGTGTTGCCTCGGTTTAACTTACGAGCTCGGAGAACAATTTGTTCCGTTGGTAGGTACGTGTTCCGAAGATCCTTGTCTTTAGGTCGTATGCTTTTATATTCTTACTTTCAGAAAATTTTATTTCGCCTTCACTTGGATTTTGATCATGTCTTTATATTCGACATCCCTGTCGGTGCGAATTCCCTTACAAGGGTATCCGCCCTGGTTTTTGCAAGCGACAGAAAATAGTTTGGTCCAAAGTCTAAGTATACCACGCGAGGCGCAATTGAGTCTATGGTTTACGTTGACTGAGTGACTGATTATAGTAGAGAGTGTGTGGACGCGCAAACTTGAGGTGCACACGATCATTTTATTTTTTTATTGTGAGAGTCGGCGTAATCACCGGTCAATTTTTATTTCTGATTAAGTTAGGAGTAAAAAGATTATATCTCGTTGATTGATGTGCTTGCCTATGACATGTGCGTACGTACGGAGGACGACATCGACAACAATATGACTTGGAAATGTTTCGATAGACTCAGCCTTGGACCTAGCACTATTGGTTACAACGTCAGACTTTCATCAGGGAGATTCAGGGATTGAGACAGAGCGGCGACGACGCGGGAATGTCGGGGTAGCGCAAAGGGACCGAGGAGTTGAGCGCCCGGCGGGGCTATCCCCCTTGGATGTTTTGCGGTCAGCGGAGTCGAAGTGGTACCAGCGATTCCTGGTAATCGTCCGTCGTTCTCTAACGATTAAAACTTTCTAGGTAGTTTATTAATTATCGTCGTTATTTTTATGCTCCGACGTCCCTTGACTTGGACAACGTTTAATTTAGAGGCCGTTACGGCGATCGAGGGCCTTGAGCGCGTGCCTCCTTTTGGCGGGTCCGTTCGGGGTTTGGCGTGTTCGGAATGCTGGCGAAAGTCGTATGTTCCATCGCCTTGAAAAGAAATATGAACCGAGGAATCAATGTGCATGCAGGCCGGCGGATGATTAGTGCCGAGTCGGAAGAAGTCTGGGTGGCGCGGACCATTTGTGGGCATACCGTCCACCAGCCGTGAGTTTGTTGTGGGAGGTTAAAGTGTGCGCGTGCCCATTGGGATGCGGAAAGGTAGCAGGCCACGAGCTGGGGCAGGCCGTGGACTGCGAGAACGAGCCGCACGGTGCCCTTCCCCCACTTTGGGTTTCAAAGTTCCTAGTAGAAATTTGCTACTACCGTCGAGAGCCGCATCGGGCCCAATTCATGAAGACCCACGCTGAGCTCTACAGCAGGCCGTGCCGTGACCGACTGCCTGTCTGAGTGCTGGTTGTCCGAAGCCCAAGGCGGTAGCGGACTCCGCCTGAGCAGGACGGGAGGGAGAGGCTGTGACGGGGCCCGCCCATGCAAATCACTCATCGGGCTTGGGTATAGGCGGAGGGGGATTAGTAGAGTCAGCCAGTGATAGCTCCAAAGATTTCCCTCAGGATCGTTGGGGCTACTGAACGGTTACCCATCAACAGTGTGGCCGGTCGCTGGAAGAGTGGAGCGGGGCCGCCGAAAGGGCGAGCGGACGACGGGAAAACAGAGTGGAGCGCCAGCGGCAGCGGGTGAAGCGGGGGAACGGAGTGACAGTGCTAAGGCAGGGCCGAATGAACCTGGGCGCGGGTTCGCCCTTGGTGCATACGGCAGTGAAGACGATCGGTGATGGCGAAATGGTGACCCGAGGCGCAACAAAGAAGTGGCAGTGCACGCGATGATTCACAGTTTTAGGCGAGGAAAGAAGCGTTCCGAAGGGTTTTGATAGCTGCGAGTTGGATGGTGGGGTTAGTTTTGACATTGGATTAGTAGGTAGTGAGCTAGGAAGAAACATTAGTGCATCGAGGTAACGAAAGCGAAGAAGAAGATGGGAGTGAAATTTAGTTTAATCGGTCGGTTCTCAACCGTTTTCAACAAACAGAGATGCAAATTTGGGGATTTCGAATGGAGCCGAATCCATTGGAGAAGTTAAATTAGTGAGAGAATTAGTGTAGAAGGAGCTAGCATAGGGAGGGGCCGCGCCGAGCTATGGAGGAAGGAATTAAAAGATGGTGAATCACGGTCGTTCCTCGACGGATTTCGATGAAGCGAAGCCCTACGCGAAGGTTACTGGGCGAGGCGACCATGATGGCGGGCTCAGATCTGCAGCTCATAGCGTAGTCAGGCCGCGGTTAGTATTACAAGCTGCTCCTAATGGCTGGGATGTGTACGGTTGAACTTGGCCGTAATACTGGCCAGCTACTTCTGTCCTTTTGGATAAGTTCGCAGGACGGGAGAGAAAAGTGTCGGAATCAGGCAAAAGGTGAGCTTACGTGCGTTCCTCTCATCGCAAAGGGGAGGAGAGAAGGGTGTCGGATCTCGGTCGTTTCTTGACCAATGTCGACAAGGCAAGACTCTAAACTATGGTTCGCAGGGAGGGTGAAATCAGATATGAAGCTAGTACTTGAAGTAAGTTAGCAGAAAGGGCGTTAGTGGCAAAAATGGGGTGCGCCCGAGGGATGGCAGAGTGGCTTTCGGCGACAAGAATGGCAGTGTATACTTTCGCTATTTAGCGGAAGATTCGCACGTTTTATCTCGTCGTCGCTTCTACGGGAGTTGCCACAGGCAGGCAGAGGAATTGGAGACGTACCTGCTACCTGGGTTGCCGCTCGCCTCGAAAGATACATCCGACTGAGTTCGCACGCTGGCCGAACTATTTGAACGGTCGTAGTTGTCGTGCCACCGAGATATGCATGAATCTGGTCATACGATCGACCAGATACCTCCGTAAGTATAGGTGAGAACGAGCCGAGAAAGAAATTCGCCTGCTACAGAAGTCCTGATCAGGCCTCGGTAATGAGGGTTGTGGCCAGTGAATTCATCCGCTTTTCTTCGTGCGTGACGGGCGGCCATCGCAGTAGTCCATAGCTGTAGTTGTTGGCTGGTAAAACATAGCATTAGTAGCGGGCAGGAGGGGCAGGCGAGTGGCAAGAGTAAGAGACTGTGAGACTTGCTTAATCTTGAGGAGGCGAGCACGTGAGTGGACTTTTGCCTGACCGAAACTGTTTGCTCTGAGCTAAGAACAGCGAGGGCGGTCTAATGCGTGCAGGGAGTGTAAGGGATTGGGCTACTGGAGTCTGCGTGGGCATGTACCTGATAGTGGTGATAGTCCGCTCAGTCGGCATCCACACTAGGCATTGGTTGGGATGGAAGACCTCGGTGCTATCCATGATCCCTGATAGTTGCCTCGCCTTGAAACGACCAAGGCTGTGCCTTCTAGGCCGCAGACCTATGGCTACCCCGGACTGTGTTTCTGCTCAGGATATTGCTGTAGCTGGGCCTAAGTGCTGTTGAATCCCGCTGAGTCTGGCTGCAGGCGGTTCGTAGACGATAAGAGGGGCGATCTGCTACTGATAATACACAGTGGGCGGAAAGATTAAAACTTTGAAGAAGGTAGATTGTGGGGCCGACGGTCTCCAACTTTTTTGCACAGTGGCTGTTGTTGACTACCACTATGTACTCTGGATGTGTCTAGGGACAGTGCACGAGTTGCTGCGTCTATGGACTAGGTATGGACAGCTACTGTTGTCTTTTGCCGCCGTTACGTACTGCTACTGAGTTGATTGGTTGGGCGTGAGCCGGCGTTGCCAACGCCACGGATGGTTGAAAAGTTTCACCACCAAGATGGTTCGGCATGCAACTACACGGGAATGGGTTTTTGGTGTGTGTGGGTGAGCAGCTGGTGAAAGACAGAGCTGCTGTGTATTGCGGCTGTTGCTGGCCGCACGATCTGCTGGGGTGTTTGTGTATTTGGACACAAACGGTTACTTTTGGCTGCACACCGCGGACCAATAGCTGTTGGATCGCGTGACTGTGCGTTGACTGCTGTTGCTGGCGACTGTTGATGTTGCTGCTGATCGCCACTGTGTACCGCTGCTGCGCTAAGGACTGTTACAGGCTGCTGTGCGGCTGCGGTTGGGCTGAGGAGAGGTGTTGAGGCTCGAGGAGGTGATCTGATTGGACAAGTAGGGGTTTAGTGTTGCGATTTGGGAGATCGTCAGGGGATTAATTTCGGCAGTTTGACGTCAGAAGTTGACCAAGATGTTACATTGGTTGTCATTGTGGGACCCTCAGGGGAGAGAAGGTATCAAGGCCCTTTCCTGGGGGTTGAGTTGTCCCCTTCTTGTATCTCGAGAGTCTGAAACCCCTATCTTCTGCCTTTCTTACTCTAAGTCTAATCCAGTTCTGAGAGGAAGGCGGCAGGCAAGATTGCAACCCGTAGGACCGCAACAAGACTTTGTGGGGAGTCAGCCCACCGATTGCGGGAGCTCTGCCAGAACCTAGGCAAGGTTCTGGAGGCAGGAAACCATCACGTAAACCATCTTTATCTGTATAACCCACTACACCCATGTTTGCCTACCCCACTCTAGTCTTATTGGGTATGCATGCGTGTCCTTATGATTTTTGTTTTCTCTTCAGGACATAACCAGACTGAGTACCGGAATGCATGCACAATATCAGTTTCAGTTTCATTGATTGACTGAAAGCAGATTGTGGGATTGCATCTGGGGAAAAGTGGGAGGAAGGCAGTATTGCATGTTTGACTGGGTCAACCAAAGGCTGGGCCAGTTCCATAAGTTTGGGAAGGCCTAGTGTTGTGTTTATCTTTGGATTGTGTGGAGAGTCAATCAAATCCATAAGTTTGGGTAGTCTAGCTGCTCTGATTTGTGAGGCTTGTTTGCGGTTGACTTTTCAGGAGCAAGTCAAATCCACAAGTTTGGGCAGTCTGGCGGCCTCGTTTACTTTGGGTTTCTGTCAATTTCTTTTTGCCTTGGCTGTGAGGAAAATGAACCAGGCTGAGGGCCAAGACATGTTCCATAAGTTTGGGTGGTATTGATCCAACACATCGCACATGCTGGAACCAGAAGGTTCTAACTTGGCTATACTTTTTTTTTTTAAAACAAGCGGATCAGATGCTAGATGTGCTGATAAGAGCAAACACCTCTAGCACCGTCAGGGAGGCTCCATCTATTGGTGGGGAGCAGCACCTGCTGGAAATCGAGTTCAGCGTCTCATTGGATACATCTTTGTGGCACCGTGTTTATTGGGCTTATGGCCATTAGAGTTCTTGCTTCGGAACATCCTTCTTTCCATCGGGGTTGCATATGTTACCCTTCTAGTTTCTTGAACTCCTATTTCCCTTTGGCCTAGCCACACTATTATTCTATCTATGAACAGGCTAGTCAGACATGGTTCCATAAGTTTGGGTGGTCTTGCTATAGCTTATCACCAACTGAAAAGAGTATTAATTAAGAATAAACTTGTGGTACGAGGGGCAGACTGAGTCTTGAGCTGAAGATGATCGACTCAGTTATATGCTACCTCAAAAGACTAAGTGCAGATAATTATATAAATTTTGGATATTTTAACAGTTCACGACGACTAGGGTGACCTAGTTATATTCTCAAAGAAGAGAAAAGTTGTTGTTCTCTGTGTTTGTGTATACTTCATGGTTGAGCTAGACATGTTCCATAAGTTTGGGTGGTCTAGCTTTATGGCCTATTGTAAGTTGGGTATAAAGGGATAAATCATTGAAAGACTATGAACTATTGTTTGCTAAATTGACTTGGGGATGGTGAGAGCACTTACCTTTGTGGTTTAGCCTGCATGTGATTGAGTGATTGCACTACTTAGTCAGAGTTTCGGTTGATAGGTAGTTGCTTTAGCTGTTCGCCACGTGCTAGAGTCATAGGAGTTAGTTTCAATTCTTGCATTTTCTGAGCTGAGATTTTTTCACTTAGATCAATTTCTGCATTTTTGGGGATCTTTTATTTATACTTGGTCTTGTATAAATCTTGGTAAGTCACTTTCTCTACTGGAAGCGCTGCCGAAATTTCTATAAAACCAAGGAGTTAGTTAGATTTTGTTTTTTTCACGTTCTAACTTTTCTGACATTTTGGCTTAGTAAAAATTTGGAACGTCTCCTTTTCTAAAGGGAGTGCCGCCCAAATTTTTGCTAATTCAGGGAGTTGGACAAAATTAGACATTGAAAAGTCAAAGCCACTTTATATTCTGAACTTAATTTTGTAAAAATACTGGAATAGCAATTCCTCTACGGGAAGCGCTGCCAAAATTTCTATAAATCTAAGGAGTTAGTTAAATTTTGTCTTCGTTGAACTCATGTTTTTCTCTGAGTTCATTTCTGACTTAGTATAAATTTGGAAAGTGTACCTTTGTAAAGGAAGTGCTACGCAAATATTTATTAATTCAGGGAGTTAGATAAAATTTGACTTTCTAGAATTAAGGTATGGTTTTTGTTCTCATATTTGAGTTATTATAAATTTTGGAAAGACACTTTTCCTACGGGAAGCGCTGCCGAAATTTTTCTAGTTTAAAGGAGTTAGATTATATTTTGGCAGGTTATTATTTTAACAATTCACTCTGTATAGGGGAGATTCTGCCAAAGGTCTACCTTTTCTTTGACACTTGCTTAGAGGTAGATTTAGGCTTGGTTAATTATGATGATTTGAGTGAGATCGTGATATGGAGATTATTCTCCATGAACTTATAGACTTAGCTTGGGGATTGACCTGTCTTGTGTTACAGGTCTTCTCGATCGCTTGATTTAGGATTTTGATTAGATTCATCTTGATCCTAGATTGATCATCTTCTGTTATCATTGATAACAGGTCGGTTGCTGATTCGTCGGTTGCCGATTCGTCGGTTTACGATTCAACTCCAATTCACTCCTGCCACTCAACCTAAAGACTTTAGTCTTGTGATTTAAAATGTTTTGTTGTGTTTTCACCCGGACTTTATTTTGAATGGCTATTTAAAGAAAAGTACTGAGTATTTTATTTTGAGAGTTGCACAAAGAGTGAAGCTTGTATGGCTAAAAGCAAGGGGTGTGAGCGCAGAGAATAGTTGAAGTTGACCCCATGTAGTACATGGACTTTTTGGTTGAATCTTTGATGTGATTGTAGGTATGCTTGGTGATTCGGACTTTGGATTTGACTGCCTGCGCTCGCATACATATATATATGGCTGAGCGGAGTCTCACTTTGACTGTGAGAAGTGATCGTCTTATATTAATAACCCTCTATATTTATGTGATATATATATGTCTTGAGTGTTTCATGCGGCCTACAATGATCGCGCAGAAATGTTAAACAGATTAACATTTTGGAGAGAAAAGGGAGATCACCTTTTATCCTTTGTTTTTTATAAGTTCTATAGTTGGACGTTGTAGTCCATGACAGCCGTCAAAGTCAAACCCCTTGACTTATCTCCAGACCCTAGATGATGGAGCTGGTCCCCCGGGCAAGAAGAGACGATTGTCACCACGGGTATGAACTTGTGTACCACCCACTCACCGCAGGGTGCAGAAGAGGGTGTGGTTCTCAACCGCACTTAGCGGTTGTCCAGCGTCGAGAAATTAACCCTCAAGGCGCGTGTCAGCCGACACTTGAGTGTCGAATGCGCCCCTCGAGATTAACGAGGATCGTATGAGTATGGGTACTACATAGTACACCACCATTGCGACTGCTTGCGTATGCTTGCATAGCGAGTCGATATGAGTTAGCCCTGCGTCCGCGCGGTTTTATACTAAGTCTCTCGCGCGATGCCTATCCGATTTCCGAATTGGAAAGTTATGGGATGGCTACTTAGGGACTAGGAATGTTGTCGCGTTGTTTGTTCTATGTTGTTTTGTGTATATGTATGTGTGTGTGTATTTTATTTTTATGTTATTAGAATGGTGTGCGTGTGGCGTGTGGGATGCGTCTCACTCAACCGGCGACGAGCCGCACTTGGGACCTCAGCCCTCCAAGATGTCGATTCACGTGCGGGTCCGATAGAGGCGTATTACCGCACGTACCCCCTATGCTACAGCGAACGAGAAACGCCCTCGGCTGGTCCACCTCTGCGATTGCAACTGATTAGCTTTCGTACTGTCGATTGATAGCTCGGCGGGGATACGCCCACCGAAGGGAGGTGACAACTCCCGTAAGGTGGAGGTAAGTCGTGCCTTGCGTAGGCCCTTTCCTGCCGTAGGGGCTCGTGAGAGGTATGGCTGGCGCACTCGGCCGGAGCGGCCTTGCGAAAGCTTCATGTATATTTGCGACGAAGGATTAAAAACCAACTCCTGCATGACGCGGCCGGGAGGGTCCCGCGCTGCCCTTGTGTGGTGCTGGACCGATGCGCTCGACATCGCTTTGCACGATTCTTTTAATATTTTGAGGAAATGTCTCTGTTGCCGTATCTGTTTCACAACCTTCGGTACTTTTGTTGTTCACTCCTTTATCTATGTTTTGTTGGGGGAGCATTTTGTTACTTCATTTTTTCATCCTTGTTTTTGCGTTATTTTCTTTTTTCGTTTTATTTTATTTCACTTTATTTTACCGATGTGTTATGTTTTTTTTGTTTAGAAACTCTAAGAAGATATGTCGAACTGTATTGTCGGTACTGTTCGTGATAACGACCAGAATTGTCGGTCCTGTTGTCTTCCAAGGGTATTTTCAACAATTTTAGCTTGGTATAATATAACTCCAGTACGGCGGACAAATCGTTGATGCCATATATGTTCGTTACCATTCCGTGGAAAGTATCGATGATTGTCAACACTTTTGTGTTCACGGAGCTGACACTCCTCAAATAACGGATAGACCGAAGAGAAAGAGAGCTTAGCAACCTTTCTTGGAGTGTAGCTTCATTCTTAAGTTTATGTGTACATTTCATGAGTGGTTTGAGATCCATCGTCATGATTTTTGTTTCTAGGTAATTCCATTGTGAACTTAACACATCTGATATGAATTCCAATATTACTGATGAGTGATAACAGTTAACAAATGAATTGAGACATATTTTTTCAATTCCTAAGTTGTTCTAATTCGCGATAATTACTATCATTACATCATCAACGATTCTCATCCCATGTAGGAGTTTCTGATGTATACTGATTTGAGAACGCAATTTTTGTTCATCATAAGTGCAAACCATGTTTGCAATTGGTGGTCTATATCATTTTCCCATGGGTACACCTTTTATTTGTCGTAGCAGTGTGCCTTGTGCTTTGAAGTATGCATGTTGAATAGCAAAGTAAAATAGGTCACATAATATCTCAATTTTCACTCTTTTCCATTCTTACGTTCCATTTGCTTTTCCGAAATTTGTATATTTTCCTCTTATTTTATAGCATAGATGGGTTTTTCTTTTGTCTTTCCCTATACTTAGTATCCATTGTGTGGTGTTTATGACATATGTATTTTCTTAGTTGGAAAATATGTCTTTTACGTCATAAGTTGAGCATAGAATAGTGGCATCATGTCCATACCTGAGTGTCGTCATTTTATTCCATTCTTTTGATTTAGGAACTAGTTGGTTTGTGCCTTGTAGGTCAAACCCTAATTGCTACGTTTTACATAATAAATTTAAGGCTTTTGTGATGATAGCGGCGACCATATTCTGCCGTGGTCCGCGGCTGCCAAGGGGAGAGGGGGTTGGGGATCAGGGTTGCGGATTGGGTTTCCAGAATCCCGACCCCACCCCCTTGAACAAAAAAAAGTAAAAAAAAAATATTTTCGAAGGGTCGTTTTTGTGTGTGAAAAAAAAAAAAAAAAAAAAAAAAAAAAGATTGCTTGATTGTTTTTTGATTGATTGATTGATTAATTGATTGATCGATTGATTGGTTGATTGATTGATTGATTGATTGATTGATTGATTGATTGATTGATTGATTGATTGATTGGTTGACTGATTGTTGGGGGAGAGTCTCCCAACCCTCACCCCGGCACACACACACACACACTTACACACACACACACACA
>BFEA01000078.1:1987323-2009777 GCA_003427395.1 Chara braunii | reverse complement strand
ATGTCTGCCATCGAAGATAGATCTTCTTCCACCGCGTATCCCATCTTAGTGTTCCTTTCGTCGTCAGTTCCTTTACACGGGGGTAGCAAACGAGGACAGCGGCAGTGCCCCGTTATTTTTTTTTCCCTCTGTTTTTGTTTTTGGGGGAAAACGGGGAGGGATCCTTTATTGGAAATCAGTTCTCTCTTCTAAGGAGGGAGTTGAAATGTCTATGTCAGTGAAGCCATGATAAGCCAAATTATGAGAACCGTCTTGTGTGTGACCTTCGCCTTCCGAACTCGTGATCACATCACCACCCTTGTCCCTGTCTTCGGAAGTGGCTGTCAGGAATTACACTGTTTTTTTATCTCAGAAGATGATGATGTGTTAACAATGTTTTCCAACCTCCTTCGCCTCAATGACCTTGGTGAACTCTTCTCGTTCTCCGTGTGTGCTTGATCTGTGTGTTGTGCTCATTGCAACGTTGGCTTCATATCCACTCTTTCACCTTTCTATTCTTCCACCAGAATCATCGTTCGGTTTCTTTTATATACGATTTGTTGTTCCAGAAGCTTCGAGCATACTTTCTTCCCACTGGAAATCGAATCGTCCTTTAGAGCTGCTGTCGTGAGCTGGGTGCAACGCAAGATATATATACTTTTTGCAACGAAACTTGGGCCCCGCCAATATTTTTGCTGTGAAACTACCGCGACGCGCTATTTTCTGAAACTTGCCCAATATGTCATTCAGTGAAGTTTTGGATTGAATGATCCTCCTCTCAAATTTGTTCGGGCATTTTGATGCCTTCCCGGATTCATTCACCGCTTCAACATGTATCCCTTTCTTCGTGCTTGCCCTTTCACCCTCCCAAGAATTACTTCCAAGCCATTAATTAATCTTCCCATAGTACCTCAACGCGCAGATTACAAATACTTCGCCCTCAGATTTTTCCTTCCGCGAACAGGCGCTCTCTCTCTCTCTCTCTCTCTCTCTCTCTCTCTCTCTCTCTCTCTCTCTCTCTGTGTGTGTGTGTGTGTTTTCAGTTTCTATTTTTCCCGATTGCAGTGTCTTTTCTTGTAGCTCCATTGTCATCATGCCTTCGTCGATCCCTTGATACACGTAATAGCCATGTGTTTCTTAACTCTCTTTCTCATGTACGTTTTCCCCTTTTTCCCTTTTCAACAAGACGATGATATGTGGAAACACTTTGTTTCCTAGGAGAACTTCTCCGTCGCACTCTTGTATGACCAGTGTGCGATCCATAACGGGAAAACACCGATGCAAGACAAATACCAGGATCTCCTTTGTCGAGGGAGGGAGGGATACGCGCTTCCGCACACAATTCTGAAAGGTCGAGAAATCAGGCTGCATGAGCGCAAATGAAAGCAAGTGCCCAGTATCTGTGTGTACTAAGGCAATTAAAATACCGAAAGATGACAGGACTGGGTCGCATCGCGTTGCAAGGAGAAGAGAACACCGGAAAGGGAAACATAAGGGGGGTTGTGCAGAACAGAATGAATGCCAACCAAGAGGCTGCCAGGCTTGAAAGATGGTCACAAGCAGGCAATGACAGTGTAAGAGCAAACCAGCTGTGGTCGACAATATCGAGTTGCAGAGTTTTTTCTGTAGCTTGAAAAAGTAAGAAGCCCTGCTTTCCCGTAAGCACGCATGAGAATTGCGACTACAAGCATTCCGTGAGCCTTTGGCACGTGGGCTGTGAATCCTCATATGATTGCATGGCATGGATTGTCCAGTGCTTTTTATCAGACCCCGGAAAAAATTCGTTCGGAGACGGGCTCAGTCGCATAGGGGATCGATGCACCACTCACCTCGCTACTAGACTCCAGACGTATTTAAAATTTTGGCAGATGGGGCTAGGCCCATAGCGTGAGGATGAGATCGCTCCTTATTTTACACGTCCATTCTTTTTGTTTGTGTTTAGAGAAAGACGTCCCTTTTGTCCGTAACCGGAGTGCCGTTTCTGCTCGAAGCAAATACTTTTTCTGTTTTTTTTTTTTTTTTTTTTTTCGTTTTTTTTTACATTGGCATTGGACCTGATGTAGGGACTGATAAAAGCAGACCTATAGTGTATGATGGCTCCAATCTATTGGTGGGGGGAGCGCCACATGCTGGAAAAAAGGTCCAGCATCCCTTTATACTGAGACATTTCTGCCCATCGCTGTTTGGACAGCTGACGTACTGCATTCGTATTCGTAATTACAAGCCAATGTAGGGAGCTGCTACATGCGAGTGGGACCAGCTCCCCTTTGTGATGAGAAATTGCTGCAATGCAATCTGATCCTAGATCTGCCTGAGGATCCGTCTCAACTTTGCATTCTGGTGATACCAGGGTCACCAGCCCGTACGTACGGAGGTCCCCGGGCAGACCTTCGTACGTACGGGCGTTTGGGATCCCGTACGGGGTCCGAACTTGACGACATTCAGCCCCCGCAAAAAATTATTTCGGGGCACAAGAATACCTTTTTTTTTTTTGTTTTTTTTGGTGAGTTCTCTATGACATGAGTTACATGCCTATAAATTTTCAAATCATTTGCCTTAGCCAAATAAGAATTCAAAATCGCCAAAGATGGCGGTCCCAAAACGTGCTCGCCCACATTTTTTTTCACTTTTAACTTTTTGTTTTCACTTTAGTTCAGGATCTAAACAATTTTTTTATTTTTTGAAACTTTTTTAGTGGGTTTTGCATTATGTGAAGTACACATCTGTAAATTTTCAGGGCATTTAGCTATGCTAAAAAAAAAATGAAAAATCTCCAAACATGGCGGTGTCGAAAATGTGCTCGCGCACTCGCTAAATTTAATTTATTTATTTTTTTGTTATTTTTATTATTAGTATTTGTTCTCCGTATTTTATTTTTATTTCAAATTTGGTAAGGAATTATGAAATAAAAATACTTATAATAAAAATAACAAAAAAATAAATAAATAAAAATTTAGAGAGTGCGCGAGCTCGTTTTCGACACCGCCATCTTTGGAGATTTTTCATTTTTTGTTGGCATAGCTAAATGCCCTGAAAAAATTTACAGATGTGTACTTCACATAATGCATAACCCACTAAAACAGTTTTAAAAAATAGTAAAATTGTTTAGATCCTGAACTAAAGTGAAAACAAAAAGTTAAAAGTGAAAAAAAATGTGGGCGAGCACGTTTTGGGACCGCCATCTTTGGCCATTTTTAATTCTTATTTGGCTGAGCCAAATGACTTGAAAATTTATAGGCATGTAACCCAGACCCTTCGTGGGTCAGTACCATGAACACTCTGGACGCTCAGGAACTCAGCGGTCTACAGGGAGAAAGACTGACTCCGGCAATGATAAGAGCGGAGGTTAAATTTGTAATAAAACAGACCGTCTCAACCGAGTGGTCTCTCATAGTCCAAAAAAAAGGATACACACCGAAGGCATTGAGAGTCTTCCTTCAACATTGGGAACGGTTCCCTGACCTGCTTAAAGTGCAAGCGCCTCAGGAAGCCCATCCACAACTCGAGTTTTCCTCCTTTTTTGCTACCTGAAAAATATGCAGCACCTCCTCTTGAAGGAATTTTTGCCTTTCATGGTTTTAGAGATTTACTGGAAGTGGGTTTTGTCCCACCTTTTAATAGTTAGTCTATAGTTAGTTTATAGTTTGGTCTGATGGTTTGGTTTGCTACAAGTTTTTGTAAACCCCTTCCTTGTTGTCTGTGGAATCTATAGTACTACTTGGTGTAGGCTTAGTCTCGTTTTTATACTTTTTTCTAGGTTCAGTTATGAATACACAGCTGTCTCCTTGCTTTTCTTTTTTCTTCAGGATCTAGGAACATATAGTTGTTTTCTTGCCTTTCTCTTTTCTTTGGGATTCAGCGACTCCCGATATGGGCTTGGCCGGTGATGCCTCGCTCATAACAAGGAGCCGCCTGCACATATGTGAGGGAGGCCGGGCTCGTTTTCCGGTTTGTATAAAAAACAGAGCTTTTTTTTCCAAAAAAAAAAAAGAAAAAAAAAAAGGTTGAAAGTGAAAAAAAACGTGGGCGAGCACGTTTTGAGACCGCCATCGTTGGCGATTTTTAATTTGTATTTGGTGGAGGCAAATGACTTGAAACTTTATAGGCATGTAACTCATTTCATAGAGAACTCACAAAAACAAAATAACAAAAAACAAATTATTTTACGGCCCCGAAATAATTTTTGGCGGCGGCCGAATGCTGTCAAGTTCGGACCTCGTACGGGGCCCCGAACGCCCGTACGTAAGGAGGTCTGCCCGGGGACCTCCGTACGTACGGGTTGGTGACCCTGTGTGTGTATGTCTATATATATATATGTAAAGGGTTGTCGACGTTCGGGACAGGCCGAACGCCCGAACCCCAACGCCCGCCGTTCGGGCCGAATGCAGACCAAAAAAAAAAAAAAAAAAAAAAAAAAAANAAAAAAAAAAAAAAAAAAAGCAAGTTTTCAAAACATTCCGAAAACAAACTAGGTTGTGGAGATCAATAAACTCAACAACATTTGCCTGGGAACTACATCCAAATTCTTTACCAAATTTGAATTAAAAATCAAATATAGAAAATAAACACTATGAAAAAAATAAGAAAAAATAAATAGAGAATTAAAATGAGTGAGTGTGCCAGCACATTTTCGACACCGCCATCTTTGCCGATTTTTTATTATTTTTTAACATTGACAAATGCCCTGAAAATTTACAGATATGTAGTTTACATAATCAGTAACTCATTAAAATATTTTCAAAAAATAATAAAATTGTTTAGGCCCCAACTTTTTTTTTGTTTTTTTTTTGCCTATTATCATAGGAATTAAAAATGTCGAGGCTTTTCGGTCGCAGTTGGCCCCAGCGGTTGGCCCCCACGGGCATGATCATGCCGACATGCGGCCAAAAAGCCTGAGGTCATGACTGCGGGTGATACATAGCCATGCGTCCCATCCAGCATAGCACACGGTACCTCGGCTATGGCTGCCTAATCTTCCTGCTCGCCCGTGAGCACGTGAGCGCTTGCCAGCGATTAGCGCAGCAGCGCTTGCGCAGCATGCATCCAGTTCCCGAATGCAAAATGCAGGCGCAAACACTTTCCTATATGGAAGCGGGATGCCTGCTGCGTGCGGCCTGGCTACACTGGGCCCTTGCCGAAAAGCTTCAGGTAGGCCCCAAATGGTTGAGCCCCGGTCTGGGGAGTGAAGCCCAGGGCCTACAGTGGTTGCCCGTGTTCAACAGTCTGCCAACAGAAAAATTCCCACGAGAAATGAAAGTTGGAAAAACATTCAAAAAAAAAAAAAATCCGTCATATTTATAAATTATTACTCAAATTTTCGTCCAATTTTATAATTTTCAGTTTTATTTGATAAGTTCCCGTCTAAATATGAGTTTTCCCTTCCAACTACATCTATTTGTTCAAGATGGAACAAAATTTTGGACGAGTTTATGAAATGTTTCAGTTAAATTTTCATTCTACTACAACAAATATATTCTAACTACGTTGCATAGAGTACACGTACGGGGCAACATAGAGTACACGTATGGGAACGTGTACGGGAACCTGTACGTCTTGTACGCCCCCGTATGAAGAAGCAAAAAAAATAAAATAGAAAAATTAGTCATCAAAAAAATCCAAAACAAGCAACATTTGGCAGAGCATCATCTTCAAATTCTTATTATAATTTGAGCAACAATTTAAAAACAATACCGGATTAAAAAAAAAAAAAAAAAAAAAAACTTTTACGGGGTCCCTAGCGTACGAGTAGCGTACGAGTACAGAGTACGAATCCATACTCATACGAGGGTGCGTACAAGTGGCAATGGAGTCTTCTAATTTAGATTGGATTAACCTATTTATGACTGAAAATCCTTACTTAGAATGACAGTTTAATTAAAATATCTAATGAACTCATCCAGACTTTCATTCCATCTCTAGCATGCAGTCCAAATAAGAAGGGATACCCTATTCTTAAAATGAAAGTTTGCAAGTAAGTTGGAATGACATTTTTTAAGATTGAATGAAAATTTAAAATTTTGATTGTAATTTTACTATAGAATAATTATTTAATTTTGGAAATTTTTTCTGTTGCCAGCTTGTATTCGGCACGTGTTGCGTATTTGGCCCAGAGCTTACCTCAGTTACATTTGAAAAAGACAGCCAGGGCCTAGGCGCTCCCAACCGACTGGAAAAAAATAGGTCTCTTGTCCTTTGTCGGACCTACCTTCACTTCGGGCGGCCGACTGTGTTGCAAACAAGGCCCAGTAGGGCTTACCGAGGCTTTACGCCTCGCATTCCCTCCTTCATACTTCGCTAGTCCTCTTAGAAGTTCATTCAATTTGTCGCTTTCCTTTCTGCAGCAACTTCTCGTAGTGGGCGACAACCTGTGGTGTGGCATCAGTTCCTCCCGTGTGAACGATCTATCCTCCTTTGGATCAATATGATGTCTAAATCGAACGTAATACTGCAGCTTCGACTTTCGAGGACGTCCCCTGCCTGTTGGTCTTGGAACTGGCATTTCCCTGTGGTCCACGATGTCATCAATGTCGACCTCTCCATCAATGGTTGGGGGCAACATTGAGCGACGACAAGGAAATTGATTAGTTTCGTTGAAAGGTGTCAGCTTGGAGGGGTGAAAGGCAGGGCAAGTGTGTAGGTGACCAGGGATGTGAACTGCATACGACGGCCCATCTAAATCATCCCCGACAATATCTAGAACCTCCCAAGGCCCAAAGTACTATTGCATGAGCTTACGAGAAATATCGTGATCCTGCACCAGTCCAGATGACTTAACCCAGACTCTATCCTCTACCTGGAATATTGACAGACAACGGTGTTTGTTTTCGGATTCTATCATTGCCGCCTGTGCCTTAAGCATCTGCTTTACTGCATGCTGCATTTGTTGTTCATATCGATAGGCGAATCTCAGTGTTCCAGGTGCAGCAGTTGGTTGATTCTCGGGTTGTAAGAAGTCTAGGGGCAGTTTAGGCTTGAAACTCGGTAGCAGACTATTAGGGCTCACCCAGTTGCGTTGTGCACAGCATTGTTGTACAGACTGGGGATGAGAGAAAGTTTCTCATCTCAATCCACCTGATTGGGCTTTATGTAATGCCTCTGCAGGTGTTGTACAACGCGGTTCAGGTCCTCCTTTTGTGCGTTTGCCTCTGGGTGGTTCCCAGAGGTCATCTGCAACCGTGTACCCTTTCTGCAGCTGCAG
This sequence comes from Chara braunii, assembly GCA_003427395.1. NCBI lineage: Eukaryota > Viridiplantae > Streptophyta > Charophyceae > Charales > Characeae > Chara > Chara braunii. The sequence continues at coordinate 2,002,600 of BFEA01000078.1, read as the reverse complement.
CCTTTCACAACTCGCTTATGAATCAGACATCCCAGACACTCACAATAGCCTTGGCAAAATTTATAGGACTCTTAACTCCATATCAATCATGAAAAGAATTGAAAAACAAAAATCTTGCTTTTATTTTATTTATTTTTATTTTTTGTTTTTTAAGTTTTAACTGATTTTCGTTTTCCATTTTTTACAAATTGTAAATGAATTTATGTTACTAGTTGTCGATGGCAGGACATCCTGGCCAGACAGTCAGGGGGGTCCCGGACGACCGGGCCTGAAGAACTCAATTTTTAGCAATTAAATGCACGAAAAAAAAATAAAAAAATTGCCGGTTCCTTTAATTTTATTTTTTATTTTAGAATTAATAACGAATTTCGATATGATCCCAAGGCAAAAGTTGTTCAGTTTATGTTTCTGCATAATATTGTTTGTTTTCAGATTTTTTTGACGGCTTGTTTTGTTTTTTATTTTTATTTTTGTCGTTCGGGCTCGGACAGTTTGCCAAGGGAGGATGTCCGACCGGTTGTCCGAGCGGATAACCCTGGATGGTCAGGGGGGTCCCGGACGTCCGATCAGGTAACCTATAAATGAAGTCAAATTCAAAAAAATCAAATACGGGGTTGTACGCTTTTCGAAACCCTACAACTCCAGTTTTTTTTTTTACATATTTTTCGACCCCAAAAAAATGGGGCCGCAAACTAGGCCTGGCGACCGTGGCTGTGGCCGACTCTCTTGGTCGCGGCGGTCGAATTGTCCGCGGCCTAGGCCGCGGGTGTCACATAGGGCACACACAAACTTTATTCCCGACCTTCTCAAGGAACAACAGACCATTGGCCAACGCAAACTCGACATAAGTCGTTTTGTCCTTCGCCTCGAGTCTATGTATGATCTCAACCATAAATGACTCCTCGCGATAGGCTTCTACATAAGAACGAGTAACATCATCCGCAAGCCTAAACTCAAGGATCAACGCACGAAGGAAATTTGGCCCACGTGACAACGCATAAGCAACTTTGTTGTACTCTTCTTTGATGTACAAATGTTCAAAGTCATACTGCTTAATGACTTCAGTCCAGCATTTCAACGAATCAGAGAGCACAGGTTGGGTTCTCATCCACTTCAGGGTCTGATGATCAGTCCTGACGTAGAAGAACCTCCCAAGGAGGTAGTGCCTCAAGTGGGTTAGCGCTTTGTAGATCGCACACAGCTCCTTCTCATAGGTGGACTTAGCCAACTTCTAAGAGGGCATCGTTTTAGACATGTACTCAATTGGCCTCAACTTTGGCCCCTCCTGCTGCGCAAGCACGGCGCCTATGCCACAGCATTACTATAAACGACTTGTGAGGATCTTAAGACTCTAAGACCTCATGGTGTGTCAAAGCATTCTTCAGATGCCTGAAGGCAGTCTCACACCTGTCTATCCACTCCCTTTGGGTGTCAAGGCGGGTCAGGTCCGTTAAAGGGGCGGCCACTATGTTATAATTATTCACAAAATTGCGGTAATAGCCGGTCATCCCTAAAAAGGACCTCATCTCAGTCACAGACCGAGGACGCGACCAGTCACGAGTGCTGGCCTTTTTTGCTTCATCAGGCTTCAATCCCTCTGTGGAAATCTCATGACCCAAAGAAAAGATCCGAGTGCGGTTAAACTCATATTTCTCCCCGTTGATCTTGAAGTGATGCTGTCGAAGAAGGCTATGGACTTTGTCTAAGTGACCAACATGCTCCTTGATAGTCCTACTAAAGATAAGTACGTCATCGAGGTACACGATGACAAACTTGTCCCAGTAGTCATGAAAGATCCGGTTCATGGCGTGTTGAAAGATGACAAGAGCATTGCAAAGGCCAAAAGGCATCACCACAAACTCGTACAAACCGTACCTGGTATGAAAAGCGGTTTTGTGTTGATCCTCGGGCCGTATTGCAATCTGATGGTACCCATACTTCATATCTATCTTACTGAACTACCTGCACCCTTGCACTCGGTCCAACAAGTCATCGATGCGTGATAGGGGCTCTACGTTCTTCACAGTGATGGCATTGAGCCCTCTATAGTCAACGCACATCCTCAAGGTCCCCCTCTTCTTCGGTACAAATAAGATAGGTGATCCGTAAGGGGAAACACTAGATCGGATCCACCCCTTCTCTGTAAGTTCCTTGAAGTGCAGGCGAAGCTCATCAAGCTCCGCAAGAGACATCTGAATGATCCTACCCTTCGGAATGCTAGACCTTAGGATATCTCTATTGCGTGGACAACCTCCCTCTCAACAACCCCTTTAGGCTCTTCGAATACATCAAGGTATCTAGCAACCACTCCCTCTATCTCTGGAGGCATTTTTACGCCGCTCTCTACAGAGACACAAACTAAGTACATACCCCCCTCCAGATTTTGCTTATCATAGTTATAGAAAGTGGCCGCACACATACATCCGTAGGACTCGATCAGACTACTAGCTTTGAACTTATGCAATTTGGCGTTCCCCTTCCAGGCAAAGCGTGTTTAACCATTTTTCGGTCTCAGTCAAACTGAGGCTGTGCAACCGATGGATAGTACATACCCAACAAGATATCCATTAGGAGGTCATCGCTGACTAGGAACCAGACTCGATGTCTCAGCTCCTCTCCCTCGTATGGGAAAAAACACTCGATGTCTTTGACGTAGTCAGTGACTACCATGCACTGTTTGTTGGCACAAGTCGACTCCACATGTCGGTCTCAACGCACGAGCGACTAAAAAAGTTTCGAGTCGAGCAATTGTCATAATAGGCCCCGACCTTATGACCGTCGATAACTACCTCGTCAACGAACAACTCACCCTTAGGGACTTTGGCCATGGTCGTCCAAGAAGCTAGTGGGTCTGATTTAGACCACTCCTCCTCTAGCTCCTCTAAGGATTCAATCACATTGATCAAACAGAGGATCGATGAGTCTGAATGTGCTCGCGGGACGACAATGGAGTCAGTAGCTTGGGCCATCTCCCGGGATGGTGAGGGTGTGTCCACCACCTCGACCATAGCAGGAACAACTATCAGTCTTACTTGCCCGATGTATTTCCCGAAGCGGTGCCATAACTGCTGGCGACATTGCTAGCCTAGGAAGAGGAGGTTCTCGTCGCCTGCCCCATTGTAGGCGGGATCTTTTTCGTCATCTTCTTATTCCGACACTTGAACTGGTTACGGCCATATTGGCCACAACGGATACAAGCTTGCCTAGAGTAACAGTCTCTCCACACGTTCTCATTGAGACCCGCTTTCTCCCATGGAGGAGAGTTGGGGTCTACTTGACTCCTAGACCGGGAGCCTCCACGACGTTTACCGGTCCCCTTACCTTTTTGAACTGAGGTAGTGACTACTCCTCCCCCTAAAGCCTATGCGCTGCCCGCCTCTGAACGTACTCCCTCCTGGAAGTCGTCATCTAAGTCGATGGTGGATCCATCGTTATCGACGAACATAATACGGCCCTTCGCCTTCCAGTTGGGAGGCAGTGTTTCTTCCTATCATCCATCGTGGGTTGGTGTCCATGCCCTATCTTTGGTTCTAGGTCTAAGGCCTTCTTGCTGAAAGAGGGGAAGTTGTCGACATTGATATTTGCCTCACCCGCCAACTAATTCATGAGTGGCATAGGAAGACACCTCAGGTAATTGATAAGTAAGACATGGGGGTTATAACGTACTCCAGGTACATCGATCAGACGTTCTACTTCGTATGTGGCATCCCTTACTGACATGAACGATCTAGAGCTCAAAGTCAGGATCGCGTCAGTGACCGTTTGGGCCTCCTGCGGATCATGCCATCTTTCTTCCAACAGCTTGAGGAAGTCATCCAATCTCTGGTTGACTACCCAAGCGCGGAAGTCATGTCTGTATCCGTGTAGTTGTACTTACCCGCTTAGCCACCTTGTTGCACTCCCCTCTGAGTAGGAGGCAGCTACAAACACTTCCTCGTGCGGCAACGTCAACTTGCACTTTACTTAGACTGGCCGTTACCCCAACCATGTGTCAAGGTCTTCGCCCCTCTTATCCCCTGAGAAGGGCTTAGGTGAGGTGATGGCAGTCTTCAGAACCCACTGGATCTGTCCCAGTACCCGCGCCACTTTAGGCTATGAACCATGGGATGTAGGTTGTTGCACTTGCTGCTGTTGGGGTTGTGTGCCCTGCGGTTGTGCCGGCTGCGAGACAGCAGGCTGCCGATAGGACAGTCTGCAATTATGGAGGTTGGGAGAACACTGTCTGTACCAGAATCTGTACACTAGTACCTGCTAGAAACCCGTCTGGCAAAGGCATACCTAGGGAAGCGGCCTTTACCGACGCTGGAGAGATGAATGGGCATACTCCGGTTACCGGTGGGACGAAAGGAGGACGCTGCACCACGGGCCAGGCACCTGGCCCTGATGGTGACGACGTAGCCTGAACTCGCCCGACCAGCACGGCCAGGCTCCGCTAAATGTCCTGTAAGATCTAGCAGGATTGTCCGCACGGTCCTCACATCATCATCCATGTTTGTCAGGTTCAACCCCTCTAACTCACTAACGTCCGCTTGTCTTCACTGCATCCTTGATCTTCTTCTTATCATTCCTTCTTTCTTTGCCTTTATCTCACCTAAATCCTGTTGTAGTTGTGCCTCACGAGCCGCTGCCCGCGACCTCTTCGAGGGTCAGTACTAACTGCTGGCTTGCCATGACACCAGCGGACTGACTCAGCGTCTATGCAATCGTCGCCCCCACAGTCCCTGAACTAATGGCCTGGGAGCTTTGCTACGCAGCTGTGGCCATAGCTGCTGAAGTAGCGGCTTCGCTTGCGAATGCTGTGTTTGCCTCTGCGGCCCTAGCTCTCCGCTGCTGCTGCTATCTCTCCCTAAGCTGGCGGAACAAAAGTTTGTCACCCTCAGGTCCTAATGCCACGTGGGTCAACGGGCGTCTTGCTGGTCGCAAGATCCTATCATCCTCGCTAGGATCCTCCCTATCGCTCATCTGCCACCGCACCGCACACTGTCTGCACTACATTTCTCTAGGTTGTCTACCACAGCGTCGTGCTCAGACTAATTTAAAATAAATAAAAGCATTAATCGGTGGTTATGTATACACATTTGGGTCCAACAGGTAAGTCCAGGTTCCTACAAATGATACTATTATTCTTGACTAGTTGGACTCCGCAAACAGAAAGCACATGAGCAGAAACTGTTCTACCTATGCCGTCTATCAGATGTCAATGGCTGTACATCTAACTAATCAAAGGTAAAAAGATAATCATTTGTTTGGCTATTTGGTGAGTGGAATCTTTCCAACTTCCATTTCTTCAAAATGAACATCTTTTATTTTTTAAACGAAATTGAAACCAAGTTTTTTGGCCGAAAACTCGTCAAAATCCGCTGTTCATGAGGGTACGACGTTTGTAAAACGCTGGACCCCCTAGTTGTAAATGGACCTAGCTTGAGACCAGGTGCCTGGTCTCAAGCTAGGTCCATGTACAGCCAGGGGGTCCAGCATTTGTAAAACGTTAGACCCTCAGGAACAACAAATTTTGACGAGTTTTCGGCAAAAAAACTTGGTTTGAATTTCGTTCAAAAAATAAAAATTGTCCATTTTGACGAAATGGTTGTTTTCCCAAACTGATCACCTGAAACCTACCTCTCCCTCGATTCTTCTTGATTTTCGCTTCACGTCAGCGTTCCTAAGTGACCTAGATAGTGTGTGTGTCTAAAGGTGTGCACACGGCCCACCGCTGTGCCCCGAAACTATGCTGAGTTGGCCAGCCCTGCTCAATGTTTACCCTCGCGTGCAGTAAGCCTTACACCGACCGATTGGCTGATCAAGAGGTGTTTAAGGGCGTCCCCCGAAGTCCTCAGGAACTATTTAACGTCGTAGACAGGACGACGATCACATCCAATAGAAGGTAACCCCGTCCGTACTTATTCATAGACGTCCGGTACTCGTCTCCCCTATAGGGCTGGCATGCCCCTTATAACCCATCTAACATCGCAGCAGGCAGACAAAGGACAAAGCAGCAAAGCATGTGTGCTCTACTCCTGGTGGGTCGGCATGGTGACCGTGACCCAATGCTTCGTCCAGGGTCCTTCAGATAGCTCCACCCTCTCCTTCAAGATACTCTACGTGAACAATGCTTACTCTTAAAGTTGAGCACAGTCGATTCCTCACATGAGAGGACTCTCAAGCCTTCAACCACAAATATTCGGACCAGATGACCTGACGTCTATTCTGATGACAAATCGCTGCTTTGACACAGCCAGCATTACACCGTTGTTCCACCTCAGCATCAATCGCACATCAGATAGTTCTCATCACACTGCGAACATCTATAAACCACATCATAGCCTTCCTGGCGATACCCCTCTCCACTTGGGTCGCCTGCTTGCCTTCGCCCTCCTCACTACACACTCCCTATGGTCACTCACCCAGCAAACCGCATGCATGTACCGCATAGGCAGAAGACATGCGCCAGATTAGCGCAACAGACCACAACCCTGATACCAAAATGCAGGGAAAATGAGTGATAGCGAATTCCAAAAAATAAGCAGCATCATACACATGGAACCAGATAGTCTTGACCTCGGACCAAAAACAAAATTGCAACACAAGTTCCACCAAATAAGATTACAGCAAAAGTTAGAAAGTGACAATGCTGGAATAGTCTCATCCTCATCAACAATGAACCAGTGTCAAAATCCTATCTGGCGCTCTGTGCCCATACTACAAATGACAGCTCCTATCTAGCCTATCTACAACTTGACGGCCGTTGATGACGTCAACAGGTCCCTGAAGTACGGGCAGATCTCTGCCAATGTTCTGTTATATTTAAAATGTACAATATATCACTTTTTTTTGCATCTTTTGGGGCATTTTTTTTATTGTTTGGATTTTCGGATAACATTCTCGGATAATCCAGCCATATACTGGACTATCTAGCCAGATAATCTTAAAGGCGGTTAACGGAGATAATCTGTGCTATCTAGATTTATAGGGATCTGATCTTTGAGGGCAGACCACCAGTACATGGGAAAAAGAAGACTTACTGGTACATCCAGAAGACCAGATTAAGCCTCTCCAAAAGATTTGGAGGCCATAGACCGTCGATAAACGAATCAGTGGTTCATGACCTCCTATTTTTTAGGAGAGGCTCAATCAGTTTTTTCGGATGTACTTGTGGTCTAACATATGTTCTGAAGTTCATCTGTCTTCAAAGGTTCGTCCCCACTCCATCAGTCTATAACTCTCTTGTTCACTAGCTGGCTTTCACAAGAGGCCTTGCATCCCCCTTTTCCTGAGTAGCCCCACATGCGCAGTGGGTGTTTTCCTAGTCACTTGCTGGATTGGGATGGTGGGCTTCTACACATACAAACCTATTTCGTGGTTCCCCACTATCTTGTCGTGCAATCATAGTCTGCATTGCGCTTTAGCTCTTAGAATTACACTCCTGGTAGTTGAGCATAAAACGCTTCTAGTTTACATCTCCCTTTTTCTTTTATCTAGACTGCATGGACTTTGAGCGGGATTGAAAGATAATAATGTCTAACCACCCAGTCCCCTATTCGGATGGTGAGTCGATTTTATCAGCTTTGCCCGCCAAGCAATGAAGATGACCTCCTGTACTTGGTTCAATTTTTCCTCAAGGTTTTTTATGTGTCTTATGTTCGAGGGTAGCTGAAACCACCACTACAGGGCCCTAGGCAACTAAATAACCTATTTTGAGACCTCAAAAAATTTAGGAGGTCAAGCACCGTGAATAAAATAAATCGGCGGCGGGCGGTCTTCGAAAGGGACCCGCGACCGATAGTTGGCATGTACTACAGTAGCAGTGTTTAAAACCTGTTATTCCCCGCTAGCCCGGTTATGCCTATTGTGAAAAACTTTGTTTCTCCCGAGTCAACCACGGTGAGTCTGTGTGGAGTGAGAAGGGAAAATTATCTTCCCCTAGGATTGACTGATTACCAAAGAGCAGTTGCCTGCAAATTGTGTGGCATCTGCGAGGTGGGGCTTGCTTCTTTGAACCAGCTGTGGGTTAAACCACCAGTACTTGGGCCAGCTATTTATGTCAAGCCTAAAAACGGGTTGCGCACCGCTTCCCGCCTACCTGCCAGCGCAATAAAAAACACTTGTTTTGGCTGGCAGCGCCAACTTTCGAGGGTCAGTACCAAGAGCCTCTGAAACTTGTGAGGCGTTAACGGCAATGCCCTGCGGTCGATGTATGGGCCAAGTACTGGTGGTTTAACTCCAACTAGCAGGAGCTTAGCCTTCCTTCTGAGTATATTTCGAAGTGGTCACTAGGGGGTTGTGAGATGTTCGCTCCCATGACAGGAACCGTTTTGTACTTGAAACAAAGCCTGATCCTCCAGAAGTGGGACTTAAACCCTGACAACACTAGTACCTGACAGCGCTACCCTCCACCTAAATGTCTCCTTTCTCCACCCCGAGTGGAGATGGGCTCTCACAAAATTAGGCGGTCAGGCAAGTAGGGCCAAAGACCCTTACTAGTGGGGAACTCTCAACAAATCAAGAGTGATCTGCCAGACCTATCTTTGCAGTGTCTCCAATCAGGTGGTTGTGGCTGCACCTTGCCCCGCTTAGCTGCATCAAACACGACGGGTTCGCGTGCAGTTTTAAGCCGTCATTACTTTTTGAAGTCACAACTTGTATATCACCAGGCATTGGTACAACGCAGTGACGTTTCTAGTTGTATGAATTTTTATCAACGTCCCAAGTCCAGTCATGCCAGCATCTTGCGGCTTATATACAGCCTCGGCGTTGGCAGTCCCGGTGGTTTGAACCAACTAGCAGACCCTATTAAAGAAAATAAAAGGTCTTACCAAAATTAAATGATCATATAGGTATGTTTGTTGCACCCCCTTTTAAGGGGCTATGAACCACGTCGCGTCGCTGCACTCCCTGTTAAGGGGCTACGAACCACACTGCCTGGTTTACCTTAAGTGTCCGGGCGTCCCGACCGGGCAAGGACCAAAGGTGGTCCCTGTCTGTGTTGCGACTTGTACACACTGTTATACGAGTACGGATTCGTACTTTTGTACTTATACGCTACTCGTACGTGAGGGGCCCCGTAGTAGTTTTTTTTTTTTTTTTTTTTTTATCCATTATTGGTTTTATTGTTTTTATCAAATTATAATAAGAATCGGGAAATGATGCTTGAGTGAATGTTGCTTGTTTTGTGTTGTTGCATCACATACTTCTTTTCATATATTTTTTATAACGTTTTTTTTTTTCCCTTGTACGGGTGTACAAGAGGTACAGGTTCCCGTACAGGTTCCCGTACGGATATTCCCTGTACGTTTTGTACAAAAAGACCATGTACGTGTGCGTTATGCAACGTAGGTCCCTGCAAACAAAACACAAAAAAATAAAATCCAAATCCTTAAAAAACTAATATTATGAAAAACAATAAACTGAATAAGTTTTGCTTCAGTGTTAATTGTTGGCTATGGTTGTTTTGGTTTCCCCCAGCCTAGATATCTCACACATTACGTTCTGATTTCCCCGAGCCTATACACATGTTATAGGATGTAGGTTGTGAGTCCGACATCGAACTTTCGGGGGTCGTGTTTAAATAGGCATGTCGTCGTTATGTATCTAAGGGCACATTTACAATACACGGTCTATTACACATAACATCACGTACACTGGTGGCAGGTGATACGAGCACCTGTCACTAGTGTTCACTTCACAAATGATCCATGGTAGGGAGTAGTGTCCAACTGTATTTCAATATACTGTTTATGCTTCCAGAATACGAAGTTAGACGAATTTGGAAACTCAAGGAAATCTACTTTATGCCACTTATTTTTATTTGTTTCTGGTTTAAGCTTTAAAGTTTAATTTTATTAGTGGTCACTCTGAACCGTGCAAAATAGTTGCCCATTACACTTCTCACCAACTCTAATTGCTTTGAGATCTCTTACCTATTTGGCAGGGTTTCACTAGATCAAGTAACAAATTTCCCTCGTGGACTTCCACTCAACCTCACGACAGGAAGTGGGCAAAGTCGATGGCCTGACTTTAGTGAGTCCACGCAAGAAGAGACATTTAGATCTCGTACTCGACTAATTATGTACTAGAAAAAAAAAATTACAATAAGAAATACAAAAAGTGATAAGGCATGCATACAATACGTAGTATACGACAATGGCAAGAAAATGGGTTGGGGTGGCGGTTATGATCAACTACTAATGATGATAGGGCTCTTAATGATAAGTACCCCGCCTTAAATACGCAGCTAGGGTCAGTGGTGGGAGAGTTGAGGGAATGAGTCACTGGTTGGTCAAGTGGCCAACAATTGATAATGATAGGTTTCTCGATGATAAGTGAGAGAGTAGAGGGCATGAGATTCCGGTCGATCAACTTAGGGGGCTCGTGGGTGATTGCTTGAGCCTAACGTCGAATTTTCATGCGTCAAGGCTCGTTCGACTATGCTTCCTTCAGGGCTGGGTCGCTACCTCTTGTGACTATCATTACTGTTTCCAAGTTTACCTTGATACTGGTAGGGTAAAAGTGTCGAGCGGTTGAAGAGTGTCTGCCACCCGAAATGAGCGGATTCTGCGTCTTTGTCCGCCGAACAGACACATATCTTTGACTTTTCCTGTATGACCGATCGTGGAAAAACAGAGTATGTGGGTCGACCCTTGTTTTTCACATAACCATTTACTAACACTAGGCCTATTCTTATAGTAGTTACACTACTTTATTTTATTTTTAACAATCTCTTTATGAGGCCTTACAATCATTCTCTCGAAAACTCAGCAGCGAACGCGCTTGTGGGCTTCCCCGTGAGCGATTTTATAAGTTTGAGTCAACGACGGTAATTTATTGATTTTGGCATTGACAAAAAAATAATAAAAAAATTAATGAACGATGAAAAATAATCAAGATCCCATGATTTTTCTTGATTCTGCGTGTTTGTGCATTGCTATCTTTTCGTCGTTGTTACCCCGATTCACTTTAAATTATTAGTCGTGTACGACCCTTGCTTTGGGTGTAAGCAAATCACACATTTTTCCTATTTTTAAGTGTGTCGGCTGATGTGCTGGATTGACTATTTTGCGGGTTACGGTTCCTCCTCGCATGTGACGGTTGTTGCGGTCTTCTCGGTCCGCCGACACGGAGGTCCGTCACTTGAGTTCCTACAAGTTCTGACAGCCTGTTTATTCAGTTTCCTTTGACCTCAATAAACACTTGGATTCTCCTGAGGACGGCGATTCTATGTTTCTACCCTGACACTAGCTTTATCTTTTTGGGCCTCAATCCTGGTTTCGGCATGGTCACTGATTTGATTTTATCTGGAGTATTGGGACCCGTTGGACCTTGCTGCTTTATTTGGCTACAGGGAGATGAAAGTGTTGGCCTGGTCGACACCACGAAATGGGTAACATAGGGGTTGGGTCAGTTCCATGCTGAGATTCTAGACCCTTTGTCTGGGTATCAGGCCTTAGCCTCGGTACTGGCGGTACCCCTCAACATTTTAAAGAAGGGAGACACCTTGGGCATATGCTTCCATGATATAGTCAGAGACACAAAACACACGAGGTCAATCTGCATTTGAGACCAGGGGCAGACAACAGCCTCAACAGAGACCAAGGCTACCTAAAGCGACCAACGCAAAAATGACATGGGTTTGTGACCGTTCATGAGCATGGAAACATCAGTCAGTGAGAGCATGCGTGGGAAGTGGACTCTTCTCACCTGTCTCCAACTATGGACGCTCGTTCTCGAGTGTTTGTGGGAAAGAGAGAGACAGTGAGAATTGTGTCTCTAAGCGAGCTGATGAGAGAGAGGGAAGACGCACCAGTCTGAATATTTGCCCTCGAGAATCAAGCTGTAAGTGGGACCGAGTTCATTCGAGTCTTAATGAGCGAAATAGTGATGCCATAAAGGAAGACTTCCAAGCGTTCAGTGTGAGAGAGGAAAAGGGATGATTGGGAGTGTGCAAGAAAGGAAAAATACACGTGAAAATATTAGATAAAGGGAGTGAGTGATAGCCAGTGCACGCTAAGAAGAGAGAGAGAGAGAGAGAGAGAGAGAGAGAGCCTCAAGTTACTCATTTAAGCACATGTTTTTTGTTATGAATGTGTTGTAACCAATACAAGCACAATATCGGATTAACGGGTATTTAGTCAGCGAGAAATCAAACTACATGCAATTGAGAGTCAGACACAATAGCCAACCAATCGCCCGAATACGACAATCCAAACAGCCAATCAGGGGGAACCAACTACAATCTACCTGGGAGGTCATACCATTCAATCGTAGGCTGACTTATCAGCTCTTCGAAAAAATCAGTCAATCAGGAAGATCACTTGATCTTCCAGACCAGCTAAGTGGGCTAGATCGGTTAACCAGTTGAGATCAGACACTCAGTCCAGTAAGAAGCAGAAAGCACGATGAATGTTGAAGAAGAAGAGAGACGCTCAAGATAAGGAACCAAACTATGGTGATAAAGAGGGAATGGGTGTGGAGAGCAGCAATATAAGACGGAGAGTGAGGAACCAAGGAGTTCGGAGCGACATTAACCGCGATTGACCTTTGACGGACGGCTGGATGCAAGGTTCATAAGAAAGGAGAAGATTTTTCTGCGGTTATAACTTCTTATGCAAATCACCATTCCAATATATGTTTCCACACGCCTCAAGGGGACCTCAAAACAGATGATCTGACAATTCAAATTTTTCCTTCAATAATGTTCAGATATCGTTCATGCTCCGTGCACAATTGTGAGCTCTGGGCGCTGACAGATCTTGCATCGCGGTTCAAGCCTGGCACAAAATCAAACAAGGGAAAAACCTCGTGGTGATCCGTCTTTAGACTTAATACCACCACCACAGCGTAAGAAATTTTAAGAACACTAGAGGTTGCCGCCCAATCAACATGTGTACTTTCTTACTAAATAAATAGATAAATGGAATATGTATGCTCATGAACCTTCAGATCAAGGTCAGACCCAATAGCAAAAGGACCCCTATGGTTTTGACAGAGTTTTACTCTTGCATTGATCTTGGTCCTTCTTGCTATGTACATTTACCGTCATCTTGCTAACGGTGGTCATTTGCTGAAATACCTCATCAATTTCAATCTTTAATTTTTGTGGAGGACAAATTTCGACTTTAAATCCGAAAACCCACGGGTTAAGTCGAAAGGGGTTTCAGCCCAAGTCGCAGATCTGCGGGTCGGAGTTAAATAATATATTTATGATCAAAGATTGTTTCTTTTTTTTTCATTCCAATCATAGAAGAAGATATCAGCCACAATAAAATGGTGGGACACTGACATACCAATCAAACCCTGCGCTTTGTCACGCAGTTGAGGACCTCTGAAGCGAGTACGACGAGTAATAATCGCTATTGCTTATAGCTTTAGCGACGGACATTGTCTTCCTCCCCGAGTTCCCTCACAAATGTGGCGCCGAGTTTATAAAATGTTTTAATTAAATTTCCATTCTACTATGACAAATATCTTCTAATTTAGATTGGATTAACCTATTTATAACTGAAAATCCTTACTTAGAATGACAGTCCAATTCAAATATTTCATGAACTCATGTAGACTTTCATTCCATCTCTAGCATGTAGTCCAAACAAGAAGGGATACCCTATTCTTAAAATGAAAATTTGCAAGTAAGATGAAAAATTTTAAAATTGGAAAGACATTTTTTAAGATGGAATGAAAATTTAAAATTTAGATGATAATTTTAATATAGAATGATTATTTAATTCTAGGAATTTTTTTCGTTGAAGGCTGTGGCCTTCCCAATCAAACAGAGGGTGCGAAAGCAAAGATATAACATAAATAACTACTGTAATTAGTTGATTTATCGATTTTATTTATTTATTTTTTAACATTTTATACATACATCTGACGATTTGGTAATTTACATGCAAAGCATATCTGGGCCAAATATGACGGAGACGATTCTCTAAAGACTTTGAGACCGTCGGTTCTCGAAATCGTACACCGAAACTCAAGGTATTGAATTTTTTTTCTCGTTCTATTTACTTTACTAAAAATTAAAGCAGTAAAAGTGGACGCCTCACCAGTTAAGTTTTCCCAATTTTTTTAGATATTTAGGGGAAAACCGAGATCTTATGAGCCTAGTACGAACCCCAATAGTCTCAAATAACTGAGTTTAAATTTATTGTATTTAATTTTTTTTTATTAAATTTTATTCTACAAAAGGGTAATAAAAAAAATATTTACAAAGTTTGGTTACACGACCGGGCAAAATTGTGTGAAGTTTACACGAACGAAAAGGTTCTGCTGTGAGCGTGTAGGCACACGCAAAAAGAAAATTTTCGTTACTTGAAACCCTATTTAGTTAGTTAGTTCAAAATATATTTTATCAAGGGTTTAAAAACTTCTTTTAATTTTAACTTCCGAGTTGAACGTCTTTGATCGGTAAACATCCGGGCCAAAGTTTAACTGTTCTTTTATCTGAAAATGTTAAGTTCCTTTGTGGGTGAAACCGACGAAGAAAACTCAGCTAGAGCAATTTAATCGAAATTTTATCATTTATATTTCTTAAATAAAAATGTTGTTAAATTTTATAACTTCAAATTTAAGTGGTTTTCGGAAGTGGGTGCCGAGGTTAATTTTGTTAGGGAGGATTTTTTTGAGTTTTTAACACGTTCCTTACGTGGAACTGGTTCAAGGCGTTCCTAAAAATGCCCTTATCACGTATTAGTTTTATTAGGTTTTTTAATCGCTTTCTTTTTAAATTGATAAAACTTTTACAAATCGCTAATTTTGAATTATAATCCATCAAACCTAATTGTCTTTTAATGCGCACTTTTTGACAATTTGTTTTTACAAATATTCGAATATGATCGGGGGTGATAAATTCGAATATGAGAAGAGTGCAGAATTGTCATAAAACACGTGTGTAATATTCGAACAAACTTTGTACTGAAATGTGGGAAAACCCTTATCGGTTAGCCAATGTTTCGTAAAATAAAATTTGAATTTTTTTCTTTGAAACCGAAAAACCCGAAGTTAACTACTTCTTTGTTTTAACATTTTGAGAAATAATATTTGAAAACGTGAGATTATTTTTTTTTTTAATATCCTGAAATCTTATGGTATATATATTTGGCTTTAACATATATATATATATATATATATAAATTTAAAAATCAAATAGTATTGCAGTTTATCAGTTTTAAAAAAAAAAATTTAACCTAGGAATTTTTGGACTTGCAGTGCACCAGGTCGTGATTCCTAGGGTACCCGAACGCACGCAAAAAAAAAAAAAAAAAAAAAAAAAAAAAAAAAAAAA
>BFEA01000078.1:1972827-1987306 GCA_003427395.1 Chara braunii | reverse complement strand
AAAAAAAAAAAAAAAAAAAAACCTTGTGTGCTCTCCCTGAGGATCCCAAATTCGCGCTCGTTTTATTTTTTTAGAGTTGGTTGCCAAGGGGACGAAAGGGGGGTATGAATTGTTTTTAAAACGGCTAAGATGGGTTGACGGGGGATCCTTTTGTGTTATTTCGTTATTTTTATTTATTTCTGCGATTTAGTGAGGAATTTTAATGTAACTCTCAGTCGAACGTTGTTTGTATTACAATTTTACAATAAATATTTGTTTCTGAATTTTTTTTACGTTCGTTTCTTTTTTTTTTCTTTTCGCGCTGGGACTGCCTTAAACCCACTCGATGGCCAGGTCCAATTGGGCATCCAAAAGTGTATCCGGACACAAGTTCGGTGTCCGGGCGCCCGAAAAAAGAACCTAATTTAAAACTTAAATTTTTTTTTTTTTGCCCTTATCTAGGCTACCAGCCGGTGCGCCCTGGTCCCCCTATTTTCTCAAGCGGCCCAGTCGTGCAAGCACTAGGGAAGGTCCGAAGCTCCTAGGTAAGAAAAAAAAAAAAAAAAAAAAACTCAATACTTTCCAAAAAAACTATGTTATGCAAAAAAATAAACTAAACAACTTTTGCCTCAGGGTCACGACGAAGTTTTTTACCACATTTAAAACAAATATATATATATATATATATATATATATATATATATATATATATATATATATATATATATATATATATATTGGCCCGGCCGGGCGAGTGGACCCGAGCCACTCTCGTAGCCCAGACCATAACTAATTTATAGATATTTTGAATTTTTTTTAATTATAAATAATATATTTTTGCGGCTTCAAAATTTTGATGAATATCTTAAAGTCGGGAATAAATATTTTTAGGCCCTTTAAATTAAAATAAAATTATATTTAAATTTTAAAAATTAATTTAAAAAACAAAACAATAAAAAATCCTAAATGAAGGTCCTACCCCCTTACTAACTTGTTTTGCGTATTTAGAGACGTGTTGCTGCCCTACTTGACCTCTTTATAGGGTTTGAACTTTGTAGCGTAAAAGAGGCAACCAAGGAGGCTAGTCTGAGGCTAGTTCGTCGCGATAGGGTTTAACCAATGCTTTGAGGAAGGCATTATGCAGGTCTAGCGGTATGCATCACCTCTTTGATGGGTAATCCAGCAGTCAACTGTTAGAGGTGTTCCATCCTGCCCTCCCTCTACTGCAATAAGCGCTTGAGTCAGGCTAAATCAATAGGTCCTGAATGCTAACCATTCCCGATGGCTCTCACATTATGTTTATGTTACGGGGACCTATCTTTGACAAGATACATGCGGAGGGCATTAGAGGAGATTGACCTATTATTTCAATAATTTTGGGCTGCATTTCTTCTTTCAGCTTACTGTTAAGCGATCAGGCTTTAGTGAGAGCCTCATATTTATGGACATTTACGTAATAAGAGCACACAGAGATACTGATAAGTATCATAACTTCGCCTACTCCGGCTCTCCGTGAGCTCAAAGAACGCATTAGTCAGGCTACTCTCTTACGGTTTGTTGAGCAGGCTAGGGATCGTGAGCCTGAAGTGACAAATGCACAAGTAGTTATGTTACAGATGCAGGCTACGGCCCCGTTACGTGAGAAGTCCAGGACCGAACCTTCGGCGATTGTACCGGACTACGAACAGAAACAGATCCCTTCCCGGGAGCGAAGATAGATGGGAGATGATCTGATCTGGTGTAATCATATGAGAGATGATGAGCATGATGATTCGAGGGGGAGTGATTCGCGGAAAAATGACTTGACGAAAAATGTTTGGACAGATTGCTATGAGAGAAAGCGAGACTTATAAAAATATGATACGACATTTGATAGGAATCCACCGAAACTTGTTTCCAATCGAGAGACAGGGGAGTCCTACACCCTTCCATATGATAGGAGGGATAGGTACATTATCTCGTACTAGCGTCCTTAGTTTGACCTTCCACCGTCCATTTTCGGAGGCTATGGTATCTCAAAATATCTTAAGAAGTAGGAGATCTATGCGTATAGGAGTCGATGGAACGAAGATGAGATTATTCATAACTTAGCTTTCAACTGTGATTCAAATGTCGTCAACATAGCTAAGATTGAGAAGCCAAGAGATCGATGCTGGAAAACTTACAAGGATAATTTGTACCAACGTTTTAGTGATGAGGATATTAGATACACTATTCACGATCTGGAGCCACTCACTCAAGAAAACTTGAAGGATGAGAGTCTCCTAGCACTTGACTATAGATTCGAAAAGATGTAGCGAATGCTGATGGAAAAGGAGATATTGTGCAAGGTGGACATGTGCACCGTATTTATCGATCGATTGTGCAAGGGTAAGCAGAAGAGTATTCTGCGAGAACTCTCGCATGATGAACTTTCATTTTCAACAGTTGTAAGATTTGCTACGAAAGCAGAGAATGACGATTGCAAGGACCGAATATGGGATTGTTTAGGACGCCTGAATAAATACCACTCTCGTTCAACATGCATTTCGTGAAAACTGGACCAAAGCGAAAGTCCATTTTGCCAAATTATACTCTATGTTATTTCGTAAACTAATTTTGAGGACAAAATTTATACCTCGAGTGTAAGTGTCACAACAAGACAAGAAAAAACTATTTTTTTTAGAAAACATATTTAGCCCTGCAATCCATGTCTCACAACAACATGTTAAAAAAACATGTTTTTTTCCAAATTGAAGGCACTCGAAGAACCCACGTCAATAGCATAATAGTTTTGCAGAAATTTGAGGTTGTCCACCAGTACCCGGAGTGTGGCCATCGGCCATCGCCAGCTAACACTACCTGTCCTCACCGTTGTTGTTATCCTATGATCACCCAAGCATTGGCGCCCCGACATCCTCCCTTAGCGCAGCTATGGCTACCGCCAAGCATAAGCATTTGCGCGTGGGGAGGATGTCGGGGAGATGGTGTGCTTTCGATTTTGCTCATGTGTGCTGGCTCTTCTTTATAGAAACGAAAAAGCAAGAATTATGTAACCATTTGAACGCCGTGAACGCTCGTTCTCGTTCAAATTCACGTTTCAACGCGGATTGAAATTTGAGTTTAAAATTGAACGTCATTCAATTTTTTATTTTTTTTTAAAGAGTCTCTCTCTCTCTCTTTCTCTCTCTCTCTCTCTCTCTCTCTCTCTCTCTCTCTCTCTCTCTCCCTATGGTGCTCTCAATCTCTCTGTCTTTCTCCATAAGTGCGCGTCTAAACGTTGTAGGCTGAGTTTTTTTTTTTTTTTAATACTAATAATGGAATTGAACGGCACGTTCGGTCACGTTCATTGAATGTGTGTTCATTCCGTTCAAAAATTGTTGAGCGGAAAACCCACGTTCAATGAACGGGCGGTTATATAGAGCACGAAAGTCAACGACCTTGAGATATCATTATGGAACTGGCCTGTGTGTGTATGTGTGTGTGCGTGTGTGTGTGTGTGTGTGTAGGTGTGGGTGTGTGTGGGTGTGTTTCTGCTATGCTTTACAACTTTTTGTATGAAGGAGTGTCAGTATGAACTTGCTATAACTCTCTTTTTTATGTTGTTTTTTAGGAAGAGTTGCAACACAACATGCTGCCACCATTGTCAAAAATTCAGGATCGATTTCACGCAGAGTGCCTCTAACAGACTATCTGAAGAGGATTACCCTTGCCATGTAGACTCTGCAGCATTGTTAGGCGACAAGTCACAGAGAGAGAGAGAGAGAGATACACACTTGCAATATTGGACAACAAGTGCGAGGTTTTACTTTCATAAAATACACGTCAAGTTCATGGCGTGCGACCAAAACAGTTGCGATTACCTTTCTACCTCTCTGCTTAGGTAATTCTGCAACCATTATCAACAATATATAATACTATACCCTTTGGTCTAAATACTTCCCTATCCAACTGAACCCTATTCCCCACAATGTACTCTCATCATCATGTCTTCGTCTCGACATTGAACTTCCATTGTTTTGATACATCGGTTGTCGCGTCTTCGTCAGAATCTCCTCCTTCTCTTAACCTTCACAGTGTCTTCTGCCCTTGAAGCAATTTTGTCACTGTTGCAGAAGTTCTTGTGGTCGTTGACTGCCGATAGGTTCATTTTTTTAAATGTTTTGCGTATTCATATTTCCTGAAGTCCCTCCGTGACAGTCTTAGGTACCCTTCAATTTCGTTTTTTTTTTTTTTTCGTATGTGAAATACAAAATCTGGAATTCGGGATTCGAAAGTTACGTTATTATATCCCCTGAAATATTCTGGTATGTATCATCGAACTCCTTTGTTCATGAATATAATTTTATTTATTTATAATTTTTTGGATTTTGAAATTCATATTTTGCTTTTGTTGTCAAAGTCATGTATTGGTTGAACTTCCAAGCATTTTGTTTCCATTTTTTTTTTCTTTTTCTTCGTATGTAACTTACAAAATCCAAAATTCAGAGTTCGAAAATAACGTTATTATATCCCTTGAAACATTTGGGTACGTATTTTCAAATTCCCTCTTTATTCGTGAATGTTGTATTATTTATTTTTGTATTCTTAAATTTTGGATTTCCGAATTTGTATTTTGCGTCCAGCATCTTAGTGTTGCCTCAGTTCAACTTTCGAGCTTGGAGAACAATTTGTTTTGTTGGTAGGTATGTGTTCCGAAGATCTTTGTGTTTAGGTCATATGCTCGTATACTCTTACTTTCAAAAAATATTATTTCGCCTTGACTTAAATTACGATCGTGTCTTTATATTCGACATCGTTTTTCGCGATTCTTTTGATATTTTGAGGAGAGGTCCCTGTTGCCGTATCTGTTTCTCATCCTTGGGTACTCTCGTTGTTCACTCCTTTATCTATGTTCTGTTGAGGGAACGTTTTGCTAGTTCATTTTTTTACCCTTGTTTTTGTGTTGTTTTCTATTTTTGTTATATTTTATTTTATTTTATTTTACCAATGCATTCTAACGTTTTTCTTTAGAAACTCTAAGAAGATATGTCGAACTGTGTTGTTTGTACAGTTCCAAATAAAGGCCAAAATCCTCGATTGTGTTCTCTTCAAGGGTATTCCAAAAATTTCAGCTCGGTACAATATAACTCCAATACGACAGACAAATCGTTCATGTTATATCTGTTCGTTACCATTCAGTGGAAAATGTCGATGATTGTGAATACTTTCGTTTTCAGGGAGCCGACACTCCGAAAATGACGGAGACACCGAAGAGAGAGAGAGAGCTTAACAACCCCTCTTAGACTGTAGGTTCATTTTTAAGTTTATGCGTACATTTCACGAGGGGTTTGTGATCCATCTTCATGATTTTTGTTTCAAGGTAATTTCATTGTGTATCTTGCATATCTGATATGGATTCTAATTTTCGTAATGGGTGATAACAGTTAACGAATAAATTGAGACATGTTTTTTCAATTTCCATGTTGTTTCGATTCAGAAAATTACTATCATTTACATCATCGATGATTCTCATCACATGTAGGAGTTTCTGATATATACCGATTTGAGAACGCAAATTTTGTTCGTCATCAGCGTGATTAGTGGACTAGATCATTTTTCTATAGGTACACTTTGATCTGTCGTAGCAGTGTGCCTTGTGCTTTGAAGTATGCATGTTGAATATCAAAGTACAGTAGGTCAGATAATATCGCAATTTTCACTGTTTTTCATCTAAACATTCCATTTGCTTTTTCGAAATTCATATATTTTCCTCCCATTTTATAGCATAGATGAATTTTCCTTTTGTATCTCTTTATACTTAGTATCCATTGTATGATGTTCATGACATGTGTTTGTTCTTAGTTGGACTCAGAGAAAATATCTTTTACGTCATAAGGCGTGCATAGTACAGTGGCATCACGTCCATACGTGAGTGTCGCTGTTTTGTTGCATTCTTTCAATTTAGGAACTAGTTGGTTTGTACCTCGTAGGTCAAGCCCTAATTGCCACGTTTTACATAAGAAATTCAAGGCTTTGGACAAAATCATTTATGCTAGGGCTATGAAACCGTTCGAGCGTGCGTGAGCGAGGGCACGTGCGCTTAAGGACCCCCCCCCCACGCTCAAATGTGCTCAAAGTGTTTTAAGGCGCGCACGCTTGTCAAAAAAATAGCGCGCACGTCATGGGGTTGCGCGAGGGCACGGGATGTCATGGGAGCATTTCCGCAGAAAAAGAAAGTTGGAAGGTTGGTGGTGATTTTTTTTTTTGATGGGGGGAGGGTGGTGGTTGTCTCTCTCTCTCTCTCTCTCTCTGTCTGTCTGTCTCTCTCTCTCTCTCTCTCTCTCTCTCTGTTTGTATGTGTGTGTGTGTGTGTGTGTGTGTGTGTGTGTTCGCATGTGTGTGTGCTCATGTGTGTGTTCGTGTGTGTTCATGTATGTGTATTGCATGTGTTTGTGTTTGTATGTGTATTTGTGTGTGTGTTTATTTGTGTGTGTGTGTGTGTGTGTGTGCACGGGCGGGCATATACGTATGTGTGTGGGGGGGGGATTGGCGGGGGTTCGTGAGCGTCTTTTTTTTCTTGTTTTTTATTTTTAAAAAAATATATGAACTTAAAAAAACAATTAAAAATATCGGGTCGTAGCTCTCTAAAATATCTACAATAGTATATTTTTTATTATATCATTTGTTAAGTTTTTGCCTGCAAGAAAATCTCTGTGAAAAAAAAGAAAAACCTACCCATTTCATTTTATTTTATTTTCTTCTTTTATGTTTTTGATTTTTTTTTTAATATTAAAAAAACTCAAAAAATAAAATACAAAACATAAGGTTGTAGATCTCGAAAATATGCATTTATCCCTGATTTTTTTCCTCATTTTTAATTTCTCTTCTTTCGTTGTTTTTTTTTCGTTCCCCATGTGTTTAGATAAGGATTTGTTATGCTCATGAAAGTCTCTTCCGTCGAGGATACTTCGGACTTCACCCTTGTTCATACTGGTAATATTAGTATGTACTTGTGCCAATTGAATTTTCGTATCTAGCTATATAGCTTTCGTTGTACCCCTTTTCCAATCGCCCGAGCGAGGTTGAGATGTTCACACCACCTATTATGTGGTCGCAGTCTTGTCTTTCCTTTGTAAAACTGACTACACCAAGGCGAAGTGAGTACATATACACAGTGATTTGTGTTTACGCCGTCTAGAAGTGTATTTACTCGTGTATGCCGAGTTGTCCAAAGGTCTACAAAGGATCCTGCCCATGGAGTGTCGTCATCAATAGTTAATGATATAAGCAATTGTCTGTATAATTTATTACTCTTTGAGCAGTTTTTCATTTGCTTAGTACTTACAAATAGCTCTATCCTTAACGCTACACGATGTATATGCATCAACTTTAGCCTATTCGTAAGACCCCACGTCGGCTCTGGCCGTTCTCCCTTCCCGAAATGTCTTGGTCACTAGATGATGTCGGTGATGAGTCGTCACCATCGTCGCAGGAGTCTAAGTCTTTTTCTTCGCTGTCGTCATGGCTTTAGGCATCCCGCTTCATGTCCTTCGGGTAGATTCGTGTTTTAAAATCGGAATCATGATTGAAGTCCCTCCCTTTGTATGTCACGAGTTTGGATACTTTAAACAGGGCAACCATAACCTGCGATTTGTTTTTCTACTTGATATCATGGATCTTGCACAACTTTTGCAGGTCCGTGTAGTGGAGCCTTACAAGCTGTGTATCCGTTATTGGTTCTAATCCAAAATTTATGTTCCTCTTTGCCTTAGCTGCTCTGGTAGGTCGTTCGTTCTTCGTCCTCCCGCGCTTCGGATGTGGTACAAATGATCGACTTGGTGCACTCCTGTTGACATGCACTAATGTCGGTGCGCCTGTCGTCATGGAGCCTTGAAAGTGGTTAGGATTAACTGTTGATGATACATGCGGTGTGCAGGTTCTGGTTGGTTCGTTCATCTTCTTCAAAGCACCTTTTGACTGCAACCACATCGTATTTCATCAACTTGATTTCGTATACATTTCTTCGCACTTTCGGAACCATCTTCTGGACTTTCTTTGTGCCAGCTATATCCGCCCCACTTATTCTTGTCTGTGTATTTCTGACTTTACTTTACTCGCCCACCTCTTTTCTTGGTTATGCAGACTCCAGAGCTCTGTCGATCATAACCTTGAGTTTTCCTGCCGTAAGTAGTTTAGTTGTCCTCTCCTCCCCGGGTCCTGTTTTTTTTCGCTCGTATTCTCGTTATTGTTTCCCTTCCTCGCTAGTGGGCACTTTTTGCTTTCTGCTAACTTGTTGTCAATTGTTCAATGATCTTCTTCATCTTCTCCACTTCCCTTCGCATTGAAACTATCTCCTTCTTGAGATCAGTAGTAAACCACGCTCGGTTACCAGGTGGAGGGAAACCATTTCGCCATTGTTCCCATTGTTTTCGACCGAATTTTTTTGGCAAGTGTGATTCAGCTCTTCTTCTCCTCACTGATGTCAACCATGATCTGTGTCGGCGGTCTCGTGAAGTCTTGGATCTCCCCGTTTGTTCGCTTCCTTCCTTGTGATGATGATGATGATGATGATGATGAGGGACGCCTGCGCCACCGTCTTGCCGACGATGAGCACGAACATGCTATTTTCCCTGGAGTACTTGGTAACTTGGGAGTAGTGTCTCCACAAAACGCCAATTGAGAAAACGGATCAGATAATGCATAGGAAATTATGAAAATAGTTTGAGCAATGCAATGCAAAAAAAAAAGGTTCATATAATACGAGCAAAATAGACCATATTATGAGCAAATAACATAATGAATCTCCAATCGCAAATAAATGCGTCTATCAATATCCAGCTGTATAGCCATCTAAAAAACTCCACGAATTCGTGCAACTGCAACCACTTATTCACCAGTTGTGAAGACAAAAAAAACACACATGTAAACTCAAAGGGAGATGTCTACCAACCTGCAGTCAGTGCCGATCTCCACAGGTGCTTCCTGCAAGTTCAAAGAACCGTGCCTTGATATACACACTTGCAATATTGGACAACACGTACGAGGCTTTACTTTGAAATTCACAAAATACAGGTCATGTCCCTCGCGTGCGGCCGGAACAGTCGCGAGTACCCTTCTACCTCAAGGCTCAGGTAATCCTTTCAACCAGTATCAACAATATATATACCCTTTGGTCCGAATACTTTCTCGTCCAACTGAACCCCACTCCCCGGAGTGTCCTCTCATCATCATGTCATCATCGCGTCGTTGAACTTTCACTGTTCAGATGCATCTGTCGTCGCATTTTCATCAGAATATCCTCCTTCTCTGAACCTACACAGCGTCTTCTGCCCTTGAAGCACTTTTGTCGTTGCTGCTGAAGTTCTTGTGGTCGTGAAGTGCCAATAGGTTCATTTCCGAAAATGTTCTTCGTATTCATATTTCCTGAAGTTCCTGGGTGATGTTTTAGGTAACCTTCCATTTGGTCCTTTTCTTTTTCATCGTGTGTGAAATACGAAATCTGGAATTCAAAATTCGAAAATTGCGTTATTATATCCCCTCAAATATCATAGTACATATCCTCAAATTCCTTCTTTGTTCGTCATCCTAATGTCGTATTGGTTGAATTTCGGGTATTTTGCTTTTGTTTTTTTCTTTTTCGTTTTTTTCGTATATGAATTTCAAAATCCGGTATTTGAAATTAGAAAATAACGTCATTATATCCCTTTAAATATTTTGGTACGTATCCTTGAATTCCTACTTCGTTCGTGATGTTCTAGTATTTATTTTTGTATTTATGAAATTTAGATTTTGCTTCCGTCATCTGAGTGTTGCCTCGGCTTAACTTTCGAGCTTGGAGAACAATTTGTTTCGTTGGTAGGTACGTGTTCCAAAAATCCTTATCTTGAGGTCGTATGCTCTTAAACTCTTGCTTTCGGGAAATCTTATTTCACCTTAAGTTGAATTCCGATGGTGTATTTATATTCCACATCGCTGTGCGTGATTCTTTTGGTATTTTGATGAGAGGTTTTTGTTGCCGTATCTGTTTTACAGCCTTTGGTACTTTGACTATTCAGTCCTTTCAAGTTATCTGTGTTCTGTTGAGGGAGTTTTTTCATTCTTCTTTTTGTGTTATTTTCTCTTTTTGTTTTATTTGACTTTATTTTACTGATGCGTTCTGTTTTTTTTTTTTCAAACTCTAAGAAGATATTTCGAACTGTGTTCTCGGTACTGTTCCTGATTAAGGCCAGAATCACTGATCCTGTTGTATTTCAAGGGTATTTTCAACAATTCCAGTTTGGTATAATATATCTTCAGTACGGCGGACAAATCGTTCTTGTCATATGTGTTCATTAGCATTTTGTGGAAAATGTTGATGATTGTCAACACTTTCGTGTTCACGGAGCTGACACTCCTCAAATGACGGATAGACCGAAGAGAGAGAAAGCTTAACAACCCCTCTTGGAGTGTAGCTTCATTCTTAAGTTTATGTGTAAATTTCATGAGGGGTTCATGATCCATCATCGTGATTTTTGTTTCTAGGTAATTTCATTGTGTACTTTCCACATCTGATATGGATTTCAATTTTAGTGATGAGTGATAACAGTTAACGAATGAATTGCAACATGCTTTTTCAATTTCCACGTTGTTTCGATTCGCAATACTTACTATCATTACATCATCGACGATTCTCATCTCATGTAGGAGTTTCTGATTTGTACCGAGTTAAGAACGCCATTTCCGTTCGTCATAAGCGCAAACCATGTTTGAGATTGGTGGACTATATCCTTTTCCTGTAGGTAAACCTTCGATTTGTCGTAGCAGTGTGCCTTGTGTTTTAAGTATGCATGTTGAGTAGCAAAGTACAGTTGATCACATAATATCTCAATTTTCATTGTTTTTCATCCGTACGTTCAATTTGCTTTTCCGAAATTCATATTTTTCCTCTTATTTTATAACATAAATGGGTTTTCCTTTTGTCATTCCCTATACTTTGTATCCATTGTATGACGTTCATGACATGTCTGTGTTCCTAGTCGAGAATATGTTTTTACGTCATAAGTCGTGCATAGAACAATGGCATCATGTCCATACGTGAGTGTTGCTGTTTTGTTGCATTCTTTTAAGTTAGGAACTAGTTGGTTTGTGCCCAGTAGGTCGAACCCTAGTTACCACGTTCTACATAATAAATTCAAGGTTTTTGTCATGATCGTGACGACCGCTGTTTGTGGCGGCCCGTGGCTGCCGAGGGGAGAGGGGGTTGGGGGTCAGGATTGTGGATTGAGTTTCCAGAACCTCAACCCTACCCCCTCGAACAGAAAAAAGTAAAAAAAAGTTGGGAGTGTTATTTTTGGTGTGTGAAAAAAAAAAAAAAAAAAGTTGTTTGATTGTTTTCTGATTGATTGATTGATTGATTGGTTGATTGATTGATTGATTGGTTGATTGGTTGATTGATTGATTGATTGATTGATTGATTGATTGATTGATTGATTGATTGATTGATTAATTGATTGATTGATTGATTGTTGGAGGAGGGCCTCCCAATCCTCACGCCGACACACACACACATACGCACACACATACACACACAATCAGTTTTATGTTTTCCAGTCTTTTTCTCTGTTGTCTGTTCTTCCTCTGATTTTTTCTAATGTCTCTTGTGTGCCCAACTGAGCACCCTTAAGTAGTGCCAAACAGTCGGTGGTCCCTCGTTTGGAGTGCCAACCGCATTCTTAGGGGGGCTGCCCGATTCGGGGCGTTTGTGTTGCCTGTCGATGATGACAGATGTTGGGTGGAGTGACTCCCTGGCTCATTGGGTGGTAGGAACCAACAGTCTGCGGTGTTTGCCCGTGATGTGAGTAGGTCATGTGCTGCTTTGTTCCGTATTGGATGTGTGGGCTGCCTTATGCTGTCTGAGCGTCACCGTTGCCTTGCTGCCTATCCCGCTTGAGTCACGTGTTGTTTGTTGTGTGCTGTTACGTTCGCTGTGCAGTCTAGTTGTGGTAGTCATGTTGCCTTGTGCTTCGCCGCGCTGCTTCCAAGCTGTCCATTTATGTGTCGTGCGTGTTGGGTTCCTTACTTGTGTGTCGTGCAGTGTGGTGGTCGTGTGGTTGTTGCCTTGTGCTTCATTACACGGGCGCTGTGCTGTGCCTCCACTTGCGGTGTTGTTCCTTGCAGCCGTCTGTGTCGTTCTGCAGTTGAGTGACTTCTGGTGCATTGCTTGGTGCTTCGCAGGGTTGTTTCTTGTCGCCGTCCGCCGTTTGACATGTTGTTCCTTGCAGTCGTCTTCGGTGTTGTGCGGTTGAGTGGCTTCGGGTGTGTTGCCTGATGCTTCACACGGGTGCCGCTCGCTGCTATGTTCCGCTTGTGGGCAATCTGCCTTCAACAAGGGTCAAAGGGTTCATGACCTAAAACATCCAAAACCGGTACTCCGCAGTTTGTTGAGGGTTCAGCCTCCTGATGTGTCGGTGCAATTCCGACGAAACATTCTGTCATCATCACTTTTTATTGTTTTATTTTTTTCGCTCCCTTTTTTTCAACTTGGCTCTTTATGTCTCTTCGCTTGTTGCCTTGTGCTGTTTGTCTGCCCACCCGCCTCCCCCATGCCATCCACCCTTTGTGCAATTGGTTGTTGTCTAATGCCTTGTTGCTTGTTGTCATTCACTATGTGTCTTGCCTTTGTAGCCTTCGTATGACATTCCATGGGTATCGGCGACGGACGAAGGAAAACACCTGGTGCTGGCTATTATGCCAATGATGATGATGGCCTTGCCATCAATCTCACATGTTCTTTGTTCGAGGGACCCACTTTATTCCTTTGGTCTTGTCTGTGGGGATTGTTGGTTCGTGGCATTCGTCAATTCTACGGATGGGTAGTGCAGTGCAAGCAGCATGTGAATGGATCAAGGTGGAGGTTCCCATGTTTTCGGGTTGCTATGGTTGTTGTTGCACTTCTTCACACACATATACACACACACATACACACACACACACACACACACACACACATACACACACACACACACATAGACACACACACACACCCACACCCACACCGACACACCAACACCCACACACCCACATGTACACGTAGACACACATACAATCAATCAATCAATTTCGCACTTTCGTGCCCCTATCCCACTCCGATCCGGAAGTCCCGTTGGGTGTGAGGTTGGTATCGGAGCGAAACGTGGCGGGCTCCAGGGTGACAGGTGGGTAATTAGTGTAGAGCGACCTGGCTAAAAGAGGATGCCTTAAAAAACGGAGTGCGCTGCGACGCGATCCTATAGTTACAAGGAATAGGTCGGGTGCTCGGGAGGCGACCAACATGAACACCAATCAACAAAATCCCAACCAGGCTCAGTCGGCGCCTGCACCACAAGCACGGGCACCTGTGGCCCCACCTGATCTCTACCTTTTTTGACCCGGCACATCATCTCGTCGGGGCATGGTTGGCCACGCTCCGAGCACAGCAGTATGATAACGATGAAGCTTAGATTAACATCCCCGCCCGATTCGGAGGAGATGCACATCACTGGTTTAGTACCTATGTTTGGATTGATCTCCCGACATTCGAGCGGGAATTTTTGAATCGATTTGATTATATCCATCCCAAACAGACTCTCTTCATGATTAAAGATCGGGTTCAAAAACCTCTCGAATCCGTCACGGAATACCGCAATAGATTCCATCAAATGTTCGTGAAAACTGAGCGAGGAGAGCAGGTAGGAAGAAACTTATTTATCGATGGACTCCGCAGCAGAACGATGAGGGCGAAGCTGCGTAAACAATTCTCCCCCATCACTCATACGCTGCAACGGACTATGGCCGCCGCGGAAGAAATGGAAGGAAAGTTTGCCGCTAGTTTCCTAGAAGGGGAAGATTACCCTTGGGAAGGGGATTCGTTGGATTTGGCTAGGGCCAAGGTCGAGTTGGCCACGCTGCAAAACAAGCTCGAGAGTATGGGGTTTGTGTCCGGACCAGTCACCTATTTAGAGCAGATCGTGCCTAAACGAACGGCTCCTAGTGTGATCACGGGAATGCCCATCCCCGTGATGGCTACGCCCACCATCACCGGTGGAAAATCCCACACGATCGAACGGATCAGCCGCTTTACTAGAGCTAACCAAAACACTGGTCAACCTAATTCAAGAAAGCAAAAATGAGCAGCGCGAACACAATGCTCGAATAGAATCGATAATGAGATCGATGCGTCCCATAATTGTACGAACTGCCCCAATACAGCAGGGATTGGCCCCTGCCCCCATAGCCGGAGATGTTGCACGCAATCTGAGCGTCTGCTACACGTGTCATCAACCGGGACACATAGCCCGGGATTGCCCCCACCGAGCCGCGCAACCGCGAGTTGGGGCAGCCCTAGTAGCTGCAACACCTATCGCCAATGGGTCGGGAAGGGTAGGAGCCAGGGTTGTCAGGCGGGGGCCCCCAGGGGCAAAGTCAGGGTAGGGGTTTGACCCCTGAACCCCCGCCGCGGGGGTGCCCCACCCCCGCCCTCCCCGAAACACCCCCTCTAGTGCCCCAACCCCCGCACCCTCGC
>BFEA01000078.1:1940320-1972035 GCA_003427395.1 Chara braunii | reverse complement strand
CCTGCACATTCCACGTCAGTACACATCCAAGACAAAGTACAGTTCAGGCTGACTCCATGACAAGTGACACAAGTCTCAAGGAGTAGGTAGGAAAAGTAACAATATAAGTGCTTCCATTCAGTCCAACACTACAGGGCGCTCAACGCAGTCTTCGACCCCAGCAGAAGTTCCTACATCTATATGTGTGGGATCAGTTTGGATGCCCACAGATCTAGTCATCAACCGTCGCCGGATCCTCCTTGCAACTTGATGTCGGTGGTACCAAGCCCATCTGTCCCACGGAACCGTACTCGAGCTCTCAGTATCCGAAGCCGCCTCCTGCGCCCACCGGGGCCATAACTCTAGATCTGTCGTGACCATGCCTCACAGAAGCCTGACTACTCAAAGTACCCTCACAATGGCCCGGTTGGCCATCCCAGATCCCGCTGGCAGCTCCAACCGCTGCAGGCCAAGGGCGGGTGGCGGCGGTGATGGATGAGGGGACCCCAGACATGGTGGCCCAGGCGGCCACAGACCGCCGTAAACTCCTCGGAATTCCCGGATCACGAAGTACCCCTTCAAAGGCCCGGTTCGGACTCGTCCATCTTCAGTTTCAACAAGGCTCGGATAGGCCCGCCTCAGTCACTAGGCCGCCATAGGAATGTCAAAGGGCTCAAAAGTCAAAGTACGCCTTCGAAAGCCCGGTTCGGACTCGCGCCACTTCGAAGCCAACAAAGCTCGGATAGGCCCGCCTAAGTCACTAGACTGCCGTACGAATGTCAAAGGGGCTCAAAAGTCAAAGTACCCGTTCGAAAGCCCACTTCGTGGTCATACCTCCTCGCAAACGCGCCTCTTAGAAAGCCCCGTTCAAGAATGTGCCTTTCCGGTTCGGAAAAGTGCCCCATGGAAAGGCCCAGTTCGAGACGCGCCCCCTCGAAGTGGTCGGTGTGGGAGGCGCCTCTTCCATGAGAAGTGTGGCAAAGGCACCTGTTCGTGTGCCCTTGAGGAAATGGGTCCCGAGTATCCTCTCGAGAGCCCTTGGAGAGTGGGCCAAAGCAGCGCTCGGGCGCCTGTGGAGAATGTCCTACTCACGGAGTCAGGCCCCGGTTCAAAAGGGTGCCTATTCAAAAGGGCCCGGTTCGGGAGTGCCTCGTCGGAAACCCTGGTTCAGGAAGGTATCCCTACGGCGTGTCTCTTCACATCGCGCCCTTTCGAATGGTCCGATCCGATAAAGTACCTCTTCAAAGTCCCTTCTCACGGTGTGCTCCCTCTGATGGCCTAGTTCGGGATGTGACTCTTCAAACTGCGTCTCTTCTAGACGAGCCAACTCGAAGTGTGACTGTGGCATCCGTCCGAGTGCCCTCTTCACGAGTCCGTTCAGCCCAATAACCCGACTTCCCAAGTGATCAAACATCGTCCAGAAAAGGCCCTTTCGTTCAAGGATCCGCTCCGCCCAATAGTCCTGTTGAGCTTCGATGATCAGACAGCGCCCAAACGGCCTGTTACGCCCGTAGTTCCGCCTGGTATCCCAATAGCATTCAACAACGTCCCCCACGGTACAGAGTCCGTGCTCATACGGAAGTGCCACCTATTCGATGTGCGAAGTCGCTCGCACGTATCCACGCGGCTGCAATTAGCTGTCATCCTCAGGCGACTCCCCTAGAGCGCCGCCGAGCAGTCTATCGCGTGTCCGCCCCTGTAACCCGACCTCGTTAGCACGCAGGAATCTCCGCAGTCGTACGCTGCTCGTCCAGTCTCACCCCGCGGGCTCGCTGGACTCAATCCCCGCGAAAGGCTTCGGCTTACTGGCTCTCGCCTAGCGGGGTGGGTGCGCGCACAAGTCCACGACTCGGTTCCTTTCGCCGAGCGACGTCCAAGTTCCCCCTTTTCCAATCAGCCGAGCTGGTGGTCCTCGCTCCCTCTATTTGCCGCGCGGTGTTTCCGCTTCTTCATTCCGAGGGCGAGCGGGTGGTCCTCCTATCCGTAGTTGCTCGCGTGTCCCGCTATCAATCGTAGGCGCGCGGGTGATCCCGTTATCTTGTGCGGGTGTGCGTGTGGGGGCGGAAGTGTGGGATGTGTGCGTGCGCGCTATAGCACGCTCCTCTTCCCCGTAGGCGCGCAAGTTGGTGATGTGTGAGCGTGAGCGATAGCGCACGCTCTCCCTCGATGCTCTTATACGACGCGTAGCACGCGCAATCAAGCGCGAAGCTACTCCTCGCCCCCCCCTTATCTTCCGCGGCGGGCTCCTGATGGTGCGCCGCAGCGCGCAATGGTGCGCGGGGTCTTCCCGCCGTTCAGGTCTTCCCTTCCGCGGTGTACAGCAACGCTCTATGGCGCGCAAAGGAGTGTTGGTGCTTAACGGCGCGCGGGGTTCTCCCCACCTCCCAGATCCTCCGCTCGTGAGCACGCAATGGTGCACGCGGTTCCTCCACAGTCTCGGTGTCCCCTCCTGCACGCTAGGTCCTCTCCGCGCGGGTCAACTATCGTGCACTCGGCTTCCCCATCGTCTCTGTCCGTCCAGCGGGGGGGCGCATTTGTGCGCAGTAGAACGCTGTCAGCACTCTCCGTGCTTGGGTGCGCGCGCGTCTGCACGACCAGCGGGGGTGCGCATTTGTGCGCAGTAGAACGCTGTCAGCACTCTCCTGCACCGCGCGCCCGGAACCCACTGTGTTCGAGGGTGCGCACGTCTGAGCCCTCCTCAAGGGGAGGTGGAATGCCGCGTTGAAGTCCCGCGTTTCTCTGTCCCTGCTTCACGACTATCGTGCGAGCTGCAGCTCGTATGTTCCCTCCCTCGTCCGGAGAATATGTCCTGGTTCGTTCTTGGCTCGTGTTGCAGCTCTCTACTTTCTATCTCCCGCGCACGTTTCAGTTCGTGCGTGCAGGAGGCCTCGAGCGTGTCCGGTGTCTCCTACGTGTCTGTTTCGTCCGTGTCAGACTCCCGTCCGTGTCCCACTCCGTGCATCCCCTGTGTGCACCTTTGTCTGTGTGCGCCCGAAGTCTTTGAGTGCGCCTGTGTCCTTTAGTGCCCTTGCATCTGTGCGCGCCCACGTCTTTGAGTGCGCCTCTCTCCTTCCGTGCACCTATCCCGTGCATCTCAGTTTACGTGCGTTGCTCTCTCCGTCCCAGTCCTGTGCGTCCCGCACGTGCGGATGTGTCGTGCGTATCTCTCGTTAATGCTTGCTAAAAGTCCCTGTTGGCCTGTGCGTGTGTCTCCCGTACGTGCGTACAACGAGCCCGTGAGTGTTCTCCCTCCTGGCTTCCCCCGTGCGTCTGTCCTTGCAAGCGAGAAGTGTCCCGTATCCGGGCCCGGTTGGCTTTTTGTACTCCGCCGGGCCCTTTCCACAAGTGCGCGCCCTGGGCTCCGGTGCACCGAGGCTGCCAAGCACTTGTAGCACCTCGGTATCGCTGCTGCCTCCGGGCCTGATTGGGCCTTAGAAAAGGTCCCGGTGAAAAGTGCCTCCCCGTCAAGAACTGGGTCCTTTACAGCGGCTCGGTACCGTAGGTACCGCCGAGCCTGTCCCACGCCTGCCCGGGCCTCAGCGGTCCCCATACTGTAGTGGTTCCGCCTCTAAGAGGGAAAATGCAGCCAAACCCTCTTAAATAAAAACTAGGCCCGTCACTTATTCGGGTCTAGGCGGACTCCGCGTACTAACAGAACTACCCCTTTTCGGAGGAGAATTCAACCGGTCCTCCCTTGCCAGTAGCCTTCATCTCTTAGTGTCGAAGCCTCCGCGTGGGCCCGGCCCCACCGCTTCTCGACGCAGGGTATTCTTTGAAACTCGGCCGCTCGAGGCAACTTTAGTTATCGTCGTCGCCTAAGATGTCCGTAAGCTCACTGTAAGTGCCTGGTGCCTCCGTTCCCTCAACTATTCCGCCGACGTTCGGTGTCATTCGGACCTTCCTCGGTTGCGCCTCCTTGTCCGACCCCTCGACAGTTGTCCGCTGTGGCAGCCTCTCAGGGTTCGCTAGTGGCTTGCGTCTTCGGCTCTTTCCGCAAAGGTTCCACTGCCCAACGCTCGTTCCCTGCTTGAACTGAATGTCATAGCCCGTAACTCGTTTGGTCCACCTGTCGCAGCATTTTTCCTGTGGTCGGTGAGCCCCTGTCAGGTAGAAACCAACAAATAGAAACCTTGTAGCGTGCCCTTGTAAGAGAAGCAAAGGGCGGCGTAGGGTTGGAGCCGCCCGACAGCAGCCCCCCCCCCCATTCTCGACGTCCCCGACGAGCGATCTGGGTATATCCTGGAAAAGGGAGGAGGAAAGCTGACTCCTAATCTCTACCCATCAACCTAAGATTGTCTTTTTTTCCCTCACCGAGTCCCTTTTTGTTGCTTTTTCTTCTTTCTTTGCTTCCTTTTAACTAATCTCTCTTTGACCCCTAATCGGTTGGTGGACCTCCGTTGCCTGTTCTTATAGCGGCGCTGACTCTCTGTCTTGTACACTACCAGTATAGCCTTAATAGTCTCCTTGTCGTTTCTCTTTTTTTCCTTCCTCAACCCGGCCGACTCTACGACTTCGCACTTCTTCTTCTTCGTGCCTTTCCATTGTCTACCCTTGACCCCTAGGGCCTTCTCTTTCCCCTTTCTCGTAGACATCTTAGAGGATTCTCCTGTCTCATGAGTGACCACCCTTGTAGGGTCTGCTTCGCGCTTCTCCAGACGTTCTTCTAGTCGCTTGTCGACTTCTTCTTTTTCTTTATCCTTCCGCAAATGCAAAGTAGGCTCCTTTCGTTCCTTAAAGACTTTTAAGCGAGCACCTGATACTGGTTCCGCCCACCTAGCCCCATCTAGTTCCTCTATCAGATAGGCTTCACCTTCCAGCCTCTTTACCACACGATACGGCCCCATCCATCGGTTCGCTAACTTCCCAGTCCAAGTCCTTTCTAACGAAGAATCGTAAAGCAAGACTAGACCTCCCTCGGGTATCCCTTCTTGCCTAACTCGGATATGCTTATCCCATCTCTCCTTCTCCTTTCTCCTCTGGATCTTTAGTTTTTCCGTAGCATTCAAGGTGCTATCCTCAAGGGTCTCGGCTATTTGTTTGACTCTAGCGGCCAACAACTGTTCTCTGGTCGAGACTTCATCCCAGTCAATCATCTGTCAAGAATCGATATGGAGTTCTATTGGTAAGGGGTAGTGTCTGCCAAACCTGAAAGTGTAGGGGGGATATCCCGTGGTTGATCGAACGGTAATGTTATCCGCTGAGACAGCGAATCTAAGATACCTAGGCCACTTCTTTTCCTTTCCTTCACACTCTTTGGCGAGCGCATTCACTAGAGACTGATGTTCCCTTTCTACAGGAGCGTTAGTTTGGGGATGGTATGCCGTGGACAGTGACACCCGTATCCCCGCCTTCTGGAGCAGATCCTGGACTTCTTTGGCCATAAATTCTGACCCCCTATCCATAACAATCTTCCCCACACAACCATACCGAGTGATATACTCCGTTAGATATCCACTAACAGCCTTGCCGGTTTTCTGCTTCAATGGCCATGCCTCTACAAACCCGGCCAAGTCGTTCCTAATGTCCATGATATAATTCATTCCCCCTTGTCCTTTGGGCATCTTAACTAAATCCACGTGAACTTTTTGACCTACCGCTATAGGATACGAAGGAAACAGTGGTTCCTTATACTTAACCACACCCCTTTTCTGACACTCCACGCAAATGAGACAATACGCTTCCCCGTCCCTATATAGACCATCCCACCAATAAAGGTTCCTAACCTTCTCAAAGGTTCCTTTCACTCCTCTGTGTCCCCCAACGACGCCATCGTGAAGTTCCGCTATTATGTCTCGTTGCTCACCCTCGTCACAGACGACCCTCATTGGCATCCCGTTCTTAGGTGGCCTCTTAAAGAGGTGGCCCGACCTTAGGCAATACTGTTGAGCCTCCTTTCTAACCTTGTCGTCCAACTCGGCCTCACCTATGAGATACCGCCCTATTCGATGATATTTCCCCGTATAGAGATTCTTGAGGAACACCGGAGTCCTGGCCGTACTGGCTCTACTCTTAGAGAGCCTATCTCCATCTGTAAAAACTTGTCAACTCCTCCGGGCGATCCTAGGTTCCCTTCTTCTAACGCAATTCGTGATAAGCCATCTGCAACTGAGTGCTACATCTGCAACTGAATTCCACCACATAGTCAAACATTCTTATATGCATGAGCCATCTAGTACTTGTAGGCTCCGTCAACGAAAAGTTTTTCTGTCGGACGGCCGCCACCGTTGTTGGGTCAACCCGCAGTACAAATCTTCGTCCGTAAATGTAATGACAAAAGACATTCAGGCAGTGTAGCAATCCGAGGACTTTTTTCTTAAACTGTGAGTAGTTCCTCTCAGTGGTGTTTAAGGTCTTACTCTCGAATCTAAGAGGTCTCTCACGACCCTCCTGGTCTTTCTGAGCTAAGACTCCCCCAACGAAGGCAGGTCCCGCATCCGTGCATACTACAAACGGTCGCTTCTCTTCGTCCTCAAAGTAAGGAACACCGAGAACTTGTCCCCCTTCTTTAAATTCATCCCTTAGAGCTCTCAAAGTATCCTCTTGCTTACTCGTCCAACTCCATTCCACTCTTTTGCGCAAGAGCCTTCTTAGCGGCTTGGCTTTTCCAGCATAGTCCTTTATAAAATTCTTCCAGAACCCAACTACCCCCAGAAACTAACGTATATCGGTAATATGCCGTAACGGAGTAGGCCAGTTCATAAGCTTCTCTAACTTCGCGGGGTCCGGTCTCCTACCATCCTTGTCACAGATGTAGCCTAGTATCTTTATAGAAGACACTGCCCACCTACTCTTAGTTCCGTTTACGGTTAGATTAGCATCCTCCAACTTCACCAGCACCTTCTTAATATCTTCCGCGTGGGTAGCGACGAACCTCCTTACTCCAGGGCTCACCTCAGTCTCGTCCTTCTCGTAGGGTCCCTTGATTGGAAAGTCATCCAGGAAAACATCTACCAGATTCGGTACGAGTTCTCATAGGACAGCCACCATCGCTCTTTGAAAGACCGCCACGCCATTGGTCTACCCATAGGCACCACCATCATCTGTATTAGCCCCAACGGCGTATGCATTGCAGTTAGGTGTCGGTCTCGATAATCAAGCGGAATCTCGTCGTAGCCTGAGAAAAAATTGCAGACCGAGTAAATCGAGCGTCCAGCAGCTCCCTCAGAGAGAAGATCTGCGTTCGGAATAGATCCGACGTCCCTAATTGTAACCTTATTCGTTTTCTTGAGGTCTTGTATCCATTGGAGCTTCTCATTTGACTTCCGAATAAAAAACCATCTGTTGACGTAGACGCTCTCACATGGTTCTGCTACGAACGTTCTTATCTTCTCCTTTAAGAAATCCACTATCATCTCCTTTTCCTTTTGCGCACACTTCCACCCGACATCATTCCACGGCACGTGCGGCACCGTATAGATCCTCGCGGGTTTAGCATATCTCGGATATATCCTTCCGCTCTCCGCGTCACAAAAGGCTACTACCTTGTTGCTCGCTCTTAAGGTATGTATTATCAACTCCCTCTCTTCTTTAGTTATGTTCCCGTCTCCTATGTCCATCCCCTCTATCCTGTCATCGGTAATTCTTTGCCCTTCGGTAGCCTTTCGCTCCCTAATCATCTGATTGATGTCTTCCTCAGTGATTCCTATCTCCCCGGTCCTATTACGGATGACCACGGCTAGCTTGACTTTTTGTGCTACTGTTTTATATCTTTTTCCCCCACCGTGTGGGGGAATTCCTCCAAAAAAGATAGGTTCACGCACCCACCAAACTCGTCGTCGTGAACCTCCTTCTCATAAGCCATTCCATCGACCATGTACTTGCTCACCATCATTGGTTTCTACCTCCTCTACTCCTCCTTTTTCCGCCGCTCGAACAAATGTCTTCGTCTCTATCTTTGGCTCGCTTGAAGCCGCGGCCTTTGCTAATGGCACCTTAGCCTTCCTCATCATTCCTATTAGCTCATCTCGCACTGGTCCACAACGGGCTATGAATTCTTTCAAGGTAATAGGAATGGGCATATCCATAGCCCTTCTTAACGACTCCCTCAAATCTACCTCATCTAGTGAACCTTTTAAGTGAAACTTCTTGGCCCCTCTTTTTCTAGGGGACTGAGGTGACTTAGGCGACTTCACTTGTTCATCAGTCATTGGTTGGTCTTGGTCTTCTTTCTTTCCTTTACTCAATTTCCCAACACCCTGAGTGCAAACGTAAACTTCACCATTATCCTCTGTATCTTCAAACTTAATAGAAGGAATCCTCATCCTTGGACTTTCCGGTAGCTCTTCAAGATCCTCCTCAAATGTCACTCGGAAAACCTTCGCTGCCGCTGACTCTTGTGCTTGTTTCCCCTTTGCCTTATTCATCCTTCACCTCCTGATATCTACATTGATCTTCATCGAGGGTAGGAAGCGCACTGGCTTCCCTTCATCCGCCCACATCACATACTTCTGATCATCTAACTCGATGATGCCTTCCATCAGGGTTTCCATCATCGCACGACAGTCTGTTTTTTGGTGGTCCTCATCCCCACAATAGATGCAGGCCTTACTATTCCAAATCCGCTTCGGACTAGGGTCCCCGCAATTCTCTGTTCGGGGAAAGCCTCAAATCGGGGTCTCTTCCTTTCTCTGATTAATACTTTGTAACTTCTCCACCGCCACCTTTAGAACTTCTATCTGCTTCACCATCTCCTCCTCTCGTCTTTCAGACTTCCTAAGCTCTATCTCTTCCTTCGGCTTCCACCGGCTATCTTTAATGTTGCATCACTTGGAAGAAGTTCCACATCCTCCGTCGTTCCTTTTTCAATCTCCTCTTCCTCCTTTCTTCCAATTGTTATCGCTTCTGATCGACTCCCCCCTCCTAGGCGAGCCTGTGCCGACATCTTTTCCTTCAGTACGGGGCCTTTTATCCTCATACTGAGGTTTTTCTCCCCCATTGTCCGCAGTTACTTCCTTCCCTAGTTTGTCGAGGATCCTTGCGAGGTGTGCTTTAGCGCTTTGTCCCTCTGTATCGTGGACTAAAAGCTTGACTTGACCGAACACCACCCTGGACGGAAGATCCCTCATGATTTTATCGCATTTCTCTCGGGATAAGAACCCTAAAAATATCCCGCATCGCTCCATCTCCCCCATAAACCCTCCTTCTACCAGGGGATTAGACGCCTTCTCATATCTCCTCGCAAACGTCAGTAGACTCTCGTCTTTTTGCTTCTTCATCCTTTTTAAGTCGTCTATTGAGTAAGAGGTCTCGTCACATGCGAAGACTCTGGTAACTCTCTCCCTAAACGTCAACCAGCGCCAATTATCTGGGATAGCGTCCCTCACTTCACGGTCTATCTTTGGGGCCGTATGGTAGAGGAAGTTCACTATCATATCTTGATCACTCCATTCTGCTCGCATTCCTAACACTTCCCAATCATCTAGGAATTCCGTGACATTCTTCCCTGTAAGATTGTCTGAATCCCAGCCAGCCCGGGAGATTGTAACGCTGGGGCCCCTAGGAAGGGAGATACATAAGTGCTTGGTCCATACGTCATGGAATGAGGGCCCCTCCTGTAAGGCTCGCTCGTGACCTCTATATGAGGTTCTCTTACCCCAGGATCGACAAACCTAACCATCTTTATGCTGCTAAAAGCTTCTTTCCTCCAGCCTTCCCTCCTAGAGCTCCGTCCCTCCGGCTCCTTGACATGAGTATCTAGTTCTCTTAAGACCTTCCTTATTCTCTCCGTGTCGTTGTCCACGTCGACGCTCATTTTTCTGTCTGGACTATTCGTTTTCGATTCTTGTGCTTTCACTTCACCTCCTATCGACGTTAGATAAACTCCTTCTCCGTCCATCCTTCCTAACTAATCTTTGAACACCCTGTCTAACTTTCAGCCACACTTCTTAAAGCGGCTAGGATCCTTTCAGTAGATTCGTCCAACAATTCTTGCAGCTCTTCGAAGTCAGTGTCTTGTCCTTCTGCCCTGATTACCAAAGTAGTGGTCAACAGAGCCTTCGTATAACGCGAGTTAGCTTCCAAGGTTCTTAGGGAAACTACGTCAATCACGTCGTTGGAAAGCTCTTCAGGCTCGCGAACGTCCTTCCTTAGTCTAGTCTTTGCCTCCACTAAAGTCTCTCTCCACTCCCTGAAAAGTCGCTCTCCTTCAAATTGCTTCGTACAAATCTCAATCTTTGCCTATCGGAGTTCGTCCGCTGCCTTCCAGATAGCATAAATCCTAGCTTCTTTAATTGCTTTTCTAGTCGCCTCAGCTTCTTCCTCCTGACTAAGCCTTACGTATTGTATCACTTCTACCCTAGCTCGCACAAGGGACCCTTCAATTTTTGCTCCCCCGACTAGCTGATACTTCCTGGTCTTGCCTCCGGTACTAGTCATTCCTCCTCTCTCTATTTTCTCTACGGATCTCTCTTATCTTCCTCGCTAGAAACTCCTTCCTCCAGTTTATTATCTTTTCTCTTTCCTCCTTATAGATTAAGGTTAGCTCTTCAACCTTCTGTTCGAGCGCCCGTAATTCTTGCACATTAGTAGAGCCGCTATACTCCTTATACCCGTCCACTAACTGTACTATCTTATCGTTTATCAGGTCCGAGTATGTTTCTATTAACGAGTTAACCTTCTCGTCACTTCCTTTCACACGCGGGATTCTGCTTCTTGGACTGTCTCGTCCTTCTCCACTTCGTACCTCAGCCATCCTTGGGACCAGACCATCACATCATAGGTTATCCTTCTCTCTGCTCTTACTAGCTCCAGAACCCTAGGTCTCTCCCGCTCAATCGCCCCTTGGGCAAATTCTCTACAACCCTGTTCGTCTAGAGACCTGGCTGACCGATTTCTGATGACTGATGTCACTCTCCTGACGAATGACACTCGATTCACCTCTTCCTCTTCAGTTACTGCTCCCGGCATGATTGAGTCCGTCTTGTGCCGTCTTAACCTTCCATACGAGGTCTATTACGGCTGACGATTCATTGTTAGCGAGCGTAAGCCCTTCAATTGGAGGCGACGGTATTTCGATGAAAGACCTAACATAGGTACTCCACGAGAAATTCGCCGTTAATCGTTGGAGTCTTTTCTTTTCGTCATGCACTATGTTCGAGGCCCGTTGCCAACAACGACCTTTTTCGTTTTCCTTAAACCTATGTTGTGGCACGTATATTCTCACGTCATACTCATCAAGGTTGATGAAGTAGTAAGTGAGAACATACATATCATCTAACCCCCACCCTTGACTCTTTAGACCTTCATATTTCACGATCTCATAGGGGATCACTGCTCTCTTCGATATAGAGTTAAGGGAATGGACTAACTTCCTCGACTTCCCCTCATCTAGTCCCCTACACCTCCTCATCCTTGGTCAACTCCCCTAGCATGGCTTCTAATCCTGCTCTTGGTCTTGGAAGCATTCTCTCTCTTAGTCCCCCTTGCACTAATCCTTCACGACCCTCACGACTCCAATCAATCTTTCTCTGTCATCTCTTATCTCTTGCTCACCTTCTATTCCGAACAGGTATGTGTCAAGGTAGAGTTCTCCTTCTTGATCTCGTAGGCAAGAAGTTCCTCTCTTAATCTCTATCAATCATGTTTCATCAGATCGGACTCTCCTACAGATCGACGTGCCTAGAGTACGCAGGTCCTCCTGGGTCCATTCCGTCAAAAGTCTGAGCAACTCTTGGGACCTCCACCTATCACAGTCGCGCTGCCTTAGTTCACTTGATATATCCCCCCAGGCTGAATATTCTTGTTCCCTCTGACCATTCGGGTTATGGTGCCGGTTTATGAAAGCAACTATTAGACCTCGACCGATCCCTATCAGTGCTTCGTAAGGAATTCGCGGCCTAGGTAAGTCTTCAAAGATCCTGATTTCGGTACTCCAAGCGACTTTTTTCCTTAAGGAAAGGAGCCTATCCTTCTCGTCCTCCACCACTTCTCTCACCCTTTGCCAGCAACGTCCATACACTAAATCTTTTGACCTCTCCGTTGGTAAGTAAATGCCTACGTCCCTTACCTCAGTCCCTAAGAAGCGCGCGGTCATAACATAGAGGCGGCTTAGTTCCCATGCGCTGTCGACCATCTCATAGGCTTCCACCTCATACGGAAACTCCTCCCTTCTTCCTAGGGTACTCAAGGATGCACACACTGCATCAAACTTCTCCTGCGGCGGTCGGTTCCCAGCGATGACCTTGTTCTTCCACTCCTCAAGTTCCTCTGCAGACTTCTTATGACTTACTCGTTCATGGCCCAGCATTTTTGTCACGCCCGCCTAACACAACCGGACTCGTTCCCTGACCAGACGATAGTATTTCCTCCCGTAGGTTCCTAGTCGTTCCACCTTCAGTAGATAACTGATCTCGGTTTGGTTGGTAATTACCCTCAAAGCCGACTCCCTCATAGGATCCAAATAAGGTTGTATGAGTTCGAGCTTTTCAAATCCAAACAGATCTATATTCGGAATTCGGAGGGTGCCCTCAACCTTTACCATTCTCCCTTCTACTATGACCCCGAAGGAGAACTGTTTCCTAAGACCCGGCATCCTCACTGACCCCAACTCCTTGCTCTGAGCGCCATATTAATTACAGGCTCCCAGTTCCTGCCATCAGTAAAACTGTCGGGTAGACTAGGTTCAGGAATACCGTAAAACAGCACGGGG
Organism: Chara braunii; assembly: GCA_003427395.1. Taxonomy (NCBI): domain Eukaryota; kingdom Viridiplantae; phylum Streptophyta; class Charophyceae; order Charales; family Characeae; genus Chara; species Chara braunii. The sequence continues at coordinate 1,959,410 of BFEA01000078.1, read as the reverse complement.
TTCACGTCACTAAACACCTCTTTCCCCTTCTTCTCTAACTCCCTCCTTTCCTTACTGATTATGTCTCTAATCCAGTTCTTAAACGACTCGCGATCCGTCCCTCTCTCCCTTAGTAGCGGCACGTATGGGCGGATGTCGTACCCTCCCGTGTCGAGATACTTTATTACCAAGACATAAGTTTTCCCCGGAGCACGACTTTCTTCTAGAGATATACAGCTTTCTGCTTTGTAAGGGAGGGCCCCCCCACTAGTAAAGGGGACTAAGGCGTCCAGGGCAGCCATAACCCTAGGGCAGTAACCAGCCATTTCTCATCTTCTATCGTCTTCTCATTCCCGACTTGCACGTCTCCGACATAGAGTTCCCTACCATGCTCACTCTAGGCCCCCAACCGTGGCCATTGCACTTCCCACATTTCCTCTTCGTTAACGAATAACGGTTCCTCAAGCCTGTCTTCCTGCTGATGCTCCTCTTCCTTGCCCTCGTCCCAGTCTCCCACTCGTTTATAATACGAGCGCAGCTCGGAAAACCCCAGGAGAGACGCCTCCTAAGCCGATGGGTCGAACCTCCTCCCACTAAACAGCTCTGCCAACCCTGCTAGATGACTAGGTGACTCCCGTATACCCCTCTCGAAGGCAGCCCAGAATTCAACCAGTTGATCCTGGTCAGGTGCTTGCCTCAAGCTCCTAGGTGAAGCTGCCCTAATCAGCTCAACTAGCTCTAGACTTTCGTTGCCAAACCGGGACCCCTCCTTCTTGAGAGCGTAATAGGCGTGGTGTTCGTCACCACTGTGTAGGAGGTCCTGGATTTCTAGAAAACTTAGGTGTACCTGGACCAACCGGTCAAGCCCTCCAAGATACTCCTCCAAGACCAATAGCGGAATGGGGAGGCTCAATGCCTTCTCCAAGTGTGGTAAAAACCCTCCCCTGGCTAGACGGAGGGACACCGTGACTGATCTGAATGCTTCTCTTAAGCGGAGCTCCTCCTCCCGGTATCTCTCCACCTCCTCCTGAAGTACGTCTATAGCGGGAGTTTCGTCCTCCCACGTATACTGATCAAGACTAGGTATTACCCCAAAGTTCTTATCGCACGTGCCTTGCTCTACTGCCCTACGAATGATTTTCGAGAATTCCGACGTTTGGTAGTAGAGGAAACCCTTAACCGCCAAGTCCACTGATCCCTGAACCACTCTCCCTAGTCTATCCCTATCGAACTCCACAAGCGGCACCACCAACAACCAAACGCTCGGCCACAACAGTATTGACCTCCAGGAGCTATCCACTCTGTCGACCCCTGCCACCAAAGTCGACCTACCTGGTAATGTAAACTCTACCCAATCTTCGTCCACGAATTCCGGCTCTCTGTATCCGAACTGTCCCAATTCTACCCGGTGCTCGACCCTACAGTGAGACATCTAGGCGTCGTCCGCCCTTCCGTTCAGTATCCGGGCCCTATCTACCTCTCCACTTATCTCGGCCTCTCGTAGCTCCTCCCGGATGCGGAACACAATACGGCGTAGCTCTCTACGAGTGGGGATTGGCCTGTCCAAGCAATAAGTAAGGAGCCACGCAAGTTCGACAGTAGACGTCCCCAGTCGGACCGCTCTCTGTACTACCGTTAAAAGTCTCTGCTGCACCACTCTGGTACCGAAAATCAGCCCCGTCAAAAACCTATAGACCGTCTCCGACCTCACATAGGTTGCTCTCGGAAGCTCCCAATCATATGCAAACCTCACAGTGTAGAGTGCAACAGTATCTACTCCAGTGCCCTGAGTGAACTCTCTAAAGACCTGGGCACCAAACCTCATACCTAACGCCGCTAAACATAGGAGGGTTGGATAGCGTCTGGCAGTATCTATCACGAGACACTCCCACTCTCTTCTCGACAAGTACAGTCTCACGCTCACATCCGCTCGTAAGGACGCCGCCTCCCTGTCTCTCCTGACATAGGCCCTGGTTTCGGCCTCTACCCTCACCCAAAGGAAAACACCGTCTCGTACTATTAATCCCTCCTCTCTTGTAGATCTTTATTTGCTCTTCCCTTCTAGCGGCAAGCTAATCACGTCGCAAGAGTCCCTCTCCCCGACCAAGGATATTTGAGAAGCCGACTCGATATATACCATTCCCAATCAAGAAACCAAGCGGAACCCTCAATAAATCTCTCCCTGTGTGACTCTCGGACTGTTGAGCTCATGGACCCCCACGACAGGCCCCCTCTGATCCTTCCTGTAACCCTTCCAGGACGTCAACAGGCCTAGGAGAGAACCGCCCTCTGGCGTATCTCCCCCTAACCTCGTGTCAAGGAAGAGGTCGGATCAGTGTACCATCGTCGCTGGCCTACCTCTCTTACCGCGACCTGAGCACGAGCCGGCCAACTCATGTGCTCGAGGGTGGACCGAAGTCACACACGGATAAGAAGACGGTGTCTCACTCGTGCATCCTCACTCCTATCCATGCCTCTAATCGTTCCCACCTCAGGCATGGTCTCTCTCCGACATGTGCAGTGTATCAATCCCCCCAGCTATCCATCATAATCCACTAGCCTGTTTAATCCTGTTCCCACTCCTTGCAATCCAGGGCGCTTCTCCCCTCCCCTTCACATCCTTCAAGTTCTTCCCCTGCTTATAATTTTCTCTCTAGGAATTGATATCAGGGTGGACTGACAAATGTGGTGGGAAAATCAGAAGGACCCTCTCAATCACAAGGAAATAGCAGAAAGGAAATGCAAGACGAAATCACGAAATGCAAAAATCACAATCTCACCGGATCGATCGCAAGCTGACAAAGTGTCGCATCGCCCGGTATCTCATCGTCTGCTGACCACCGGTAGGTTGATCGCTCGTAGCATGTACTGGTCTCCGTCCCAGTCTCGTTCTCTCACGTACCCGCGGTTACAGGCGGACCGAAGTCCCGAGAGGCAGCCTTCCCCGGCAACGGCGCCACTGTCGACCGGAAGAAGGGCTTTGCCGGCCTCCAACACGAACCCTATGAGTCACGCCGCTTCTGTCACCCACGGGAGGGTTGGTTGGGCCTCCTGTAGCCTGCACATTCCACGTCAGTACACATCCAAGACAAAGTACAGTTCAGGCTGACTCCTTGACAAGTGACACAAGTCTCAAGGAGTAGGCAGGAAAAGTAACAATATAAGTGCTTCCATTCAGTCCAGCATTATAGGGCGCTCAATGCAGTCTCCGACCCCAGCAGAAGTTCCTACATCTACATGTGTGGGATCAGTTTAGATGCCCACAGATCTAGTCATCAACCGTCGTCGGATCCTCCTGGCAACTTGATGTCGGTGGTACCGAGCCCGTCTATCCCACAGAACTGTACTCGAGCTCTCAGTATCCGAAGCCGCCTCCCGCGCCCACCGGGGCCATAACTCTAGATCTGTCGTGACCATGCCTGACAGAAGCGTGACTACTCAAAGTACCCTCACAATGGCCCGGTTGGCAGAAGTACCTATTCAAGGGCCCAGTTCGGGATTGTGCCCTTCCGGCGTCCTCGAGTCTCAAGATGACCGGCCAGCGCCTCCAGACCGCCGTAAACTCCTCGGAATTCCCGGATCACGAAGTACCACTTCAAAGGCCCGGTTCGGACTCGTCCATCTTTAGTCCCAACAAGGCTCGGATAGGCCCGCCTGAGTCACTAGGCCGCCATAGGAATGTCAAAGGGCTCAAAAGTCAAAGTACCCCTTCGAAAGCCGAGTTCAGACTCGCGCCTCTTCGAAGCCAACAAAGCTCGGATAGGCCCGCCTGAGTCACTAGACTGTCGTAGGAATGTCAAAGGGGCTCAAAAGTCAAAGTACCCGTTCGAAAGCCCACTTCGCGGTCGTACCTCCTCGCAAACGCGCCTCTTAGAAAGCCCGGTTCAAGAATGTGGCTCTCCGGTTCGGAAAAGTGCCCCTTGGAAAGGCCCGGTTCGAGACGCGCCCCCTCGAAGTGGTCGGTTTGGGAAGCGCCTCTTCCATGAGAAGTATGGCAAAGGCACCTGTTCGTGTGCCCTTGAGGAAATGGGTCCCGAGTATCCTCTCGAGAGCCCTTGGAGAGTGGGCCAAAGCACCGCTCAGGCGCCTGTGGAGAATGTCCTACTCACGGAGTCAGGCCCCGGTTCAAAAGGGTGCCTCTTCAAAAGGGCCCGGTTCGGGAGTGCCTCGTCGGAAAGCCTGGTTCAGGAAGGTATCCCTACGGCGTGTCTCTTCACATCGCGCCCTTTCGGACGGTCCAATCCGATAAAGTACCTCTTCGAAGTCCCTTCTCACGGCGTGCTCCCTCGGATGGCCTAGTTCGGGATGTGACTCTTCAAACTGCGTCTCTTCCAGACGAGCCAGCTCGAAGTGTGACTGTGGCATCCGTCCGCATGCCCTCTTCACGAGTCCGTTCAGCCCAATAACCCGACTGCCCAAGTTATCAAACAGCGTCCAGAAAGGCCCCTTTCGTTCAAAGATCCGCTTGCGCCCAATAGTTCTGTTGAGCTTCGGTGATCAGACAACGCCCAAACGGACTGTTACGCCCGTAGTTCCGCCTGGTATCCCGATAGCATTCAACAGCGTCTCCCACAGTACTGCGTCCATGCTCATACGGAAGTGCCACCTGTTCGATGTGCGAAGTCGCTCGCACGTATCCACGCGGCTGCAGTTAGCTGTCATCCTCGGGCGATTCCCCTAGAGCGCCGTTGAGCACTCTATCGCGTGTCCGCCCCTGTAATCCGACCTCGTTAGCACGCAGGAATCTCCGCAGTCGTACGCTGCTCATCCAGTCTCACCCCGCGAGCTCGCTGGAATCAATCCCTGCGAAAGGCTTCAGCTTACTGCCTCTCGCCTTGCGGGGTGGGTGCGCGCACAAGTCCACGACTCGGTTCCTCTCGCGGAGCGACGTCCAAGTACCCCCTTTTCCAATCAGCCGAGCTGGTGGTCCTCGCTCCCTCTATTCGCCACGCGGTGTTCCCGGTTCTCCATTCCGAGGGCGCGCGGGTGGTCCTCTTATCCGTAGCTGCTCGGGTGTCCCGCTATCAATCGTAGGCGCGCGGTTGATCCCGTTATCTCGTGCGAGTGTGCGTGTGGGGGCGGAAGCGTGGGATGTGTGCGTGCGCGCTATAGCACGCTCCTCTCCTTCGTAGGCGCGCAAGTAGGTGATGTGTGAGCTGAGCGATAGCGCACTCTCTCCCTCGATGCTCTTATACGATGTGTAGCACGCGCAATCAAGCACGAAGCTACTCCTCGCCCCCCCCTTATCTTTCGCGGCGGGCGTCTCATGGTGCGCAGTAGCGCGCAATGGTGCGTGGGGTCTTCCCGCCGTTCAGATCTTCCTTTCCAAGGTGTACAGCAACGCTCTATGGCGCGCAAAGGAGCGCTGGTGCTCAACGGCGCGCGGGGCTCTCCCCACGTCCCTGATCCTTCGCTCGTAAGCGCGCAATGGTGCACGCGGTTCCTCCACAGTCTCGGTGTCCCCTCCTGCAAGCTAGGTCCTCTCCGCGCGGGTGTGCTATCGTGCACTCCGCTTCCCCATCGTCTCTGTTCATCCAGCGTGGGGGCGCATTTGTGCGCAGTAGAACGCTGCCAGCACTCTCCGTGCCCGGGTGCGCGCGCGTCTGCACGACCATGCGCTCCTCCACCGCGCGCTCAGAGCCCACTGTGTCCGAGGGTGCGCACGTCTGAGCCCTCCTCGAGGGGAGGTGGGATGCCGCGTTGAAGTCCCGCGTTTCTCTATCCCTGCTTCACGACTGTCGTGCGAGCTGCAGCTCGTATGTTCCCTCCCTCGTCCGGAGAACATGTCCTAGTTCGTTCTTTGCTCGTGTTGCAGCTCGCTCCTTTCTATCTCCCGCGCACGTTTCAGTTCGTGCGTGGAGGGGACCTCGAGCGTGTCCGGTGTCTTCTACGTGTCTGTTCCGTCTGTGTCAGACTCCTGTCCGTGTCCCACTCCGTGCATCCCATGTGTGCACCTCTATCTGTGCGCGCCCGAAGTCTTTGAGTGCGCCTGTGTCCTTCAGTGCCCTTGTGTATGTGCGCGCCCACGTCTTTGAGTTCGCCTCTCTCCTTCCGTGCGCCTATCCCGTGCATCTCAGTTCCCGTGCGTCGCTCTCTCCATCCCTGTCCTGTGCGTCCCGCAGGTGTGGATGTGCCGTCCGTATCTCTCGTTCGTGCTTGCCAAAAGTCCCTGTTTGCATGTGCGTGTGTCTCCCGCACGTGAGTACGAGGAGCCCGTGCGTGTTGTCCCTCCTGGCTTCCCCCGTGGGTCTGTCCTTGCAAGCGAGAAGTGTCCCGTATCCGGGCTCGGTTGGCTTTTTGTACTCCGCCGGGCCCTTCCCACAAGTGCGCGCCCTGGCCTCCGGTGCACCGAGGCTGCCAAGCACTTGCAGCGCCTCGGTACCGCTGCCGCCCCCGGGCCTGATTGGGCCTTTGAAAAGGTCCCGGTGAAAAGGGCCTCCCCGTCGGGAACTGGCCCCTTTGCAGCGGCTCGGTACCGTAGCTACCGCCGAGCTCGTCCCAGTCCTGCCCGGGCCTCGGCGGTCCCCATACTGTAGTGGTCCCGCCTCTAGGAGGGAAAATGCAGCCAGACCCTCTTAAATAAAAACTGGGCCCGTCACTTATTCGGGCTTAGGCGGACTCTGCGTCCTAACAAAACTACCCCTCTTTGGAGGAGAATTCAACCGGTCCTCCCTTGCCCGTAACCTCCATCTCTTAGTGTCAAGGCCTCCACGTGGGCCCGGCCCCACCGCTTCTCGACGCAGGGTATTCTTTGGAACTCGGCCGCTCGAGGCAACTTTAGTTATCGTCGTCGTAAGTGCCTGGTGCCTCCGTTCCCTCAACTATTTCGCCGACGTTCACTATCATTCCGACCTTCCTCGGCCGCGCCTCCTTGTCCGACCCCTCGGCAGTTGTCCGCTGTGGCAGCCTCTCAGGGTTCGCCAGTGGCTTGCGTCTTAGGCTCTTTCCGCAAAGGTTCCACTGCCCAACGGTCGTTCCCTGCTTGAACTGAATGTCATAGCCCGTAACTCGTTTGGTCCACCTGTCGCAGCATTTTTCCCGTGGTCGGTGAGCCCCTGTCAGGTAGAAACCAACAAATAGAAACCTTGTAGCGTGCCCTTGTAAGAGAAGCAAAGGGCGGCGTAGGGTTGGAGTCGCCCAACACCGCACTACCCCGGGCTCACAAGGGTGGGGTGTAGCCCCGGGGGGGGGCTGATGTCGGGCCAAAACTGCAATATTGCAGTTTGGCCCCGGGGGTGCAGGCTGAGGCTGCGCACCCCCCTGTATTTTTTTTTTCTTTTTGATTTTTGTTTTGAAGTTTTTTTTTATTTTTTTTTTACTTTTTTTGTTGGGGCCAGGGGTGCCGACCCCCGGCCCCCGGGACCCCCGCCGGGGCCCCGGGGCCGGGGCTCGACAACCCTGGTAGGAGCAATGCTGGAAGAAATTGAAGGAGGAGGGAGTACGTTGGCCACTTCGAAAAAAACTACAGAGGTTATTCCTCTACACCAGTACGTAACGTTAGGATATCCGGGGTTGGGAATGATCGAGACTACTAGACCCGCTCATGAACAACGAGAAGTGGCGGAATGGAGACCCTCTCCAGGGGAGATTGAATCTGGAGGACCCACCTTTGTCAGTGGGAAATAGACGTTCTGAACGTCGTCCGCGCTCTGGATCACCACATTCCCCTCTAGATCGGACATCTGTTGTCCATTTCAGAACAGGCTAACGAGCGCACGTTGTAACACTGCAAGGCAAACAGAAAATGATTCGCTCTTGCAAGAACGACGAACACGAAAGGAAAACCCCCTGCCCAAGAAGAGAATCCGAACCCTGCCAACACGTTAGAACCTATACGATTGGGACTAATACATAAAGACGATCACTTCCTGCGGATCAAAGCAATCTCGTGAAATTCGTCGAGTGTGACATCGAAGTCTAGGGAATTTCGTACAATGCCATCATCAACTCGGGAGCCGCCATCTTGGCTATCTCGCTAAGGGTAGTAGAAAGAGCGGGAAGAAGAAAATACTTGATCATGCTTGCGGAGAAAGATCATCTCGTCTCTACAGACGAAGAAAGATTAAAACAGTATGGCAAATGACAATGTTTGTCATTCGGTTAGGAAAGGTACATGCCCCGGGAGATGTTGTAGTGTTAGATGTAAGCACCTACGACGTTCTTTTAGGATTACCAGCTCTCACAGCGTTGCGAGTCAATCTAGACTTTGAAAAACGATCGATTATCCTCTGAAACACGGGAGGAAAAACGTACGCTATACCCATGAGACTGACTCTTCGAACCATGGTGGACGCAACCCCGCCGCGATCTCTTTCGATAGGAGCCCTCCGAATGATCACATGGAAAAATCCCACGGAATGTAACAAGTCTTAGATAGAGAAACGGGAACTCTCGAGCGATACTGATGACGGTGACGAGGATGATCTAGTGGTGCGAGAACTGGCCCAACAACGCATTCATGACCCACCTCGACGAACGATTGCGGGATAATTCAGCATAACGGAACGGAACCGACAGAGGACACGTGCAATGATCTTGGGTGAGCCTCTCGTGCAAATTTCTAGGATGACAGATTATTTGGAACCCCCTCGGACCTTACACGAGGGCACCACTCCACTGCTTGCAAGATACAACGATAAGAGGAATTTATGTGACATCTCGGACTTACCCTGTTCCTTGCTACCCCCAGGGAAAGAGGTAAGATTGCTCCGCTTAGTGGCTGAGGTTGACTCTTTGGAACCCCCTGGGCACCCCGAAATTCAAACCAACAGCCTCGGAATCAAGATCGTGGAGAAACCCGTACCATGGCAGGATATCCACGACGGTACGACTCCACAAGCACACGTGGCAATCCACAAGGAAGATGCGTTGATGATGGCCACGGTGTTCTCCTGCCGATCAGATAATTCGTTCATCTTCACACCCCCTTTCGGAAGCACTGCACGGATTGATACCAAGTCAATCATTGTCCAGCTAGTGGGACAACTGTAGGAATTGCACGTACCATGGTACGTATCCGACAAGATCCATCAGCTGATCGCGAACATTCTAAAAGAATATCAGGGAGCGATTTGTGTAACCGATACCGATATCATACTGCCATTAGTAATTTAGCACGAAATCCAAACCGAAAACCACCCTTCGATCCACTGTAAAACATACCGATACTTCCTCGCTGAACAAAAGACAGCTCTACAGAGGATTAGGGAACTCAAAGCTAACGAATGGATAGAACCGACCACTGGGCCATGATTGTTCCCGGTCGTATTAGTGTAAAAAAAGAATGGGTCAGTCCGCATCGACATCGATTATCATAAGCTGAATGATATCACGAACAAAGATGTATATCCCCTTCCCTGGATTGACGATTTGCTGGATGTGATTGGATGTGCTAATTATTTAGCAAATTTGATATTCGTCATGGATTTAACCATATCCTGGTTAAGGAGGAAGACCAGCCAAAGACAACTTTCGTTTTGTTCAAAGGCATGTGGCAGTGGGTTCGGTGTCCGATGAGACTCTGCGACGCGCTAGCTACCTTTCAAAAAGCGATGAACGTGACGTTTCAGAACTTTGTCAATAAGACTCGGCTAATGCAGGGGATGATTAATTTATGCGTAATTGTGTATATGGACGATATCCTGGTCTACTCGGAATCATACCACGGGCATGCATAGAACATTGAATGGGTGTTGGGAGCTCTAAGAGATGCTAGATTCAAGATTGCGCTAGAGAAAAGTGAGTTCTTCCTTTCGGAAATCTTGTTTTTGGGCCACGTGGTGACACGGGGAGGCTTGAGGCCCGATTCGAGAAAAGTCGCGGCTGTCACAGATGCTCTAGTTCCCACACCGCTGACGCAGGTTCGAGCCTTTTGGGGACTGGCGTCGTATTACCGTCGATTTATCAAGGGATTTGCTGCTATTGCAAGGTCTCTAACAAATCTACTACGAAAGGACCAGTCTCTTAGCTGGGACGTGGAGTGCGAACGGGCCTTACCACTCTGAAGTAAACCCTGGCCACGACACCTATTTTGATCCGACCAGACCCAGCCAACCAATTCATTCTCATCACGGATTGGCAGCCCGAGGCAATCTCCGCCATTCTAGCGCAGAAGGGGAACAACGGTTGTGAACACGTCATCGAGTACGCGTCCCGTACCGTATCGGACGAGTGAAGGAACGATTTGGCTCCCCAGGGAGAATGCTACGCGGTGGTTTTGGGGATCCAGCATTTCCATCTGTATCTTTACGGGCAGAAGTTCCTCCTTGTCACCGACCACGAGCCGCTATTGGCCTTCAAAAGGCTTACTACTTATACGGGTATGATTGGACAATGGGTGGTACGACTATAAGAATACGATTTTGATATCATCCACCGGAAGACGGAGAGGCATGAAAACGCGGACAAGTTGAAGCGATTGCATCGTCCGACGAAGCTCGTCAAAGGCCCACCTCATCTCCCTGCCAGTCGTTGAGGACCTCGGAAGCGGGTGCTGCGGGTGACAGATGCTATAACCCATGGCTTCAGTGAGCGGGCAATAATGCCCTCCTCATGTATCCTCACACTCGCATGTCGACAGATTCGACTGCAGGTCGTTCATATGACGCCATATGCAGACCATATGAGAGGAGGAAGCCACTGCTTCGAATTCCAACCAGTGGACACCCTCCATTGCTCGCAAATTGTCGGTACCACAATGAAGCAATACCTTGTCATCCTTTGCGTTTCGCTTCAAAAGCAACAGGCGACTACGGAGGACAGGGCACCCCCGCTTGCCATCCCCGATCCGCTTCGCTCACCAACAGCTACCGATGGTGACCGTTGCCTTCATCCCACCACTGAAATCCTCCTATGTTCGACTCCTGGCCGGGTTGGCCCGTTGAGCAACTTTGGGACCATGGAGTCGCAGACAACGGTGTCCTACGCAAGTCACGAAGCCTCTATGAGACGCGGCTTCCTAAAAATTTTAGATGCTCCGGAGGAGCTTTATTTTTTAGGAATTTTTACTTGGGAGTCCTTATTTTTTTAGGACTTATCCTAATGCTGTTTTCACTTTTCTTTCACGAATTCGGTTCTAGGAATGAATGTAACCACACTACATTCCAAAAAATCGACATTTCGAGGAGTGAATAACGAAACCCTTAGAAGCCAAATCCTAATTTGCCCCTTCTCCAAACCGTTGAAACCGACATTATAAAGCAACCCTAACCTAGTGAAATCCAAACGAGGTAACATGTCCACGTCTATACCCTAAGCACCTCCCATTAGCAACCTCAACGAAAATCCAAATCAACAACCTAGTGATGAAGCAACTCATGGGCAAAACCAACAAACCATTCACAAAATTCACATTCTACACTTTGTATACCTCTAATTAGCACCTCCAACCAGCAACAAGGTAGCATAGCTTCGCTAATCATCCAAAATCACGATGGTAATGAATACAAATCCTAAGGAGTATCACTCACCTAATTGTCAACAAACAAAGTCAATGAATTACCTCTCCACAAACTACCTATTTTACACCATAAACAACAGTGATCGATACTATATTATACAAAAAAGACACAACCTAATGATTAGAATTTGAAAACACAACAAGGAATCAGTGAAAGCACCGGGTGTCAAAGAATCATGAGCAACACCATGCCCGAAGTAGGAGCTTAGGTAACAATGGACAAACCTTGTTGTAGCTTGAAACCCGTTGTCAGCGACGGTGGGCAATACTGGTCGTCGCATGAAGTCTGTTATCTCTCTCCCGGAAGTCGATGTTTGTCGATGTACTGTTGTCCTCCATCTCCAGCTTTTCAGAGAGATAAAACTACAACTGCCATCGCAACACAATCATGTTTTGTACCTCTAATCAGAGGGCAAAGCCCCTTATGAGGTGATATTACCGTGATAATACTGATATGTACGATGTGCAGATCCTGTCCGTTGACCAACCCCACATCTCTCCTCTTCCTTCTGCGGCCAATTTAGGATTACCAAGTCTCATAGACTAAGATTAGGCTATGGAAGGTGCATGGTTGTGCGCCCTCGAAGCGTGTGACAAGCCAGGATCCGTACATTGTGGCGTTCCGTACCCTTAGGGGAAAATTCCCAAGTAAGCGTCTTAGTACAGATTCTGGTCGATCGAGAAAGTTGGGTTTAACTTTTTTTTTTTTTTTTTTTTTTTTTTTTTTTGTTCTTTTGGGAAGGGGGGACGTAACAAAAACTTGTATTTTTCAACACTGCCCCTGATGACTTTTTCATGTGGACAGTTAGCGAATGTGTTGTTAAATCCAAGAAATAGTTAGGAATTGGTATGGACGAAAATTTTAATTTTTTGTGTAATAACGAGCGCGCGACTGTTTTTTTAATTTCTTGCACGCATAGTAAACCCGTTCCTCCGCTTTGCATCTTTGCACCATCTTTCCTTCTTGCTGTGCGCTCCCCTCTTTTATGCCTCTTCGTCTTCCCGCGAGCGAAATTTGATCCTCTCATTACCCATCATCGCGAGTGATTGGCTGTGTAGTTGGGATGGTCAAATCAATGTGGTGAGGGTGGGAACCGCGCACCGCTTGAACGCCCACCCAAATCACACAGAACTTTCAACTTGCCTCTCTTCAATCCTCTTGAAACCTCGACCTTCCTTCTGTCCTCTCATCCATACGGAGACTACACCCCTTTCTACACGCACCTCGCGCTGGCACCCCGCCGTTTTTCAGTCCATACATTGTTGCAGTCCCATCCTGTCCTTCCCTTTTGATCTCAACTGCAATACTGTGTGAGCTATGCACGAAGTTTGCGGCGTTGAACAAGCTCGACATGCCCAGTGACGGGCAGAGTGACGACGAGGGGCAGAATTAGCGGTAGACTTGGGGTAAGATAGTTGGAGTGACGAAGCGGTGGTGGAGATAGAAGGACGCCGGCAACAACGCCTTGTGGCTATGGTTGGCTGGCGTTCGGATTGATTGTGGGTTGCGCCTGAGGGAGGCCAGCCGTGTGTGAAATTTTGATAGTGAGGGACTCACTTTTATCTACAATGCTGCTTTGTCCTAGTGTGATGCGTGCAATGTACCGAGGTATGGGTATTCTGTTGTATGCATGCTGAGTGGTATAAGAGTCTATGGATTCTGAATGTCTCACTGTCTAGGATAGATGGATGAGTAGATGTGTGGGCGCTTACGGACGCAATTTAGAGGAACCTTTGGTATCGACCGTCTGCATGGATGCATGAGTGTGTTGGATTCCCCCTCCCCTCCCCGACCCTCGCCGATCCCTGCGTCGTCTGTACGCGCAGGGATCGTTGCTAGGTCTTCCCTTCCTTCCCCCAAAGCCATCGTGTCATACGGGTCCGGGATTGGCCTTTTCTCACGACGCTCGACCGACAACCGATCAGTCACCCGCGCTTCCACGTAGCGGCTGACCTCTCCGCGACTTGACCCTAATCAGCTGCGTCCGAAAAATCAATTGGTGATCACAATCTCTGAGCTTGCCCGCTGACGGAGGTAAGAAGTCGGGAGAATTTTGTTGAGACTTGTATGGAGTCAGCGCTCGCCTCGGCTAACGCGAGCGCAGGCAACTGCCCGTGGTCGACCCTCTCATTGAACCGCTGCAGTGTGTTCTCTCTCTTTCCAATTGCAGATGACGACTGCGTGTACTGCGATACGGACGTACGGAACACCCTGCGACGGGCTCCTCAGGCCCATCTGTACAACCCAACTAAAGCCTACCACGTAGGGGGGAGCGGGTTTGTTTTAATTGATTGATTATCCTCCCCTCCCTTGATCCTGCCCTACACTGACCCGACGGAGTTACCTTGGTCCGCGGCCCACGCCGCGTGGCGACCACAGTTTAACCGTCGCTGGTGTCGGCAGGGGGATTTGTGCTCTTGGCGACGGCTAGTCCTGGGATACGAAGGTGCGGCCAGGGTCCCAGAGATCTCCCGCAGCGCAGGAGCCCTCCCGGCTAACTTTCGGACCTGGGTCCCTCCAACCCTGTCTTAACCAGGTGGCGCCGCACCTGAGCACCCGCGGGGACTCGATGGATCCGACCCAGAAGCCTGAAATCTCCATGTCTCTGGCCTCTCGGCTGTAGACTTAGCGTGAACTTAGCGTGAAAGGAGTGGCAGATTCCGCCCCTCCCTTCCACCGTTCTATTTCTTTTTGCCTGCTTACTAGCATGCCACTCTCAATATCCTCGGCCAAGAGGGAGCGCGCTGCTTCGAAACACTTCTGCTGATTTTCTTGTATCTCCATTTTGTCCCTGACGACCGCCAAAAACTCAGGAAGGCACTTGGTACGAAACAAGAGTCCCCCGCCCCCAACTTCTCTGATCGGCGTTCGTAGGTACGGAATGGCGCGCGGCGTGTGAGGTTTGCGCATCACAAGTGGCCTCCACCTCAGCGCCCACACTCTCTGTTGCCTCTCCGCCTCCGCCATACCCAACAGCAAGTTCTGGCTAAGCGCAGCTTATCCGCAGCTGCCCCCGTGCCATCCCCCGATGCCCATGCATCGTAATAGTGACATGCTTGCAGAGCGTGGAATACACCCTGCTTTACTGGCAGACCACGAAAAAAAACAAAGAGAAAAGACAAGGAAAAAAGAACAACAAAGAGCGGATGTTATAGTGGCCAGATACATTCTGGCAAGTACTAGTGTGAGTATGGTCTCCGTAAAGGCATTCCCCGACATCAAATCTCCAATTTTTTTTTAATTTTTTTTTTGTTTACCTACCTACTCCTAAGACTATCTAGAGGGGACCCCTGCAAGCATAGTTTTCCTCTCTTTGTGAAGGGGGGATTTCATGTTGCCCCTTGCCCCTAACGTTTAGGGTATAGGGTTGGGGCCGCCAGTGGGGGTCTGGCTAACGCAAAGACCGAGACCTGCCAGTAGCTGTGCCTCCCTTTCTCATCGTCCCCCACCCTTCATCGAGTAGCAGCAGAGGCTATGGCCAACACTCTCCCACACACCACACACAACCCAGGCGCGCTCACACTCACACCCGTGTTGGTCATAGACCCCGCTAATACCGATCAAGGGTATCCAGAGGACTATCACAGTCCGTTCGCACTAAGTGCGCCGCAGGCGGCCATGGGGCTTGAACCCGCAACCTCCTGAATGCCACTTGCATGCCTAACCAACCGAGCTAGGCCGCTGGATTCCAATTTTCTTTTGTTGTCTCTATGATCTTTTTTTGGTTTTCGAAAAAGGCTGCTGTGCCTGCACCGAGGAATGGAATCTCAACCTGTAGCCCACAAGATGGACTTCGCGTTTGCACAGAATCCATTTCAAAAAAGAAAGGGACAAGGGAGCGTGAGTCACAGGTAGAGTTCCAAATAGGCCAAAAACACATGCTTCAGCAGATCTGCTGCGACCTGAGTTCTAATAGGCAGTTTTGTCACAGCATTGCCCAGTTCCTTCCCAGGTATAAGGCCGGTCCACAAAGCTCCCAACACTTTAGATGCCTCTACAACTATGTCCAACAGTCTCCCCAAGAAGATCAACTTTCCACAGCAGTAGGCCAGCATAGTAGGGCATACTCACACTGGAGCTCTGGTTGAGTGCATCTGTTTTACGTAGTGCACCACTTGATTCAAATGGACTTTCATTTCCTTCTTTTTTTCTTTGCTTTTTGAAAAACCACCAGTACTTTTGTCATATGTGGGGCCACGGGTCTCAAATTCAAACTTGGCTGCCACGCGTCTTCGATGAAACATATCCGCGGCGTGGAGGCAATTTTTCAGGAGTAGGCTAGTAGATGCCCGCGGCCTACATATGGGAAAGGTACTGGTGGTTTAAAGGCTAATTTTTTAAGCGCAACCAATTCAATTACCTGAAGAATGTGGACATGATGGCCTTTCAGGCCTTTTGTATTGTCATTATAGTATTACTGGAGAGCCCGTGGCAGCCAAATCCGTGCTCAAGCCTCCAACGAGGGGAGCTGCACACACCAGCAGGTGCGGCATCTGCTACAGCAGATGGGCGAGATTTCGGCCAGATGGGCCAATGACTGTGCCTGTGCCTGTGCCTCCCCTCGGGTCCCCTGCCCCTACGAAAATCAGCAGTCTCTGCTCAATTCCACTAGGGGGGCGCCAATGACATATCTCTAGGTGGCGGGCTCCAAGCTTGCCCAGAAGGTACATGAGAATGGGGATTGAACCTAAGACCTCCTGAATATCACTTGCATGCCTTACCAACTGGGCTGCCCTGCCCTTCTGGCAAGCCTGTTTCACTACTACCCATAATTTTTTTGCGGGGCTGGCAGAATGTCAGTCCCGGCCATCCTCCTCCTAGTTAGTCCAGTAGGGAAGAGTTATTCCCTCGAAAAGGTGCAAGAACTGTCGCAGGCCCCAAAAGTGACTTTTCACGTCATTTTTGCACCCTGGCTAGGGGCTCATCCCACCATACTTACGGTAAGTAAAAGTCCGAAAGAAACGTAAAAGCCCGGTCTGCAGGTTTCGCATTTGGTTAAGTAAAATCGTTGAAGGAGATCTTACGTTAGTGGCGGCGGCCTTTGTTGGGCGGTCTGCAAAGTTGGTCTGTTTNTTTTTTTTTTTTTTTTTTTTTTTTTTTTTTTTTTTTTTTTTTTTTTTTTTTTTTTTTTTTTTTTTAGTTGGTCTGTTTTTTCGAATTCCAACCGACGTTTGTGGGCCGGAACTGTGCGCATACTCACACGGGGACCAAAAGTCTCAAATGCGTTGTAGCGAAAGACAAAATAGATGGCAATGCATCTTTCCATGTTCTACGGGTGGGTTCAGTCTCGTTTTGCACATTTGGAGAGTAGTGCAGCGAGGAGGCAATCCGTTGTAGCGAAGGCCCACGTTATACTGGCGCGAAAGGAATAAAAAAACAAATTCCATATTTGTTTCTGTTTTTTTTTTTACTAATTCCATCCTTTTTTTTTTGGTCCTCGACCGTGTGACCCGCCGCACTTGCCCTGAACCCAAAGTGTCAGGGTCGTCCTTTCTGTCCGCCCGTGTGACCACATGGGGACCAACTACTCTGAAATGTGCAAAATGGGACTGAACCCACCGCCCAAACATGGAAAGATGCATTGCCATCTTTATTGTCTTTTGAGCATGTGGAGAGTAGTGCAGAGAGGCCCAATGTTTGGGTGTGGAGCGAGTCCCCGCCAGCGGATTGCCGCTTCAATGCAGCCCTTTTGCCTCCGTGATTGTCCACGCGCCTTCCGACGTCCACTGCGGGTTTGGAGTTCCTACTAGCGGTGGCTATTGTCCACATGCCTTCGGATGTCCACAGCGGGTTCCTACTAGCGGTGGCTACAGCCATAGCCGTACTTATTCAGCGCTGTAATCGCAGGTTACAACTCCCTGGTGGCAAGGCCGGTGCCAGCACCGTCCCCATAAGTTGTAGGCCATGGACGTCCAACGCAGGCAGCACTTCCATCGTGTCATTCTGCTGTGGGTCCAAACTGTGCTTCGCCAGCGGCTCTCTGTGTCTCGCATCATGGGCCTCGCCTCAAGACCACACAATGAGGCAGTCTGGATGCATGGAAGTCGGCAGCTCAGCACGGACGGAGGGTGGATGGGCTTGCACATCATACATGCAGTAGAGGGCATGATGGCACGAGGGGTTGGAGGCCGACTGCCACGCTCAGTATGGGTCAAAGACCGGACAGGGGGGACGTGGAGAGACATGCACAATCCGCACTTCATCAACGAGCAGGCGATTCAAATCGTACTTCCGTATGCCTGCTCCACTGTTCAAACGACTGCTAGATCGGCTCAGTCCTTATCTGGAGAGTCAGCACACGACGATGCGACGGCCTATCGAACCAGCTCGTGTCTTGGCTGCTGCATTGAACAGGTTTGCAAGCGGAGAGTCTTATGACAGGGTTGGGGACAGGTTCGGCATCGGTCACGCGACGGCCATTGAGTGCACAAACCGGGTGACAAAGGCAATTCTGGACAACATGCTGGGGCTGATATCATTCCCTGATGCTGAGGCTATGCCAGGCACCATCGCCAAGTTTGCAAGGCTGGGGCTTTGCAAACTGCGTCGGTGCCATAGACTGCACTCATTTTTTCATAGAGAAACCGGGCAATGGATTGGACACGGACTACTACGATCGCACCCGCCAGTACAGCATAGTGGCACAGTGTGTGTCAGACATGGATCTCCGCATCCTTGACCTGGATGCGGGGTGGCCTGGTAGCGTACACGATTCGAGAATTTTGCGTAGATCCTCCCTTTACGAGCGAGGTGCTATTGATGGTTACTTCAGAGACACTTCGGCACGGCTCAATCATGGGGGAAGGGTCAACCAGCACTTGATTGGCGATGCTGGCTACCCTTGTCTGCCATGGCTTCTGCGCCCATTCCCAGGACAGCAGCAAGGTGACTGCTTGCGTTTCAACGATGCACATGAGTCTGTGCGAAAGTGCGTCGAACGGTGTTTTGGGTGACTTAAGGGGATGTGGCGTGTGCTGTACAAGCGGCAGAAGGCTGATTTGGACACACTTCCGGATCATGTCCTGGCCATAGGCGTGCTCCACAACTCATACAATACATACGTAAAAGAAAGCCTCAGCATCGATCAATCCAGCAAATTAGAATTGAAAGTAGACACAAAGTGAGTGGCTTGCCGCTTTCTTTCTTTCTTTCTTTCTTTCCGTCTCATTAATGAAACAAGTGAGATGCGTTGCGTAAAGTCTCTGAGGATCCCAAACAGCTCGGCGGTCGCTAATGTGTTCTTCAATGTTGACCGTTTCATGGCTAGACATCGAGATTTGGGACTTTTCAATCAGGTGGATGCAGATGGGGTTCAGCTCAGGCGAATGAGCACGACGGGGAGAGCGCAAGGGAAGAGATTGTCGCCCATATGGCATTCAGGGCCGGGCGGAATCCTGTTTAGATGCGGGTTTTCCATGACGTGTCGTTTAAGCTTGAATGGTGGTCTGATGTGAGATAGTTCCATTGGCCACACAAAGGGCCTTCAACTGTAATTTCATAAGATGTCGAGGTTTCTGGAGATTTGGAACTTCGATATGGCATGCCGGGTGTAACATTTTTGTATTTTTTTTTCCCATCTCCCTCTCTCTCTCTCTCTCTCTCTCTCTCTCTCTCTCTCTCTCTCTCTCTCTCTCTCTCTCTCTCTCTCTCTC
>BFEA01000078.1:1911319-1929676 GCA_003427395.1 Chara braunii | reverse complement strand
GCGCCAAATGTATGTGGCCGACGATACGGAAACAAAGAAGGTACGAGAGAGAGAGAGAGAGAGAGAGAGAGAGAGAGAGAGAGAGAGAGAGAGAGAGAGAGAGAGAGAGAGAGAACGGGAGGTAGTCAGGTGCATCCGGTCGGTGGTCTGGTGGGCCGGTGCTGCCTAAGCCCGCGCGGACTTTGCAGAAGAGAGTCTCTACGGGGCCACATTGCGCCTGTTCCACAGAGAAAATCGCCGAGGGGCAGACTGGGCGACGTGGCTGACTCCATTGCAGCGGTGGGACATTTCTGCAAGGCCGAGTTTGAACTGCATTTCAAGCTCGGGCCCTGCCTGGACTTCAAAATCCGTGTTCCGAATGCAGTTTTGAATTGTTTTTGTGACTGCGGCGTAGTTACCCTCCCCAAAAAAAAGGTAAGGAACAAATTGTGTAGGAGTACGTATTCAAAAGAGGGAGGTGCGGGGGCGGAACAAAGGATTAGAGGATGGAAAACCAAGAGCAGTCAAATCCAACACAGCAACAGAGAAAGGGATAAGATTGCCCATTAACCGAACCCCGCGAGACTCTCATAATCTCATGGTCTTCTGAAGAGAGGCAAGGCCTGGCAAGTGAATGAAAGAATCGGAGGGACAACAGAAAGGCCACACGAAGGAGGGCCGATGCAAGCCATTCACCAGCATATAAGACAAAACCAAGAGCAGTCAAATCCAACACAGCGTAAGAGAAAGTGACGGTATTGCCCATTAGCCGAACCGCGCACGACTCTCATAATCTCATGGTGTTCTGGAAAAAAGCAAGGCCTGGCAAGTGAATAAAAGAATCGGAGGGACAACAAGAAGGCCACACGAAGGAGGGCCGACGCAAGCCATTCATCAGCATATAAGACACCGAACTAAAACAGGAAAGAAAACGGGCTCAGCTCATTTCGCCCTGAGAGCGGGATCTGCGGGAGACAAGTTAGACGAGAGACATCGCGGCGCATTGAAGCATTTCAATGAAATCCTGCTCGATTGGTGTTTTTGACTCTTCATGCATCGAATGAGAAAAATATCGAGTCCATTCTCTTTATCAAGCCATTTGTATCGCACAGCCAGAAGTTCGGTGACGATAGTCACGATAATCCTCCGGATTCCATCACACAGCCAAGGGCATCCTAGATACTGACGCGCATTTTTGACATCGCAGATGATCGGACTCTTGGTGAAGTAGGGCCGGGGAGAGAGAGAGAGAGAGAGAGAGAGAGAGAGAGAGAGAGAGAGAGAGAGAGAGAGAGAGAGAGACGTGTTCCTGACAGAAATGACGTCCTTCGTCAATTCTAAAAGCCAATATTCAGCAGACTCGGCAATTGAGAGAGAGCCTACATGACTAGTTTCAAACAGAATCATGATGGACGCTATTGACAAGAATTTCCGGTGTGCAGAAGTCGCGTGCGCGCTAGCAAACAACGCTCAATTTCGCTGAACTCGGCCCGAGATCTGCCTCGTAGCCGTCTATGCCAGCGCTCTCCCTCTTCTAGCAACTATGTTAGCGTTACATCTCTCTACGGACTACTGTCGCCTGCTCGAGTCTCAGCCGGCGAGTGAGTAACAAACACATGAAATCCACTACACTTATTCGTCGGCTACCACGGAAGGTCGTCAGCTCGTCACGCGATGAACCCCTCCGCTGGCCTTAGCATGTCTTCCAGTTGATGGCGTAAATTTCCGTGAGCTTGAGATCCGTACTGTCCACGGTGATAATTCCGCTCTTCGGAGGCTTTCCCGGGAGCACCCTCCCTTCTGTAATGATGTTGAGGTTCCTCACTCTTCCACACTCGCTGCTAACGGCGTTCGCGAAACTCTCCGTTTTCTCGAAATTTTCCTCAGTCGGTCCAAAGAAGTTGTACGTAGCCGCACCCGTGCCTATACGACCAGATACGTGGTAGGTAACCCTCACGGTCGCCTTCACCTTGGCGTCCAGCTTCGTGTACCCACGCATTGTGACTGTCCCGAGAGTGTAGAAATAGCCAGGAGGATAATTAAGAATGATGGTGAGGGCGCATTTCTTCCTCGTGTTAAGGAGCCCTTGGTCCGTCGTAGCAGTGTAGCTGCTGTACATGACAGTGAGCGCCTGCCCGTCGTCTGAGATGGAGTGAGCAACAGATCCGCTCGGACAGCCATCGCCTTCATAAGTAAAACCATCAATCGTAACGGTTCCAGGCGCCGGAGCTTGAGCGTATCCGTGCACGGCCAACTGGAGGATGGTGAGCAGCAACAGCGTTGCCATTGCCGCCATGGGAGGGAACGACCGGAGCCCTTTGTGCATCGTGACTGTCGCCGTCTTCTTCTTCCGCCCGCTGCGCTCTTCGCGAAGTTGAAGACGAATCAAGGGCAGCGATTGCTACCAGTAGTATGCTAACGAGCACACAACGCGTTTGGAAATCTATGGCCGCTCCTCTGCGCTGCGTCCAGGAAAGGAAAGACTTAGCGCCCGAGCGTCAACCCCTCCGCTCGCCTCCACGCAAAACGCCGAACGGCGGTGCTCCTACTCTCTACTCTACGTCTACGTACGAACGGCAACGGAATCAGCCAACAACGCCTCGATCATCGGTGGAGCGCAATGCCATGCTTGTGATCGTAGTGGGAGTGTGATTTGCTCTTTTATACAGAAGACTCCTAACGTCCCCGCGGACCCTAAGCTCACTCCTGATGTTGCACAGTCCCAGTGCCGAAGGATAGCACAGGAGTCTTCCCCTACGGCAAGCTAGCTAGCCCCGTCGCTGCCCCGACTATATTCCCGAATTGTCTCCAATGTTGTCCCAAAGGGTCCCGAATGTGTTCCATACGCGAGGGACGTGCGTGGGCGATCAGACACGTGTTGATTTGCCTTGCGGGTCGGCAGGCTCACTTTCTCAACACGCGGGCGTGCTGACTCGGCACGCCCACTCTCTCCAAAAGACGGCGTGATCGATTTCCAAGTATTGAGGGGCCAGTTGTTCATTTGCCTTGCTCGTCTGAAGTAGCACACACACAGGCTGTGGTCGGGCCAATTGCGTGATGACTAGGCACGCCCACTTTCTCCACAAGAGGGCCCGCAGATGGGTAAGACAAATTCTTACAAACATCGAGGTTATTAGAATGAATAAGGCCAGTTGAGCGTAAGGAAAAAAATTCCAATGAGGGCGAGGCTGGGTTGAGAAGCGCCTCAGGGCATACTCACACGAGGACCTAAACCCGGTTGTGGTCGGTCGGGGTTTTTCGTGAACAGCGTGGTCGCGTTCGGTGTTTTTTTTGTTACAACTATTCTCGTGTCACTTCGACTTTTCTTCCTCTTCCGTCCCTACTCTCCTTTCTTCCCGCTTCTCCCTTCTTTTTTCTATTTTCCTCTTCCTTCTTCTTGCTATTCCCATTGGTTGTTGTCTGGTCGCAAAAGATCTGTGTTACGAAGTCCTACTTGACCGGATTCTTCATTTCTTCAGTTGACGAAAAATCGACAGATACCTAAGAGCCTAGCTCAGTGGGGACCACACCCATGAAAACTGTTGAAATACAGACCTGTGTTCGAATCCAGATGATGGAAACTTGACAATTGAAACCAACTACTAGTAAATTGCTTGGGGTCGGTCAGCTCAATGATAATATCTTTTTCTTTCAAAAGGGCGATGTCCTTGAGGTATTATCATCGGACTAACCAGCCCAGGTAAATGCAATCTTGTGTCTAATCTGACAACGGTGACCGTCGCCCTTTTTTTTCAAAAAAAAAGAAAAAAAAAAATTCGACAGACTGACTTCAAAAAGCAATCATCAGCAGCATCATCACTTCGGCAACAGAGGAGAGTAAGAGGAGTAGCAAGAGAATAGAAGCGGAGTAGAGATTCTTCATATCTGACAGACGGGCGGACCTGGATGTATCTGGCAGCATTTCATCCAGAAAAAAAGTGAAAAGGTCCTACTGTGAGTATGCTCCAAAGCAAAACTACATCGACAAGTGTCACAAAGAGGGGCAGTCGGGTTATCTTCCTCTACGAGAGCACAGAGCCCTGTCCCTGTCTGCAGAATCCGGCTTTTTTTCCCCTTTCTTTTTTTTTTTTTTGTGTGTGTGTGTGTGTCTGTGTGCGGTCCGACGGACCACGGATCAGATATTAAACTGATCAGAACAGGTACTAAAGGCCGAGAAAAGTATTGCTTTCCAATTACGGAGAGCTTGGCTTGAGAAGGATCTAGAGTAGTGCAAGGAGGCCCGTACTCAGGGCACGCTCACATTAGGTACCAAATCCCCATTTCCCAACCAAAAACAGGTTCCCGGACAGTCACACATGGTGAACATCTGTCCAAATTCTCAAAAGGGGTGACCATTTGTCAGGGGCCTGCGAGGCCGAGGAAATTTGCGGTGACCTCTGGAGTTTACCGCAAATTCTCAATCTTTTTCCGAATTACCATGCAAAATTGGAGGAAAAATGGAACCCCACGATATTAGCGGCCTATCAATTGGCGAAAAAGAGATTTGGGGCAATGGGTGCATGAGTGGAGAGGTCAGACGTGCGGAGCACCAGCAGAGAGGTTCGTATGGACACCCATTGGTGTGGACGGCCAGCAGTAACGCACCCCCCCCAAAAAAAGGAAAAAACAGATTATAAAAAATGAATTATTGCATTTCCCATTTGAGGTATCCACCGTGTGACCCGCGCCCTGCACAAGCACCTCACAGAGTGCGATGTAGCTACCTTGTCCTTAGCGTGTTGGGAACACAGTGTGACCAGCCAGGGCCGCATTTCCTCAAAACGGTCGTTCCCATTTTCCCATTTTTTGGGAATTTGGGTACCTAAGGGCACGCTCACACTAGGTACCCAAATTCCCAAAAAATGGGAAAATGGGAACGGCCGTTTTGAGGAAATGCGGCCCTGGCCGGTCACACTGTGTTCCCAAAACGCTAAAGACAAGGTCGCTACATCGTGCTCTTCGAGGTGCTTGTGCAGGACGCCGGTCACACGCTGGATACCCAAAAGGGAAATGCAATTTTTCGTTTTTTATAATCTGCTTTTTTCCTTNTTCGAGGTGCTTGTGCAGGACGCCGGTCACACGCTGGATACCCAAAAGGGAAATGCAATTTTTCGTTTTTTATAATCTGCTTTTTTCCTTTTTTTGGGGGGGGGGGTCTTGACTGCTGGCCGTTTGCACCAAAAAAAGGGACACGCACGTCTGACCGCTCCGCGCGTGCGCCCATTTTCCCAAAATTCGTTTTAGTCAATTGATAGGCCGCTAATATCGTGGGGTTCCATTTTTTTCCAATAATGCAAGATAATTCAGAAAAAGATTTGAGAATTTGCGGTAACCTCCAGAGGTCACCGCAAATTTCCAGGCCGCTGACAAATGGTCACCCCTTTTGAGAATTTGGGCAGATGTTCAGCATGTGTGACTGTCCGGGAACCGTTTTTTTTTTGGGGAAATGGGGATTTGGTACCTAGTGTGAGTGTGCCCTAAGAGTCACAAATTTGAGGCATTTGGTCCCTGTGTGATCACACGGCAGGACCTCGTCCAGAAAGGAAGAAGTCACCACCCTGAAACTTCGCATTCAGGGCAAGTGCGCCGGGACACATGTGGGAGTTTTGCATTCAGGGCAATTGCACCCGGTCACACGTGGGAGGACCAAACGAAATGATCAATTGTTTTATTTCTTTTTTTTCACTCTTGGGCCTTGTTTTCAAAGCAAATGTTCCTGGTCACACTTTCAGTTGTTTGGCGGGCTGTCTTCTTTTTCTACCATTCTCTTCAATTCGCCAAAACAGAAGAAGAAAAAAACGAAAGGTAATTTGAGACCAGGTGGTCTCAAAAAGGGTACGCCCGTGGCCCCGCAGGCCGCTGACAAAAGGGTCACAGTTTGAGGCATTTGGGTAGCGAGCCTCTCCAGTGTAACCCGAAAGATGACTCAAATTTTGGGATTTTGGGTCTTTTGGTCCTCTACTCCTCGGTTGAGTATGCCCTCAGGAAAGGAAGAAAAAAACGCTAGTCATGTCGGCTAGCTCAGGGCGTACTCACACCAGCAGTATCTCAAGTGTGTCTGATCACATTCACGTCCATACGTGCATGTATCTGGCCGCAATTCCGTCCAAAAGTAGGTATAAAAGTCCTAGTGTGAGTATGCCCTCAGTAGGTGTCATGCCTGAGCTGCACCATGGAGGTGCTGGGTTTAGTTCCTGTTGCCATCATTTTCAGCGGCCTTAGGAGGATTGGTGGCCACGGCCATGACTGGGGCAAGTTGTGCCACCCTGTAACCCCTAGCCATGCACGGGGCGAAATGGAAGTGACTGCTCAGGTGCTGCTGCAGTGGATTGGGACACACCCAAATTGACCCAATGCACATCCTAAGGGCCTGGTTGCACTACTCTCCATATGCCAAGTTTGACGGGCCTGGTTGCACTTACTCTCCAAACTTGGCAAACGAAAAACATGTCAGACTGCTCGGCGCTCGCCACACTGTGGACACAAGTTGTGGTGAGTATTTTCGGTTTCCCCGCCTGTGCACGGCGGTTGTGGAGGGTGGTGGTCCTCGGACCTCTCCACAAAACAACTTTCTGGAGAGTGAACGGCTTCACGAGTGGAGATCAGATAGACAATATTTTTTAACTTTTCTGCAGAAGAAATATAGTGCCGAGTAAGTGCAACCAGGCCTCCAGCTCGACATTATTCTCATGTTTTTCACTCTTCACCCATCCGCCACGAATTGTGGTGGACGGAGTGTATTCATCGTTAATCCGACAATCGTGATGATCGGAAACACACAGCCTATCGGTCACCGTCTTTATTCGCTTTTAGTGAGAGCACTACTTTCTTTCCCCAAAGGTAGTTCAGCGAGAGAGAGAGAGAGAGAGAGAGAGAGAGAGAGAGAGAGAGAGAGAGAGAGAGAGAGAGAGAGAGAGAGAGAGAGAGAGAGAGAGAGAGAGANGAGAGAGAGAGAGAGAGAGAGAGAGAGAGAGAGAGAGAGAGAGAGAGAGAGAGAGAGAGAGAGAGAGAGCATTCATAATGTTCTAATGGTCTTGCCAAAACCGTGGGGACAGTACTCGCGTCAAGTGATCCACGCATGCGGGTCGCACGTGGCACCCTTCTTTCTTCTGAGAGGATAGACCGCCTTTCGGGCTTTGCATATCGAGGGCAAGCTGCAGACGGCAGGCGCAGTGTATTTCGGATTGAAGACCCCGGGGTATTCAACCACAATCATATCATCGACAAATCTAAACACTCTTGCATTCTCGAACAAAATCCCAACAACATTGCCTTTGCTAATGACTTGACCATTCTCATACATTTCATGGCCTAATCAAAGAGCAGTGTATCAACAACAATCCATCTACATACGTGGTTACTCATCGCGGAAGGTGTGAAAATGGCAGCGATGCATCATTCCGTTCGTCATGTGCTCCGCACTCTTGGCCCGTCATCCCATTTTTAATCAGAACGCCAGCCCATCAGGCAAACATTTCATGACAATCATACATAGTCATTTGTACCATAAGGTAGGTGGGGAGAGGAGGTGCGACAGGGAGGGAAACCATAAAATAGATGAAAAATGATACAGAAATCCGAAGATGCAAAAAAATTCGGGCTTAACTACCGTTGAGTTTCACTCACACCAAACAATAGATTCGAGACAAAGAGGCGCATGCGCCGTAAATTTTCATCATGGCCCCGGGCCATTCATCCATCCAACTCGGATCATTATCCTCATACATGCACCAATGATCCCGGCCGTCGCGTGCCACCTTCCACCCCCATGATCATCACCCTGCCAACGTAGGTTCTGCATGGGCTTCCCCCATTCCCACAGTCAGTCGTGGCGATCAGGCGCACAGCCAGCCAGTCTACAGTCATCCCGTCGTGACTTTTCGATCCGCGTTACACACACACCATCTAGCCACTGCTTCCCGGAAGCTGGTTGACGAGTTGAGGGAGAGTTTTGCGGATGCATTTGTGGAATTTATAGTTTCGAGAAGGGAGATAGATGTAGGGAAAGATGAAGAATGGGGCAGAGGAGGGCGAGGGAGGGCATGAGGGTAATTGCCCGTTGAAAGCCATATTGATCCCTCAAAGTCCGATCTCAGCCAATCAGAATCGTCGCGAAGTAGGGATCTCCTCTTACACGGCGCTTCTCCTTGGTTAGATAGGGAAAAGAGAGGATCGACCGGGTTTTCGAGCGCAGGATTTAGAGCGAGAAGAAGAAGGGTGCGAAGGATGGCGAGAAACAAGCCCAAGATTCAGATGATCAAGAAAGAGAAAAGGGCGCGCACGGGGAAGGAGAGTCTCAGAGAAAAATATCTACAGGGGAGGGAGACAGAGAGAGAGCATGGGCGCGCAAAGGAGGGCGTTGAGAGGAGTGTGAGAAGGAAGGAGGAAGCATCTCGTGTGCATGGCGCCGAACAACCCAAAAAAAATGGGCACCAAGATAGTTGCAGTTTTTCCAAGCCTTACGTTGATTCAAAAATTGAAATCTCCATATCCGCGCGCAAAGTAGGTGCGGGGAAAGAGAGTCCTACGTCTACTCATATTCCTACAAAATTCCCAGAGTTTTCCACGTCGAGGCTGAGAACATTCATGCGCGAAAGAACGCGTTGAGTTCCGTTAATTCGGGAATTCCTAATCGTCGAGCCAAATTCCAAACACGCTCGCTAAGGCGCGCGTAATTCCCATGCATTTCCAAATTAAAAAAAAATTGAAATTTCAAGAATCACTAGTGTTGAAAAAAAAAAATACAGGTCTCAGCGAGGTACCTTTAATAAAAAAAACAGAGAGGGGTTTTCTGGGGCCGAGCAAGACACATCTTGATTCAAAAAGAAACAATGGGGGGGGAGAGGTCCAACAGATGGCGCAAGTCCGGAAGCTGATACGTCACATATGTGACGCGCAGGGGGTTCCAAAATGATGTGATCTCCTGATTGCATGCACGGAAGTTACTTTTCATGGCGGAGGAGGAAGGAGGGGGAGGAGAGGATGAATGAGGAACCAAGCATATCAGGAGAGAGAGTGTCCGCATCAGCACAGATAGACTAAGATAGCTGAGCCAGAGTTCATGTTGACGCCAACGTCGATTGCAATATCTTCGCGAGTCTCTGGATCGAGCTGCTGTAATCCCCTTGTCTCTTCGATCGTCGCAGATCGTCCAGGTGATGCCATCATCGTTCATTGGTTCTCCATGTGCTCTGCACCCCTGCCTCTTCATTGGAAGTCCGCCCGCCTGTAGTCGACAAGGAGAGGGTGGTGGAGAGCTCGGGGCCACTCGGGTGGGAGCGGAGGGAAGTAATCCGCTGCTTCGTCGCCGAGATCGACGAAGTGTACGATCCGATGTGTGCGGGGGAATCGATGATTGGGTTGGGACAGGGATACTAAGTAATCGGGATACGGAGAGGGCATGGTGCGGAGAACATTATCCATGAGGGATTCATAATCCTCCACAGCGGGAAAGGTGCCGGAGATAATACAATACAATTCCATGTGGTTGAACTGTACCCAGTCAACGCTGAAGAGGAGAATGTTGAGAGGGAAGGAGGGGGAGCGATGGGGGAAGACCGTACACAGAAGTCGCGCGGCGAAGTGATGACAAAACGCGCGGTTGGCGAAGATACGATAATTCAGAGGGAATTCAAGGTGGGGGAGGGGACGGAAGGAAAGGTAATCAAGAGGGAGGCGGCAGACGGGATGAGGACGGTACGTCCGGGCTTCGAGGAAGACCGGGACGAAACGCGAAGGGTGTGGATGCGGAGGGAGATGGTGAGCGAGAGCATCGGCGCCGTTGGGAGGTTGTTGCGCCATCCTTTCGACTGACGGCGTCCGAGGGAATGGCGGGATTCAAAGCGGAACCTCCCCGGATGGCAGGCAACGCTTGTGCTGGAGGAACCTCCCGGGGCTCAGGGGCTGACGCCTCTTCTTCCTCCTTTGGCCTCAACCGTGCTTCCGACTCCTCTGATAGCTCGACGATGGCTATGCGACCCGGGTCATCAACTGATGGTACCTCCCCGTTCTCCTCATGAGCCTTTCATAACTCGTCGAAGTCGGAGTTATGTGGCGCAAGGTCGTCCAGGTCCAAGTAGCACCAAACCGTAGGATCGTGATCACTTAGGTACTGCCCATAATCTTCTGTGTTGTTTGCCCAAATTACGGTTGGTGTCAACTTCCTCTCCAAGGTCACAGGTTCAGCCTGGCTTGGATCGCTCAGATTAAAGGAGATAATATCCGCTGGAAGGTGGTCGACGAGCTGAGACAAAAACGTGAGAAGCTCGTAGGCGACGGTTGCTCGAGCGTTCTTAGCGATTTCTCCGCACAGAAGCCCTGCCAACGTGTCGTCGGTTGCCGTCTCTTCCCCCCACAGTTGTGCCAACACCAGCGATATCTCGTGACTGTGCTCCACTCTCGATTGCTGTAATATCGCGACCAGTGGCACTTCACTATGAGCATGCACACACTAACCGTCACGAATTCACTCCACTGGCGGATGTAGGCTGGACTGAGTGGAGGGGTCGAAACGGGACAAATTTCCAAAGTGAGGAGGGAATCGGCCCAAGATGGCCAGATGATTGGAAGGTCGGAGGGGAGAGAGAAGGTGGAGAAGCGATTCATCGGCGTTCGGGGTAGGGGTGAAGATGGGGAAGCGGGCGAGCGGGGCGATCGGTGGTGCTAGTTCGAAGAGAAAAGGTGTCAATACACTCGGTCCCCACCACCTGTCCCCTGGGTTGAGCCAGTCGCTGCCGCCAATCAGCTACCAAGGCCTGTCCCCACTCGTAAAGATTGGTCACCACTGCATCGCGCCACTGCAACGCCGATGGTACACAGGTCGCCACTGAAAGCTACGATCACCGTTACGTCGCTCTGAGTAGGCTGTGAGAAGCGCTCAAATCCCGATGCTTCTGCCAAGATGACTGTTGAACCTTGATCGGTCGATATTGTTATCTCTATGGCGGCGCACCAGGCTCCGTGACTGAAGAGCTGCGCAAATCGGAGAAGATCAGGACTGAGACGAGGGTGCGCGACTTGGCGAAACTGCAGCAAAGCTCGAGGTTGGAGAAGCTGGGGTGGAAGAGCCGGCTGGAGGAAGAAGAGGAAGAGGCCTCGAGGGATTAGGGTTCTCAGAAGGAGGAAGGGGACGAAGGTAAGAGGTATGGCGGACAATGGGGAGGGAGCTATGGCTGGCGGTGTCCTCAGGCGCGATGCGCACTATGTTGGCTCCGTTAGGACCGAGTTCTACGATACGAAAACAGCCAGAAAATTTGGGAGCGAGTTTACAGTCACGTGCACATTTGCGTACCTGCACTAGGTCCCCTAACTTATATTGGTGTTGCGGGCCTGCATTCCCATTCCGGGCCTCGTAGCTACGAACCTGTCTACCGTGGGCCATTTCGGTCATTTTCTGTCTTTTCCGGGCTAGCTTAGAAATGGCCCTTTCCATTAAATCAACATACCGCTTCGCTTTGGCCTTAAGGGCCGCATGCGTGTACCTGCCCCCTTTTTCAACAATTTTTTAGATATCCGATTATCGACACATGGAAGGCTATTGGTCCGAATTTGGAAGGGGGTGAACCCCGTGGACTCATGAGGGGTCGCTCGATGGATCCCGACGATTCGGTAGACAATCTCGGGCCATTTACACCTGTCGTTAGCCGCCAAGTTCTTGCGGAGGGCAGTCTTAATCATGCGGTTTGCATTCTCGGCCAACCCGTTCGATTGGGAAACATGGGGGTAACGCCACGTCGCATCAGTAATTCCTCTACCTCAACCTTGAATTCAGATCCATTGCCGGTTAGAATTTCCTCTATATCTAGATGAGTATTGAGGAATCTATCGATGTATGTGGCTATCTCTGAGGCCTTACGGGTCTTACACGGGTAGACTTCGATATATTTCGAGAAATGGTCGATTAACACCAAGAGAATAGAATATTCACACCAGTTGTTGCCAGGTGGCACGTCAATATCTGTCGTATCTATACCGACCTGCTGAAAAGGGCGTTCTACCTCCGTCGGGACTATCGTATTCGGCCCATGAATGGGTGCACGGTCGACCGCGCAGACTAGACAACTAGCAACCATGTATTTTACATCATCCCTGATATTAGACTACAACCATCGATTTTGATCGATAGTCGCTTCGGTGACACCAATTGCAAAATGAGCGGTCTGTTTCTCGTGCGCCGATCTAGTCCAGTCATATCTCTAGAATGGATGGGGAATTGTCAACCATAACCCCGATCCATTGGTTTTACGCTTCTCCAAATGACAGTTGATCCATCGATAATCTCGGGACCTCTTGGTAGCCCGACGCCTGTCGTGCTTAGTGAGATTGTCCAATGGCTGGCCCGCTAATTTAGATAGTAATATTTTATCCATCCATACTTCCGCCCGTCGGTACTTCTCATCATATTCAGGGTCGTTGGTTCGGGCGGCCTTGAATCGAATCTCTGTAGGAAGTTTGTCCGTTCTACACAGGGGACATCTCCATTCCTTACAACTTGTTCTGTATCGAACACACGCGCCATGTGCACGATTGACACACGTGGCACATGCCAAAGGGCTCGCAAAAGCCGGGTCCCCGACCGAAGGCGTCGAAGGCGTCGTTTGAGTCTCTATATAGATAGGTCGAAGGCGCCCGTATCTATTAACCGAGTTAACTCAATGATACTACTTCGCTGCCTAACCTTTGCGCTCCTTTCCTTATCTGAAGACGTTCTACCCAGTCAGTGAATCCAGACTCAAAGGGATAGCAATCTACTTTATAAACTAGGGCAATACACGTGCAAAAATAACAGAATTTGTTTAGGAGATTGGCAAGAATGTCCGAATGAGCGAGGGGAGCGAAAGAGGTGGGCGAGGCAGAAGAAGATGGGGTTTCCATTATGTCGGGGGAGAGAGGGAGAAAGAGAGAGGGAGGGGGTGGGCGGGACTAGGTGCACGTGTCCACTTATCCCTTCGGCAAGATCTCCACTTGTCTGTACTAAGGCTAGTTCTTTGGCTCTAGGTCGTGCCAGGGGATCACTTCCTCACTCCTTGGTATCTTGTTGGGGCAGTGGAGTCGTGTCAACCCATCCACGTTGCCGTGTCTCTCGCGCTTTCGATGACGAATGTCAAAGTCCATACTCTTCAACGTGGTAGCTCATCGCCCGATCATGCCCGAGTAATACTTGGACTTCTTCTATGCCAGCAACGGTTCGTGATCGGTCACCAACGTAAACTTCCGGCCATACAAGTACGCTCGGAAGTGATGGATCCCCCACAAGGCCGCGTATTATTCCCCCATCAGAGAAGAGTAATTGTGCTTACAGGAAGGCACAGACTTGGACGCGTATTCCACCACGTGTTCGAGGCCGTCTGGTTCCAAATTGCCCAAGATCGCTGACCATCTCGGGCTGTCAATCGGTGATGAGGACAAAGGGTTTTTCTGGGTCCGGTATTATAAGGACTGGAGCCGAAATCAGGGGCGGCAACCCCCATACGAATACGGGTCGTACGTTCCTACGTACGGCTGTAGGTACGGGCTCATGTGGTCGTACAGGCCGTACGTATGGAAAAAAAGCAAAAAAAAAACTTTTTTTAAAATCTGTAAAAAACATATGTTATGCAGAAAAATAAACTGAAACAGTTTTGCCTCAGGGTCATATTGAAGTTCGTTACCAAATTTGAGATAAAAAAACGGTTTTTTTTGTTTTTTTTGTTTTTTTTTTTCCGTACGGGCCTGTACATATGGCCGTACGGCCGTTGATACGACCGTACATACAACCGTACGATAAACCCTCTGTACGTCGTACGGAGTGTTACAGGCCACCTTGAGTTAGCGGAAAGCCCGATCGCATTAAGGAGTCCAGATCAACGACTGATATTTTTTCCTCAAATTCGTAAGTGGTCTCACGATCGCAGCGAACCCCTTGATGAACCTTCGATAGTACGATGCCAAACCCTAAAAGGCACGCACTTGTGTCACGGAAGTCGGTACGGACGCGTCTTATACGGGTGCTACCTTATGGGGCTTCGGCTGCAACCCTTGGTCCGTAACCACGTGGTTGAGGAAGGGGATCCCGGTGAGGAAAAACTGACACTTCTCAACAGCCACCTTGAATCCAGCATCCTTCAGTGCATGCAAGGTCCATTCGATATGATGTACGTGCCCCTCATGGGAACTTGAAAACACAAGGATATCATCCATATAAACAATCACACAATAGTTGATTCTGCTTTGCACCAGCCACGTTTTTTGCAGGAAGTTCTGGAAAACCATGTTCATCGTGAGCTGAAACGTGGCGAGGGCGTTGCAAATCCCCATCGGGCACCGAACCCATTGCCAGGTCCCTTCGAAAAGAATGAAAGTCATTTTCGGGCGATCTTCTTTTCAAACAAGGAGATGGTGGAATCCATGCCGAACATCAAACTTACTGAAAAAGCGAGCGCTGCCAATAACATCTAACAACTCATCGATCTCGGGGAGGAGATACACGTCCTTAATCATGATGTCATTCAGTTTTCGGTAATCGTTGCATATGCAAATTCCTCCTGCCTTTTTTGGTACAATCACCACCTGAAACGACCATGGTCCGATGGCGGGTTCGATCCATCCATTAGCTTCGAACTCCTTAATCCTCTAAAACGCGGCCGCTCCTTGCGTCGGCAAATACCGATAGGGAGTGCAGCCAGTGCCGAACCCATGAACATGACTGGCACCAGTCACCTGAACACGAACGGTCAGTCACGGGGGCCGTTCACGCCTCTGGCAGCCACGTGGCGGCCCGGGTGGTCGGGGTCGGGGCACGATTGGGGTCGCGCGGGGGCCAGCTAAGCCCCCATAGCTTCAAAAAAATAATAATAATAAATAAAATAGGACGGGGGTGTGTGTAAAAAAAAAATAAAAAATATTTGGGGGGTGCTGGTGGCGGGGTGGGGTTGGTGTAGGGCCCTGGCAAAGACGCGCCAGGAATCAAAAAAAAAAAAAATAGGGGATGTCGGTCGCACCCCGCCTTCCATCTCGCCTTCACATTTTCTCTCACTCTCTCTCTCTCTTTCTCTCTCTCTCGCGAACATATCGCGAATGATACAAAAAGGGTGTTTGGTGCTTTATACCCCAACAATCGCATTTCCACCCACTGGTACCGGCCAACCCCGAGAACAGGACAATTTTTTTTTTATTTTTTATTTTTTTTTTTGCAATTTTGCCTCCATAACGGCATGGCGGGAAGCCTTTTTTTTTTTTTTTTTTTTTTTAATGTCCAAACAACACCGTGGACATGGGCCACAGGCCCCACACTGCCCCAAAGACCACAAAGCCAACGAATGGTATGCCTAGCACAGGCGAAAATCGTTTTTTTTATTATTATTTTTTCATAATAAAAAAACAAATTCCTTTGAGAAAAAAAAAAAAAAAAAATATAGGGAGGTGCTCATGGACACCCACAACACATCTGTGCCAAACAAACGCAACCCCCCCAGCAAAAAAAAAAAAAGAACACCACTTCCCGCTCACCGTGAACGCCATGAACTACGACTGGTCACGAAAATCGTGACCGGTAACCGGCCTTCGTTCACGGACCCCGTGAACGGTGAACGGGGGTACGGCACTGAGTGCAGCTAATCGGTGGATGATCCCACGTGAGGATTGCGTGCTCAATCACGTTGGATAATCCAATATCGTTATCATGCATACTCAGCACCTCAGCATACCCATGCAATACATCAATCAGGGATCTTCGGATCTCTCTGGGGACATGATTGGGTATTGTGATTATGGGGTGACCAGAGATGTTAAGGGGCGTATCGACCCAGTCCACCCTTCGCGATAACCTGTCGTTCACGCTTGAGAACATGGAGCTACTGGTTCGGACTGAGAAGACGGTGGCAATCATCTGTGATTCGACCGGACTAGCCATCTCAGTTTCCTTAATTTCGGCATCGGTTTCATAATTGGCAGTGCTTTCCTCTACTTCCAACCTTGTTAACTCGATCATTTCCTTCATGAAATCTGGAACATCGTTTATCGGGGTTTCTGCTTCTTGCTTGATTAGGGCGATTAGGGCTCCTTGCATAAGTAATGATCTAGGTGGTGAGACAGAAAGATCCAGGTACTGATTCATCTCTTGATATCTAGCTCGGAGTGAAACTACGCCCTCCTACAAAGTGCGAGGGGGTTCTGCAAGATCGGTTATTGGCGGGTGAGGGAAAGAGCCTCGACAGGATATGGCTAGGCTCGCCACTTTCTTAGCTTAGATCAAATGTTCGGGCGGTTGCGAGGATCATTCGAAATTCCTCTTTCGTCTCGCAACCGAACATCTGAACTAATTGTTCCCATTCCTTTTCGCTAGGCATGTGATTCAACTCCTTCTCATAATCGCGCTTGTCATACTCGCCCTCTCCCGCAAGGTGCTGTTCCTCGTCATTGTTTGGGGGAGAATCTTCTGGGTTTGGGATCTGGATCATTCCTATCCGGACAATACTGAGTTTTTTTTTGGTAATCGAGTAGAGACCCACAATGGCGGCGTTTGAGGCCTCCCTCGGGTATGCGTGAGGGCGAGTTGTTTAGAGTCGAAGTGTATCCGTGCTCCTACCGCCATCGCCCAGGGCAATCCCAACAGTACCGAGTAAGAGTGCACATCATATATGTTGAGGGGGTTCATGCTTACTTTCGCCTAGAAAAAGAAGGGAAAGTAGAGAAGGTATTGCATTCCTTGACCCTCCTCGTAAAGGAGAATCTGTTGTTTGACATTGTCTTAGGCACAGATTGGGGAGAGGCAACAGGAGCCACACTATACCTTAGAGAGCACGAGTGCTGGCTCCTTGGTGTGTCGACCGAAGTCAAGCAAGTCTGTTATACTATGAGTCTGGGGTAGATAATCCCCTCGCCCATTGCTGCCTCAGTGCTCCTGCATTCGCCTGACTCGTACGAAAGGAAAAGCTCGAGGAACAGGTGTACATAGCCTACGTAAGGGTAGTGTCCAGTAAACCCAAAATGGAACCTGGTAGTAGAATACCTAGGGAGTAGTTCATCCTACTATCGTCAGTTTGCTGAAAGAGTATA
The DNA here is from genome assembly GCA_003427395.1 of Chara braunii. NCBI lineage: Eukaryota > Viridiplantae > Streptophyta > Charophyceae > Charales > Characeae > Chara > Chara braunii. The sequence continues at coordinate 1,912,663 of BFEA01000078.1, read as the reverse complement.
ATGACTTATCCGAAGCACATTAAGGAGTAGTGCCCAAACTAATCCAGCACCATATAGAGATAGAACCTGGCAGTAGAACACCTAAGGGAGCAGTCTACATGATGTCTCCCAAGGAGCTAGAGGAGCTTCGCATGCAGTTAGACTTACTCTTATAAAAAGGATGGATAAGATTTAGCTCGTCACCCTTTGACGCACTTGTTCAGTTTGTCCCAAAGAAGGAGGGAGAGTTACGCACGTGCATAGACTGCAGGGAAATGAACGTCATCACCATCAAGAATGCAAAGTCGCTTCCTCGTATAGATGACCTGTTAGACCGAGTGCAGGGTTGCAAGTATTTCTCAGAGATAGATCTAAAGTCAGGTTACCATCAGATAGAGGTCCACCCTGACAATCCGTATAAGACGGTGTTCAAGACGAGGTATCGGCATTACGAGTTCATAGTGATGTCATTTGGACTAACTAATGTAACGACCGATATTTCAGCGCTGCATGAACGACTTGTTTAGGCCGTGCCTAGATAGGTTCGTCGTAGTCCACGGTGACGATATCCTAGTATTCGGCAAGACCATCGAGGAGCATAAGGGTCATCTTCGACATATTTTAGGTGAACTCAAAAAGTCTAATTTTAAGATTAACCCGAAGAAGTGCGAGCGCCGAGTGAACCAAGACAGATGTCCTTTACAAAGGTAATGTACTAGCCGGAAACAACATTCGACCTTAGGACAGTAAGATAGCATCCATTAGAGATCAGCCAACCCCACATATGCTGACAGAATTACACTCGTTCCTTGGGTTGGCTAACTACTACACGAAGTTTGTAAGAAACTTCTCTACGACCGCTGCTCCCCTTCGTAGATTACTAAAGAAATAAACAATCTAAAAGTGGGACCAAGACTGCACGTCAGCGTTCAATAAATTAAAGAAGACCTTAATATAGTACCCTGTCCTCAAAGTTGTTGATCCGTCACTGCCATTTGTCGTCAGAACAAACGCTAGTCAGTATGGCAAAGGCGCCGTCTTGCAAAAAAATGACGTCAATGGTTATAAACCCATAAAGTTCATGTCAGTCAGGTTGCCCACACAAAAGGTAGCAGCATCAACATATGAGAGGGAACTCTACACTCTCAGGCAAACTCTAGATCACTGGTAGCATATCTCCTTGGGAGGCACGTCAAGGTGTATTCCTATGTGTCCCCCTAGGCCGCGGCCGCCTCCGACTCTGCCGCGGCTGAGGAGGCCGGCCGCGGGTCCGCGGCCTAGGCCGTGCGACCGAGTTTTTTTGCGGCGGCGGCGCACGCGGCCTGCGCACGTCGGCCGCTGTCGGCCTATGCAAAAAAAAAAAAA
>BFEA01000078.1:1852529-1876486 GCA_003427395.1 Chara braunii | reverse complement strand
GAGAGAGAGAGAGAGAGAGAGAGAGAGAGAGAGAGAGAGAGAGAGAGAGAGAGAGAGACTCTAGTTGAACAGCATTCGTCAGAGAACCGTAAGGAAGTGTCAAACAACACTACATGAATGCCAGGCCGAGCACCCACGGGCACGTATACAAGCAATGGAAGTGACCATGAGCCCTCTGCATCGGTTGAAATGACCACCTTCAAGAAGTGTCAAACAGTCGGCGGTCTCAGGTCTCTCGTGCTAAAAGCATTCTTAGGGGACCTTGCGGCAGAACTGCTTGGCGTAGTACTAGATGCTCACCAAACAGTTTTCGATGTCGATCGTATGGACACATTATATGATGCTTACCAGCAAGCAGCGGCTGATTGCAGGGCCTTCTATGCGGTGTGGATCTTTGAGAGCAGATTTGACGCAATCCACCGTTAGATCCATTCCAGCGAGGGGGACCTGCCATTCTGCCGTTGTTTATTGTTCTCATCATGTGGGAATCGACGACGTGAGAAACCGACAATGAATTGCGATCGTGTTTGGAACTTATTGGCGTAGCACTAGATGCTCATCAAGCAGTTATGGATGTCAGTAATCCTGACACATCATGTGATGCCTTACAAGCAAACTGTGGTCGGATACCGGCCCCCATCCTCGGTCTGGATCTATGAGAGCAGATTTGACGCAATCCACCGTTAGATCCACATCGGAGAGGCGGACCGGTCATCTTGCCGTTGTTCAGTGTAGTCATCATGCAGGAGTCGACATCGCAAGAACCCGACGATGTTCCAATTGGGACGTGCTCTTGTTTTGTGATGTGCAGGTGCTTACCAGCGGTTCGTTTGCGGAAGTCGGGAGGGAAGGAGAGAGGGAAACATTTGCAGATTGCCTGTTGTTTTCGCAAAGGTCAAGTTGAAGCAAAGTGCGATGCATTCATTCAAAGTGCAAATGAACTCGCACTTAGATAGAGGGTGCAGTTGAAGAAAAGGAGAGAGGGAAACAGTTGCAGGGTGCTCGTCGTTCACACCAGAAGTGAAAATGAACTCGCACTTCGATGGAGAAGCAGGTGCGCACACCATCAGCGCGATGATTTAATATGGACGTTGGCTTGCCATTTATATATTTCCCGGTGAAAATGTCATCAAATCTTTGTATAGAGAAGATACATATTCATTCTTATAAGTAACTCTTGTCATCGCCTTCAAGTTGCCTAGTGCTTTTCTAAAAGGTGAAGTTGTCGACCACAAGGAGAGTTTCCAGAAATCATTCAATGCAAAAAAATCATTCAATGGCAAATTGCAAAGTACACAAAAGTGTTTTCAAAAAACAAATCAATACAAAATTGCAAAGTACACGGAAGCTTTCCAAAATCCACAAAGTACATGGAGTCTTCCCAAAAATCATTGAAGTACACGTTCTAAGATACATGTAGCCATTGCAAAAATCATTCCAGCCCACGTCGTGTACTCTACATGACATTCCCTTTTCTACAGAAGACGCTTCCGTACAGTCTATATCACTCCCCCTCTTCGCCACAAGCCGAAACGTCTTACATTACACATGAAACAAACCCAACCTCTAATACGAACATGTCGAAGACCTACACGAACGCTGATTCGAGCCGAAGACCACACGAACTCTGATTCGCGCCGAAGTTCTGCATTAGACAAAAGGTCATCCGAACCCGACACGATGTTCACCTGCCCACACAAGTCCTAGACAGAAGCTCATCCAAGCCAGAACGGGACACCTTGTGATAGGGTCAGACCCACTGCAAAAGGGTGAGGTGATAAATGGGAGTATATTCACATATAGAATCCGAATACCCTGAGGCGATGAGTATCTTCGTAGCATGCGTCGGGTGAGAAGAGTTGGTGAGAAGAGATAGTACGATCTTCATGGTAGCAGCATGTTCAGTCTTCGAGTAGCCTCCCGCGATCGTCGTCGTTGCGCTCGTCTATCTTGAACTCGATTAAAAGGACTTGGTTCGGGAATTCGGGCCTCAAGATCTGCTTATATATTCAGCAAGTCCCGCATGAGTAAATCTCTTAAAACTTGATTGAAATTGCTCCAGTGATGGATTTGGAATGGACAACGGTCTCCCCAGAACGGGGGACTATCATCATCTTCTCTCACGCCGGATATAAAGAATAATTCTTCATCCAAGCACAAGGCTATATGCATGATGAAGATCGATAAGAGAAACGTAATGGCAGGCTCACAACCTTCTGGCATTCTATCGAAAGATGTGCTGGTTACGTACGAATAATACAAACAGCTTCTCAACTCCCCTTCGGACGCAATGTAGAAATCAATTCTGAAGACGGGCCTGTCGCGTAGCTTGACCATCACAATGTACTGAAAAGCTGGGGTAGGCAAGGGCGAAACAAACGGCTGGACACGAGCGCCAACGTCTTCGGGGACCGGAAGGTAGCGGTATCTGGGAAGCCCAATGTTGCCAAACAACTTCAAACCATAAATGTTCTCATCTGCGGCGACAACTGCACTTCACAGACTTTCGCAGTAGCCGAGATCTCTGACAACGACCGCCCCACTGAAACTTCCAGACGACATCCTGCATCAGAAAAAAGAACAACGCCCTTGTCATATACGGAGAGGCTGGTAAACGGCGAAGTTGAGACCGTCTGATGTTGGCAAAGTGCGAATGAACTCGTAATTAGATAGACAGTTTGTCATGCAACGGGGTATACCGAAGGGGAGGGGGCATGATGAACGAGAGATAAGTAAGGAGGCGAGCATGAAATTCAACGGGCTGTAAGTATAGTGCGAGTCTATTCGCACTAGAGAGAAGATGAAGCAACTAATTCAGAACGCCGCTAGTGAAGATGTAGATATGTCCAGGATCGCAGTAAGGGCAGGGCACACATATCTCGTCTTCCCGTTGCGCAAAGTCACTTCCTGAGGTCCAGAGGCTGAATAATCCAGATGGCGGTAAGCAAATCGCAATTCGTTGTCCCTACGTTCGACTGTGAAATTTATTTCGTCGCAGCTATCGAAGAGGTAATGAAGTTGTTGGCGCACCAAACAGTCGACTCGCAAATGCAGCTAATCTTTCAGTGTTTGATTTATGGCAAGCCTGTTTTTGAACCGTGCAAGGGAACCAGTAGGGCCGGATGTGTGAAACGCTTGAAAAGAAGTGAACTTGACACTGTGAAATTCCTCCCTTGCGAGAAAAAGAGCTCTCATTCGTCGACCGTCCACTTTCACGGCAGTGAAGAGCGTCACGACGGTGGTGCCTCGATTACACACCCTCGCTCGACCAAAGTTGTCTATGATCACCGGCGCCGACTTCGTCGGTTGGCCGAGGCAAAATCAGGCACACAGTTTTTGATGCAACTTGTGCAACGACGCCCACTTAAGTTTCTCACATAAAATGTGCCATGCTTCAACCATCTTAGAAGTTTGGACGGGTTCCTCTTCAAGGGGTTCCCTCTTCAGAAGTGACTCCAACCTGATAGGGTATGCCTGTACATCCTTCATTAGAGTGTACAGATGTCAAAAGTTCGACCCTACATCACGGCAAATTCGAAGTTGTGCTTCTTCCGCACTTTGCCACGAAGGGATTTCCCCGTCCGGGGCAACATCATCTTCGAGGTGCAGGTAGTCACGGTCCAAACCAAAGCGTCCAATGTCTTCCCAAATGTTCTTCGACAAAATGATTAGATCGACATCCGGCGCTGAGGACTTCCTACTCTGCGACGAAGTCCCGATATCCATTCTGCATCAGCGGAGAAACGTAAGGAAGCGCGTCAGTTGCGATTCTCGCAAGTGCATAAGCAAAAATTCCAGGAATGTTATATGCACGAAAGGGTTCGATAATTGGTAATTGGTTCCCACATCGCAAGAGAGCGAAAATTTTCTAACAGCCGTCTAATGCTGACTTATTTTCTGCACGTCATTCATGTGGGTCGATAAGTGAGAGTAGATTCGCACTTCGCAAATCAGCGCAAGTCCTGCAACCGCCACCGACGATTGGAAAATAAATGGCAGTAGATTCGCACTTCGCAACTGAGCACAAGTCCTGCAACCGCCGCTCAACTTCGACTGATCTCCAACACGTCGTTCATGTGGAACGGTCAGACTAGTCTCTTATTAGGTGGAACGGTCAGACTACTCTCTTAATCAGCGCAAGTCCTGCAACGATGGCGTCGATGAACGGCGAGGTCGTCCTATGAGTACAGCAGCAAAGTGCGAACTAACACGGAGTTGTCTCACATAGCAGGTCATGGCGACTGGTGTCCATCCTCTCAGTAAGGACAGTCATAGATCTGTCTCCGCCTACCCCCTACGAATTCCAATGTTTGGACACCCAAATGGTGATGCGAAACTTTTCGTAGAGTGTAGTCATTGCAGTTGTCCTTGTGTTCCAACGTGAATAATATGTCGTCACACAATCCGAAAAGGAAGTGAAGTTGGGCATGCGCCAAACAGTCAACCCTTTGATTGAACTCTTTTGCGAGCGAAGGATCTATTTCGAATCGTTTACGGAAGTGCTCGAGAGCACCGACGGACGCGGGCTCGCGAAAGACTTCCCTCACAAGGAAGAAAGTTCTCATTTGCTTACCACAAAGCTTGGCCGCCGTGAAAAGAGTCAGCACAGGGGTGCCACGGTTGAACAGACGAACTCGGCCATGGTAGTCTATGATCACAGGAAAACGCAATTGCGGCTTCCCGATGCAGTACCATACGCAAAGTTTAGCATGCTGCTCGTCCATACAACCCCACTCTTGTTCGAAGCGCAGTGACTTCTAGTCATCTACCATATCCTCAACGTCCAACTTCTCCTCCTAACTGGATGAAGCTTCCAAAAGTTGGACTTCTTCTAAACTCCAGTAGAGGTACCACATATTTGATCCTCTATCACGAACTATTGTAGTTTATCCATCAACAATACATGTTTCGGGTGCAGTGTAACCGTCGAGGCCGACCCTAGCTTCGATATGCAAATAATCGCTATCAAGATTGAGCGTTTGTTGTGCCCAAATACATTTGTTCATGATGATAAGATCCGTGTCCACATTCTCGATGGAAAATGAATACTCGCTCGTGTACGACGATGTTTCATAGGACATTGTCTCATATACAACGTCACACGATGGTGTGTCGTCGTCATGCATCCTGCAGGACAAGAAACCGGAATTAGTTCGCAGTTCACGTCTCGCCATTATCTTAGTGGAGTTCGTAGCTACCAAATCCGAATCACTTCGCATTTATCTAAACGGACACGTCGGACGGACCGGAAAGACAGTCGTCCCCCAAGGCCACAAGCGCTTTCTCGCAAACGGATGTCGGTATTGCAAGGCCTGTCACGAATTTGCTCTCATCCGTCCCTTTGCGAAAAGGTCTTCTCCAAGAATAAGCCACGGTTTCGGCGCGTTGCCATTGTTCCTCGTCCGAAGTGGAAAGTTTCCACCTCTTCGTCCAAGCGTCGGAGTACCTTTCGCGAAGATCGGACGAGTGACCTGTAGGCACCCACCACTGTATACGTAAACAACCGAAATGCGGTGAGGAACGGTCGTCCACAACCTCAGACTGTGCTCTGCCAACCCAGAACGGGACACCTTGAGACAGTTCCTCATCAGGCGGCCTAACAATCAAAAAATCACCTTTGTTTATATGGCACCGAGGGTCGAAGTCCACTTTTGGACGGCCCGCCCTCGGTCCTACATATATAAGCGAAGCATCTGGCGAAGGAGGATTGGCTTCTTGAACTTCGTCCACAGTTTCAAGTGATTGTGGCCAGAAGGCGTGAGGGTAGATCTCCGGCTCGTCCACCCCGAGGACATCCTTTTCCTCACCTTCTTCCGTCTTTTTCTTCTTTTGCTTTTGGATCATATCGTCCACCTCGACGAAGATGGCTTTCCTGTAAGACAAAGCATCCTCCCTTTTGTCGACCTCCTCCTTCCTATATGTCTGCCACATATGTCTATGCTGTTTGAGGACGTCCATAAATTTTTGGACACTGTCACGAGCCATCCGAAAATCGTCTTTAACGACACGGGGAATAACATATGGCTGTGGAGGGGAGGTAGGGCTTGCATACTGGCCATCGACAACCGGGAACTAGTGAACTGGTCTGCCTTCCGGCATTCATTCCGCATTGGTACAATACTTCTTGTACACCATGACGGGACTGTCGTCACGCATGAAGAATTTGAAGAGGTGCGGTTTCGATACGCCGACGATGGTTCTATCGACGTATCGATCCACTACTCGGCGCCAATCGGCAATGTGATCGAGCTCAATGCACTTCGGCGGTATCTTGTGCGAAGACTCGATAAGCGATAACAACTGCTTCATGGTGTAAGCATCGTTGTCCTTCATTTTTTTCGAGAAAACACTAAAAGTCGCGTCTATGTCGGTATGCGTGTGGCCAACGAGCATGAACTCCACTTCGACATCTTCGAAAATCCCTAATTTCACCAGAAGAGAGGTCAAACACATAAGGTATTGGTTTTTGTTTTCCCTCCAGCAACTGTCTGCCTGGATGCGGAGGTGGTGTGGCCATTTTTCTCCCGACGCCTACAACTCACATAGAGTCCGCATCACGCACGTCATGGTGCCATCGGAACCGTGCGCATAGTAAGGCAAATACGTGTACACATAAATGGACGTTTCCTGCCGTGAGCTACGACCGCGGTCAGGTTCGTTTTCATCATCATGTCGTGTCGATGATCCTTCGAGTAATTATACATGCCGATGTGAGGAATGATTGTCTTTTTCTGATCCATTCCATCCACTATAAGGCAGAGGTATTCCGCGGGGTTCAATATTGAACGAAGTTTCCAGTCAGCGTAATCTACACGGTGAGCGACATGATCTAGTTGGTGTTTGCGGTGCTTTTCATCAAAATCCCTACCGTCACGAAGGAGGAAGGCGTTGTCTCTGGCATGTCTAAGGCGGACGCAATCGCCACACTTTGTGAAAGAGTTGGACTTGGCAAGGTCGGTATGCCACAAGTACTTCCTCCATATGAAGTAGAAGACTTGCTCCGAAAGGACGGTCTGACCCGCCGCTTCCAAGCCTGCCTTGATAGACTCATATACAGGGAGCTTCGTGAAATAAGCAGGGAGTCTAACTTTGGGTCGTTGTGAGGTCCCCCTCACAACCATTTCGTTAGGCATAGCATCTCCATGTTCTTCCACGAACCTTGTCACACGAGCCAGCATGCTCACGTACTCCGGTCGCGGGTTCAACAATCCCTCGTCGACCATGACGGCCACGGACGTCCCCGTCCGACTTACACTTGCTATAACGACGAAATGTGTTTCGACATATCCCTATTATTTTGCACCAACCGGCGATGCACACACGGCGTTTGCACTGCACTGGTTGGACTTTTTCCAGACCGCCGTCGAGGATAGTGAAATTGTCGAGGGTTTGCATCCACCACTCGATCCTCCTTTCGAGGGACATTTCATAATAGGCTTCGCGCACCGGTTTGATATCATCAATGGTCAAGACCCGAAGACACTTGTTCTTACAACATTTGTACGTCGGGACGAGCGCAATGTTAGTTTCATTCAATCGACTTTTAGCCCTCTTCGAATGCTCTGACCTTCTAATCGACCTATTTTTCCGATTATATCTTCTCCTTTCTCCAGGTAGGGGATGGGACAAAACTTGAAGGACTGCTTCGGGAGTTCCAGGTTGGCTTTTGGTCGGGGACCTATGCGATGCACCTAGGAATTTCGATCCGTCCGTGGGAGCGGTTCTCGGCAAATCAGATTCGGAGGATCCCGATGAACTGTAGAAATCTGTGTTTACAAAACCAGTCTGCCAATTTTTCATTGCACCCGTCGCTGTCATCGACGGAGAGCGAATTATTCCGGCTTCACATGCAATTCTCTTACCTATCCTCGCACTTCCACACGCAAGTACCGTTGCCTGGTCCCTATCATACCCGTTTCTACCAAATGCATCGCACTATTACCGATCAGATCCGTTTCTATCAGGCGTACCGCAGAAGTCTGTGTCCACCAACGACCGACTGTAGTCACATGCTAGGGGTCGGGTAACTTCAATGCTTTCAGACAGTCTACCTGTTGTCCGCACGAGATCTGATCCAGTCGTTTCGGACACACCACAGAAATCTGTGTCCACGGACATCCACCCACCGGGAAACGTCTCGGCATCCCGAACACCCTCACTAACGGAGATTAGCATTGTAGATACGCGCTGACCGTCGGGAACATCGGTAAAGCGAACAAAACGACGCGGGGTGGACGTCGTAGACAAGCCTGAATGATTCGTCGAGGTCAACATCGAGAACTCCCTTTTCAAACCGCAATGCCGATCAAAGGGAGCTTCCGGGCTGCTGTCACAAGAACTACGTTCTCGAAGATCGTCTTCTCCGTGTTGTCGTGACGGTGGCAGTGGTGTGACACAATGAACGGATTGGATCGCCATTTAAAGAGATGATTCACACGGAAACTGTACAACAAGAAAATCACGTCAACGTATGACGAGGTCGGGGAAATAAACAAGAGGGAGCAAACTCACATTTCAAACATTTATCACAAAACAGTGGAACAACAACATTTGAATCCATATCGTTTTTTCGGACCCTGATGTGAAGCTCAAGTGGTATCTCAAGTCCGACTCCTCACCTACTCGTTAAGTGTGCAAGTGGTTTGGATATGTCCGAGTAAACTCGCACTTTTTCAGGCGAGAGTACAAATGCGAGCTGATTCGAACTTATTCAACGTACAGTAAGAAATTAATTCCATGGTCGGAACAAGAGCGAACACAAGTGCGAGTCGATTCGGTATTATCTACTAAACAGCGAGAAATTTCAAGTGCCAAAAAATTCGCACTTCAGAGGAACATTTCGATTACGTCGTGCAATAAGAAATTGCCTTCGTGGTTGGTTATATGGCGAGTTAACTCGCAAATACAAAAGGTCTTCATTCTTTTCGGCCGACAAGAGACGCGAATAAGCGACTAAAGACGAACAAATTTAAGGGGATGGATGGTTGAAGAGCGAATAAATTCGCACTTGCAAACGAGCATTTCCATTATGAAACTAGGGCTTATGGACAAAGAGTCACAAATTTGGGGGGATGGTTGGTTGAAGAGCGAATAAATTCGCACTTGAAGACAAACATTTCCACTATGACACTGGGACTTTTGGACTATAGAGTAAGAAATTTAGGGGGATGGTTGATTGGAGAGCGAATAAATTCGCACTTGCAAACGGGCATTTTCATTACGAAACTGGGGGTACAAGTGCGAGTTCATTCTGACCTATGGACTAAACAGTGACATATTAAGGGGTTGGTTGGTTCAAGAGCGAATGAATTCGCACTTGTAAACGATCATTTCCATTTCGAAACTGCGGGTACAAGTGCAAGTTGTTTCCAGCTTGTTCTGCGTAATGTACGAGCCACAGATCGTGGCAAGAGAGAAATAAAGCAAGATGGCGTGCTATTTTTTTAGATGGAGAAAGTTTGCGGAGCGATGGGCAGACGGCGCATCGATGAAAATACTTGGAGAGAGATGGCGAACCGAATGAGAGAGATGGCGCACCAAGAGAGATGGATGCAGTCACAATCTTCCCTTGAATACAACGTCTGGTCATTACAGCTGAATTCTAGCATCTTTCAGTCTAAAGACAACTATAATGAAAGTGCGTTGTATATTCCGGGGAAAAAGGTGGATGGCGCAGGAAGGGAAAGAGATCGAGAACTGATTGGGAGGTGTGCCGCAGCGAGATAGAGAGATTGCGCACCGAAGCAGAAACATGGCGCAGCAATGGAGATAGCAGGCACAACGATGGTTAGCGATAGCACAGCAATGGAGAAAGATGGCGCACCGAAGCAGATAGATGACGATGAAGATAGATTAGGAAAGATAGCGCAACGATGGAGATAGATGACGGAGAAGATAGATTAGGAAAGATAGCGCACTGAAAGACATGGATGACGAAGGAGATAGATTAGGAAAGATACCGCAGCGATGGGGATAGATGACGAAAGGTCGGTAGAGATCGTGCATCGGTGGAGAGAGATGGAGAGAAAACGCGCAACAATGGTTGGCAATGCCACAACGATGGAGAGAGAAGGCACAACAATGACCAAGATTTGTTATTGCACAACATCAGTTTCATTGAGCTTAACCTTCGTTAAGCATACCTATCACCTGTTTCGTGCGATTCCACAGTGATGGGCGGCTGCACCGACAACAGCCTGAAACAACAATACAATGGCGATGGCGGGATCGCGCACGAGTAATGGAGAGCCTCTGGGGCAAGGATGGAGGTTGCCCGGTTGTCGAGAGGGATTGCGCAGTGATGGAGTGAGATGGAGAGTGATCACTCAGCGATGGAGGGAGATCGTGCGGCGATGGAGAGAGAAATCGCGCAGCGCTGCGATGGGATAACACTGACCAGGGCTTCGATAGCGATGGCCAGCGCTGCGGTGGAGAGCGATGGCGCACCGGTGGAGAGCGATGGCGCGGTGATGGAACGCGTTACAATGCAGCAATAGCGATAACGATGGCAGCGATGAAACAACGATAGCGATTGCGCAGCGATGGCGCACTGGTGGAGAGCGATGGCGCAGCGATGGAACAGCGATAGCGATAGCGATGGCAGCGATAGCGAAGGCACACCGATTGAGAGATGGCGCAGCGATGGCGATTGTCAGCGATGCGATGGTCAAGCGAGCTTTGCGTTGCGATGGCGATGAGCTAAGCGCATCGATGGAGATGGTGCATGGCGAGCGTTCGCGATGGCGATGAGCTAAGCGCATCGATAACGATGGTGCATGGCTAAGCACATCGATATCGAACGCCGTTGACATTTGCAATATGCCCGAATGACAACGACAACGAAACTTATAGATTTTCGGTGTTTTTGACCTCGGCGCACAACAAATCGCCGCGCCTTGACAGGAAATAAACCATCGCCTGGCCTCGGCGCGCAACGAACCGCCTCGGCGCACAACGAATCGCCACACCCTATAGATTCTTGCACCTGACCTCGTGCGTTGGATCATGCCGATCGATGGTCCAGATTTCAACTGCGAAAATGACATTGCCTGCCCTTTGTTTTCGGGAACTGTCACATCATTGCACGCCGGAGTAGATGGAGACTTTGGGGCCACTGGCATAATAGTGGCTCCGTTCATCTGCGCGGTTGATAATTGTTGATCGACGACTGACAATTTCCGGTACCCCTTACCGTTTATAGGCCCTGGCGTTTTATGGGCCAAGGGGTGCGATACGCGAATCGATTCTGCCCCAACTTGATGGCGTTTTATGGGCCCAGGGGTGCGATATGCGAATCGATTCGGCCCCACCTTGATCCCGACGCAAGGCCTGCTGCAACAAAGTATAAAAGGCGTTGCAGCCCTCGAGTTATTCCTTTTGTTGGCGCTCCACAGATCAAGTCGCGTTATCGCTTCCACGCGCGTTCCGATATTTGGTCTTCAGCCCCCACCACCTTCGCTCCGTCCACAGTTGCCACATTGTGTTCGGTTCGCTCTTCGCTCCTCGGTCTTCGCTCTTCCTAGCTCGATATCCCTCCACCATAGCTGGTTCGGTGGTTGGTTGCTCGCTCAACGCACGACGAAGGTAATATCATATAACTTGAGTTGTCCAATTCTGTGTCTGACGTCCGAACACATTCCCAGATGCCCTGTCTGTACCTGCAGGATATAACGCCGCAGCCGCATTCTGTTGAACCCTGAATCAATTCCCGGTTTTGTTGTTTCGCCAATGGACGTGCTCTGATCTATTTTTTTCACCCTCCACCTCCGTCCGTCATAGTCGATCCTCGTTCCGCATTTCGATTACCTTTCGCCATAGCCACGATAACGTTCGTATAAAGCTGCTCGATCCCCTTCACAACTTGCAGTCATCGCTGCGCATGGCGAACCCCGAATCAATACCTAGTTTCTACACTGAACACCAAATCAATTCCTGATTTTCGCTCACCTTTCTCTTGTGAGGTCGCCGACCTGATATCTACATATATATATATAAAGATATAGATACATATACGTATATATAGAGATATATTGCTACACTGAACACCGAATCAATTCCCGATTTTCGCTCACCTGTCCCTTGTGAGGTCGCTGACCTGATAGATATATATATATATATATCATCACAAACAGAACTGCCCCGTAAAACCGTAGGCAGATATATATATATATATATGTATATATATGTATACATTCATATATATATAGAGAGAGATACTGCGAGTCAGTTCGCAGTTTGCGACGTACAGTGTTCGAGGAGTGACAACTGCGAGGTTATTCGCAGTTTTCCCAAGGTTAGACACATATTTCATTAAAGGCAGTTCTTTATTTCCACAAATGCGAGTTAGTTCGCATTTTTTTAGCAACACTACTAGAGTGTTGACAACCCAACCCGTGCGGCTTTCAGGTCTTCAGTTCCACAATTCCGAGTTAGTTCGTACTTTCCTCTAGTGCTGCGCATCGCCTTTATTGTGTTGTCTACAGAACTGCGAGTTAGTTCGCACTTGTCGAAACTCTTCGCAATTGTCGATAAACCAGGACTTCAGTTCCACAATTTGGAGTCAGTTCATCCTTTCCCGTTGTACTTCTGGTTGCAATTGTCGTCCTGTCAGCAGAACTGCGCATTAGTTCTCACCTGTCGATTCACACTTGTCGATAAACCACATCTTACTCGTTTCGTTCATCTTTCAGTTCTTCAGTTCCACAATTCTGAGTTAGTTCACACTTTTCCCTAGTGCAGCGGGTTGCCATTGTTGTCTTGTCTACAGAACTGCGAGTTAGTTCGCACTTGTCGACACCCTTTGCACTTGTCCATAAACCACATCTTACTCGTTTCAAGGGCATCTAGTTGGGTCACAATCTTTCCGAACAGTTATCATCTTCCCTCTGAACTTCTGTCTTTCCTATCCTTCACCCGATTGTTGTGACTTCGTGTGCATTTCGAACACCCATCTCTTACGTCCTTTTCGTCTTCCATTTCGTTAAGTCCGAGTTAGTTCACACTTCGCTTCTGTAGTGGTCTGGGGTTGGGCGTATTAGTCATCCGAGTTGGTCTGAGGTTGGCCGTGCTAGTCAACGGGTGGGAATAGGATGGCGTCCGCAAAGAACACATCCACAAGTGCTGGACCATCTGCACCCGGGGAGGGACGACCTGTACAGCTACCTACTCCTCCGTATATGCACACAAAAGGAGCACAATGGTTTTTGGACTTCGTTGTTCAGGGGGACCTTTTTGGGCCAGCTGTTTTCATGCGACCCACTTGCGTTACAGATGCTGGGGGAGCGGTCAACGTTGTTCTTCTCGGTACCGTCGTCTCGTGCACGAAGATTCCTGGAGGCTTGCTCAAGCTGCACACTAACGGCTTGTACGACGAGTGCAGACTGCCTATCAGAGGTGTTCAAGGTGTGATAGTGACGATCAAGCGTTTCGCAGGGTACGGCTCGAACATGCCGTTGTGGTCTCACTTCAAAGGCCTTTACGATGGCGGCACCAAGCGTCTTCCATCGCCAGAGCAATATCTCGATCTCTCGCCGATGGTGCCGAAAGAACGTCCGGTTCTTTCGCCATAGCATCTTTTCCGGCTTTTGCCACCCCGTGAGGGATCGTCCGGCTTGGCTCAAGAAACTCAAGGTACGACAGTGGGGCGCGGGAGTCCGATTCAAAACGCTGGGGGTCGGATCAAGGGACACAGCGTTCACAAGCAGGTCGGCCCAGATGCTCCCAGGAACACGTCGGACTTGCATTCTCAGGGTACAGGGACTCAACAGGTCGGTACTCCAAAACTTATCAAGGTCCGCTGCGGCGCCGACACGTATTCGCTTCGAGATGAGACGAGAAGAGATTCAAGCTGAAGGGATGGGCGCTGTCCGCGGAAGCTCTGGCGGGGAGCAGACTCCTTCGGAGAAGAAGAGCGAGCGACAGAGGATGGTACGAGAGGAGGTGGCGGAAGGAACCCTCCGCATGAAGAGGATGAGAGGAAAATCGAAGGAGGTGAAGGGCGGGGATGGAGGTGGCGACAGAGAACATGCCTCGGCAAGGAGGCCGACGAAGGAAGAGGGTGGGACGGCAAGTAAGAAAGCGAGGAGGCCCGGCGGTTTGACCATCCCCGAAGGACAAGCCGCGGGTGGAGGAGATTCGACTGATCCAGGCGCTGCGGCCTCTAAAGAACCTTCGGGGGAATCGAAACGGAAAGTGGCAGCTGAAGAAGGCGATGGCCAGAAGAAACCTTGAAGGCGGAAGACTGCTGAGGTGGCGAGCGGGGCCGAACGGCCTGTCGGTGAGGACTGCGACGAAGCAGCAGCGTTCTGGCTCGAATACGAGCGGAACGATGGCGGTGAGGACTGCGACGAAGCAGCAGCGTTCTGGCTCGAATACGAGCGGAACGACCCCAGGAAGCTCTGCGACATCCCGTCTTGGGAAAGATATTACAACCACCGCGGTCTAAATCGCGAAACTGTGGACGACATCAAGGCTGCGATGCTGCGTCGATTCCCCGAGAAAAGGGGCAAGATCTGGACAAAAAACCCTTTGGTTTCGACACCCATCTACAAGTCGGTGGAGCGTAGGCCGGAGCAAGATGAAAGGGTTCACAAAGATGTCTTCAAGCAAGAGGACAAGGACAAGTACTACTATTACCCTGTTAACGGACAACACACCGTGGCTGTTGTGGAGGAGTTGGAGGGTGAGCGAATATTCGTATTGTGGAAGATGCACTCGTGGTCGGCGAGAGTGGTGTGGTTCTCCGACTGAGATTTCGCGGGTTATAGGCAAGTCAGTCTCAACGAGAACACGAGACACAAGAGGTCTGGGCAGTGATCGCAGAAGGCCGCGTTCTTGGACATGCGGGAGGCATGGGAGAAAGAAGGAAGGTCGATGGCCATTCAAGGGAACCCTTCCGGCAAGGAGGGCGAAAACAAAAGTTTTTCGATTTCCAAAAGCTGATTTTGGGAATGAGTCCGAACGAAGCTTACTGGTCGTTGGCAGAAAAAGATCAATCGCTCGCCGACAAGGAATATGTCGCTGCCTTTGGCAATGCATTGAGGAAGTGGATGCCGCTCGTGACGGCCGGTGATGACGTTTTTCGCAAAGCCATGGAGTTCTACACGAAATGGCCAGAGGGGAAGTTGTCGGGCGGCGACGGCAAGACGCCATTGTCGAGGCCGGGCAAATACATGCCAGACAAATCTTCGGGTTTGCAAGCAATTCCGGAAATGGGCTCGAAAGGGGCTACTTGTGAAACGAAGATGGGGTGGCTTGTCCGGGTACCTCCGCCTTCTACCAAAAAGAAAACGCAAGCGGACGACAAGTTTTTCGTGGTCGTGAAGGAGCCAGATATGTTCTATTGGCAGTGTCTTGCTGACATGATCGATGTCGAGAAACTGTCGATCCTTGACGACATTCTCGCGCTAAGAGGAGTGTTCGTGCAATCCGCGGGCGGCCATATGAAGCGTCAGCATAAACCTGGAATTAAAGACATGGTCGAGACGAGGAAAGTGGACCGTGTGATGCTCCGTATGTTCCACTACATCTTGTTCCTTGAAACAGAGGAGAACGAGCGTGTTTGGTGCCACGGGAGCCCATTTTTTCGGACCGAGGGGAAGCTTCTGGAGGAGTTCGGGCCGCAGGGCCTCACGAAACTGGTATGGGTTGAAATGCGAAAGCATTTCCAGGGCGCGGTGGAGTATGTGAACACTTGCAAACGTAGTCTTCCGCACGAGAAGAAGTTCATCGACGACGCAAAGAGATTGTACGATGATGACAGATTCCCTAAATCTTTCGAAAAGTCTGTCCGTTCCATCTTGCGACGGACGGAAGAAGAAGTTCGAGACACGATCAGGGCCAGCGGGGATGTGAGGCATATCAAATGGCCCGACCTCAACCGGGTGACCAGACTTATTCCTTTCGCTTTCCCGCCTTCCCAAGCTCACAGTCATGTCACTGCGATCCGTGAGGTTGTGCGACATTACGTGTGCAACCTGTACGTCCTCAATTTGTGTGATCCCACACTCCCCACAGACTGGCGAGAAGACGATTTCGCCAACTTGCAAGGCCCTCTACAAACACTTTCGCCAACGCACTGGGCACTTGTGATCTTTTTCCCCTCTCGTTGGGAGCTCAGTTTCTTGAAAGGCATGACCATGCTTAGCGCCCATCACGTCAGAACAGGGAAGTGGGTACGTAGTGCACAAAAGCAGGTCACTATCCGGGAAGGCAATATGCTGGTTGAGGAGTGTGACCGCCTGTACGTGATTTTAAATGGCGAGAAGC
Organism: Chara braunii; assembly: GCA_003427395.1. Classification (NCBI taxonomy): domain Eukaryota; kingdom Viridiplantae; phylum Streptophyta; class Charophyceae; order Charales; family Characeae; genus Chara; species Chara braunii. Next base: position 1,860,220 of record BFEA01000078.1, on the reverse strand, counting down.
TGGAAGACAACACATTCGCAGTCTACCCGGCCAGTACCCCGACTAAGGTTTCCCGTGCTCATGGTCCAAGTCCGGCCAAACACACGGTGGCGGCCGCTCGAAAGCTGTCTGTTCGTCGCATCCATCAGGACAGGTTGTGGTGTGTTTCGACGTGGCGGAAAAGGAAAGGTTCTCTCGTAGCATGTGGGAGGACGGCGGCGTGACAAGTTCTCAAGGACCTGCTTACGGAGAGATGGAGAGGAACCCGTCTCGTCTACTTGGTCTACTCGTAAACTTTTGCAAAGCTGGTCACACTGATTTTTTCTTTGGGAAGGCGCATGCGTCTGTCGTGTGGGAACTCCTGCACACCGGTCAAAACGTCGTCGCGTTGGAGAAGGCGGCCAAAATGATTGATTACCTTCACGAGTTCGTGAAGGCACGCGTTGCAGACACTCGCAATGCTTGTGAGTCTGACCGCACCACCGGCGAACGAAACGGGGATCCCAAACGTGACATGTATTGACAATTGTCGGGGAACAAAACGACGGACGTTTGGGACTTCCTTTTCGGACCCGGACCGCCTGGTCCAACCGACCTCGAATACAGTCGACGGAGAAACCTGGTGTTCGCTGTGCTCAATGGGTACCACGGTGAACCTAGGGAGTCTGTCTCACACTTCCTGAGAAGGCTGGAGCACATTTACTTCACGCTGGCCGAACCGCTCACTCTCGAAAACTACAAGTCACAGTTTGACGAGGAGGACCCTTTCGACGTTGAAGACATGGAGGAGCTGAGCGACTTCGAAACCTTCGATTTTGAGTCCATCCCACTTCCTCGGGTGGTTGGACAGGTTGGTGATGAAGAGGAAGGTGGCCCTCGGAGATATAGCACGTCCTGTGCCAGTTTGAATCGTGTGTTTAGGGCGAACCAGTCGACGACCAATCGTCTGATGACGAGAAGGAAGAGAGAGACTATGATCACGAACCTTGTGACAGGCTCCCTATGGATCATGACACCTAGCAGAATGACAAACTCTACTTCTTCGGCAAGCATCACCGGTTCACGTCGGAGGATGTCTGGGGACACAACGTCGTCTGGCACCCGAGGATATTCCAACCTGCTGTGAGGAATGGAAGATGGGTCATGGCAATAAAGGAGGCCGATGGCAAGTGGAGTGGACTGAAGAGACAAGGAGCGGGTGCATTTAAGGGAAAGGCAAGAACTACTCTGGTGGAGCATTTGAGTCTCATGAACCCCAAGAGGAACGATCAGGACGTCGATGCGTATGCAGAACAAAAGCTACATGAGTTGTACGCCAACAACATGTTGGAGTTTCGAGCGCCTTTCTACTCACTTAAAACGGCACCGTCTCGTGGCATTGACTGGCGCATGCCGCAACCTCCGCCGGCCGGTCAGCATCCGAGAGGGGGTGGTGGAGGAGACGAAGGAGACGGAGGAAGTGGCGGAGGAAACGACTCACAGTTTGTCGGGAAGGGGACAAGCGAGACATCGTCGGTTGAGAAGGCGTCCGGCGGAAAGGGGTCGGGCGGGAAGGGGTCGGGCGGAAAGCGTAGAACGTCCGGGAGTCCCCAGTATATGGAAACTGACCCCCACTGCGTAGGGAGTCGAGATTCCGACATGCGAGACGAGGCCACCCTGACGTCTGATCAAGTGCGAGTAGATTCGCACTTGTCTGCGAGGAGTTTGTTTCCCGTTGCCCAGGAGAGTCCATCCCGCTGTGCGCAGCAGAGGTCTCTTGTGCTCAACACCTTGCTCCTGAAAGAGGGCGCGTCTTCGTTTTGCCTGAAGCGCGGGATGCTTGCATTGCGAAGGAGCGAAGGTGCGACCTCCGGTTCCCTCGGCTCGGGCGACCGCCACAAACTCCGAATACATTCGGATTTGTTCACGTCGCCCTCCGCCATAAGTGCTCCTCACTCAACAGTTCCGCGAGGCCAAGAAAATGTGACGTCCTAGCCCACGCATCTTCAGTTGGACACAGGGTTGCCCAGCTCGCCTCCTTTCTCATGTGTTGAGACTCGAGACTGGAGGTCTCGCGACGTGCTGGAGGGGCCCGCTCCAGGAGTGTTGGAGACCGGGGGTAGCGAGAACGAACGTCACACTCCTGGTGAAGACGAACGTTCTCCGGGAACACGTGCTGTACATCTGGAAGAGGAGACTTAATGCTGGCAGTCTCCCAAAGTGTTGGAGACCGGGGGTAGCGAGTGTGAACGTCATGCTTCGGAGGGTGCGTTCGTGGACACTGACAGCGAGAGTGCAGGAGTTCCGGGGGCAACGCATGCTGTACAGCGGGGAGAGGAGACTCGACACGGGCCGGCTCGTGAAGACGTGAAGTGGCTCCACGCACGAGCGCTGGTGATCGGGACGTCCGAAGAGGTTCTGCACAGTCGCTCGGCTGTGGCCACGACGCGAGAAGGTGTCGTTAAGGGAGGTAAGTGGACGTCCATGCAAGCTCCCGTTCTTGGCAACGATGAAGACGAAGAATAACCTGCGGTGGAAGCTCGGATTCATGGCGGAGGACAACCCATGGTTGAAGGCGATAAGGTGACTGTCGACATTCGGACGGATCCACAGCGGAAAGATAGTGATTCTTCGTCCACCCGTTGCGGTGATGAACAGGGTGGTCGAGCGTCTGTCCTGAGCACCGCTCGTGAAATGGTGCTTCATGAAGCCATAGAGTTGGGTGACGACTCAGCTGCCACCGAGCTGGTTAGCGCATCAGGCGTGGCCGAGATGCAGAACGTCGAATACTCCGTGGAAGGCGGTGAGGTGGCCGTCAGCATCAAGATGGATCCAGACCGGAAAGATCATGATTCTCCGTCCACCCGTTGTGGTGCCGAACAGGGTGATCGACTATCTGTCCTCAGTACCAGTCAGGAAATGGTGCTTCATGAACCCATCGACTTGCCAAGCGACTCAGCTGCCACCGAGCTGGTTAGCGACACGGCCGTGGCTGAGGTTCAGAACCTCGAATCGTCCGTGGACGTTGGCGCAGTGGCGCGACAGGAGGGTGAGTTCCCTCAAAGGGCTCCCGAGCACGATAAGATTTGTGAATAGGACCACTCGCATATCTGTCAATAGCCAGCTCTGTGTTCGTCCAAATTGATGTCATGGGCTAATGTACCTATTACCACTGGTAAAAAAAAAGCTTGTGGGTTGTGGGTTGTTTTCTATGTTCTACAGGTGTAAGGTTGTTAATGTCCCTGCCCATGAAGCCTTTAAAAGTCGTGCACGAGAAACGTCTTTCAGGGAGGTCATTGGCCGCTTTACCGAAGAAGTCGTCAAATGTAGGGTTGTTTAAAAGGGTCCAGATGCCTCGCCTTTCCCAGAGAGCTGTCAAGGTTCTGAAGGCTCGTGGAATAGATAAGGAGGAAGGTCTGCGGAAATATTTGGCTGCGTTTATTGAGAGCGTTACTGCTTTGTCTGATGGGTCTGATGACGATGGCGAACGGGCTGTCTTGAAAGACCCGTGTCCTAATTACATCGCGAAGGACAAATTCAATAGTCGGGGATACAACTTTTCTAGGAAAAGGGCAGACAGTTCTTAGCCATTCCACCACGGGGTTTGTGCTCACTCCTCACACTTGTTCGTAGGTGTTTGTGCAGTTGGGGCTACATGATGTTTTCGCGTTTCGTTGCCTAGTGAGGAGCTTAGCGCTACGGACTTGAGAATGTTGCGGAACGTCTGTGGAGATTACAGCAACGGCCACGAGGTGGTGTGCTCGGTTCGCAAAGGGGTCAGTTCAATTATGTTGAGCAGAAAAAGTCTTCAAACTCTTGTTAAGGGGGAATGGCTTTCCGACGAGGTGGTGGAGTTGTATTTGGCCTTGCTTGCCAACGCTGCGTTGCCTGGGTGTCCCTCTCTTTACATTTTCAGTCCATGTTTCTATACCAAGCTCGTTCGTGGCGGCTATCGACATGATACGGTTGCGAAATGGACAAAAGATGTGGATATTTTCTCGCACGAGATGGTCTTGATTCCTGTCCATAAACATAAAGTGCATTGGACCCTATTGTGTCTCCGAGAACAACGGCTGAAGTACTACGACTCCTTGGTACAAGACGATGGTGGTTTTTCTTCCGATGTGATTGCGAACTTCACGCAATACCTCCGTGACGAAGCGGTTTGTCATTATGGTCCAAAAACGAAAGTGGATCTCCAGGAGCCCAAGGTGGTTGTTCGTGGTGTCCCTCAACAATCGGACGGGTCGAGCTGCGCTGTTTTCATACTCGCCTTCGCTTCATTTCTTGCACGTGGCTGTCCGCCACCATTTCCGATAGCCCAAAGCGACATTCCAAACATCCGGTTGAGGATTGCGGTGGACATACTCCAAGGCTCTGAATAATACCCTTGTTGTTACAATACTCGTAGTTTTTTTTTCCAAAGCCCATAAGGAGAAGTGCGAATCTATTCCCACTTCATTTGGCAGTCAGCCGGTTCGCGCTGTGCTGTTGTTTTGATGAGGTACCGGATTGCAGAGGACGTTTTTAGGTGTCGATGTGAATATCTCAGCCTCATGCTGTACCAATTTTTTTAATGGTTTTTCATTTTGTGGAACCTGTCATCTTTATTCGTAGGATTTTCAGCAGCGCCTTGCTGCCTTTGTTTGTTTTACTGTTGTTCTCATTGCTTGTCGCGCAACATCTGCTAGTGGGTAGCAGCGGACGCTTACGTGAAATAGAAGCTTAGATGCCGATGTAAATATCCCTGCCACGTCGTGCACGTCCTTTTAAGTAGACGCTTACATATCGGATGTGAATATCCCAACTTTGTGCTCCTTTGGTTTATTTTCGGGTTGTTCTCCTTATGTCCTCTCAGACCGCGGCAGCACCGTGCTGCGTTTGTTCATTTCGAGGTTGTGCTCGTCTCTTGCTCGTGTAAAAGATATCGACGATTTATTCTTGGTCGCCAAATTGTTTTGTGCTTATCTTTTTCGTTCGCGAGACTTTGTGATGTGAAAGACCCTCTCCCCCGGCCCACCCCGACTACCCAACTTTCATATGTTTTGGCTCGCCCTTGTTCTGCGTGTGCCGCCCCGTTTTACGGTTCACCCCCTCTGCTTGTCTCCATTGAATGTTGTCTGTTGGTTCCTTATGGCATTTGCGAACTTGTTCTCCATTCGGAAACCAATTGTCGCCAGAATGTATGTGTGCTTAAAGTTGTTTTACGGATTCAGCGGTGCACTGAGTGATCATCAATTTTGTTAAACCCGGAATACATCTTGTGCTCTCCACGGAATGTTGGTTGTTGTTTCTATATGAGAAATGCGAACATATTCGCACTTCGAATGTCGTACATTTGTGATTGAACTGTTGGTTCCATGTGAGAAATGAGAACATATCCACACTTTAGCTCCATGTACTTTGTGATATTTGGAAAGCCTCCGTGCACTTTGCAATGAGGGATTGTATGATATTTCACGTTCAATGTCTTTTTGAAATGTCTCTGTGTGCTTTGCAATTTGCCCTCGAATGAATTTTCTGCATTGAATGGTTTCTGGTACCTGTTCGTGTGTTGTGAGACTTCACCTTTGGAAAAACACTAGGCAACTGGAGATGTTTTCACCTCGATGTTTGCGATGTCTCTGTGTGCTTTGCAATTTGACTTGTGCTTAAAGTTGTTTAACGGATTCAGCGGTGCACTGAACTATTGGATCCATATGGAAAATGAGAACATATTCGCACTTTGGCTCCATGTACTTTGTGATTTTTGAAAAGCCTCCGTGCACTTCGCAATGTGGCATTGTATGATATTTTGCGTTCAATTTGGAAAGTCTCTGTGCTTTGCAATTTGACCTTGAATGAATTTTCTGCATAGAATGGTTTCTAGAAACAAATCGTCTGCTCTGAGACTTCACCTTTGGAAAAACAGTGCGCAACTTGAGATGTTTTCACCTCGATGTTTGCGATGTCTTTGTGTGCTTTGCAATTTGACTTGAGATGTTTTCATCTCGAAAATTGCGATGACAAGAGATACTGGTATGAATGAATATGAATCTTCTACACAGAAAGATTTGATGGCGTTTTCAACCTATGATATAGAAATGACAAGCAAATGTCCATATTAAATCGTCGCGCTGATGGACTGCGCAACTGCTTCTCCATCAAAGTGCGAGTTAAATCGCACTTCTAGTGTGAGCCCTGAGCAATTCCCTCGCACTTTGCTTCACGTCGAGGAGGGGATCGAACGCACTGCCTGTAAGCACCTGCACATCACGAAACAAGAGCATGTCCCAATTGGAACATCGTCGGGTCCTCACCTCATCGACTCTCAAGATGACTACAGCCAACAGCGGTAGGATAGCAGCTCCGCCTATCCGATGTGGATCTCACGGTGGAGTGCGAAACTCTGCTTTCAAAGATCCAGATCGGGTAGAAGGTTCTGCAAGCAGCCGCTGCTTGCTTGTAAGGCATCTTATGATGTGTCGATATAACCGACATCCAGAACTGCTTGGTGAGCATCTAGTGCTACGCCAATAAGTTCCAAACATGGCAGCAAAGTCCCCTAAAAGTGTTCTTTGTCGGGTCCTCACCACATCGACTCTCAAGATGACTACATCCAACAGCGGTAGGATGGCAAGTTCGCCTACCCGATGTGGATCTCAGGGTGGAGTGCGAAACTCTGCTCTCAAAGATCCACACCGAGTAGAAGGTCCTGCAAGTAGTCGGTGCTTGCTTGTAAGGCATCTTATGATGTGTCGATATGATAGACATCCAAAACTGCTTAGTGAGCATCTAGTGGTACACCAATATGTTCCAAACACGACATTAAAGTCCCCTGACAGTGTTCTTTGCCAGGTCCTCACATCGTCGACTCCCTCAAGATGACTACAGCTAACAGCGGTAGGATGGCATGTCCACCTATCCGATGTGGATCTCACGGTGGAGTGCGGAACTCTGCTCTCAAAGATCCACACCGGGTAGAAGGTCTTGCAAGCAGCCGCTGCTCGCTTGTTAGGCATCTTATGATTTGTCGATATAATCAACATCCAGAACTGCTTGGTGAGCATCTAGTGCTACGCCAATATGTTCTGAACACAACCGCAAGGTCCCCTAAGAATGCTTTTAGCACTGGAGTCCTTTGACCGCCGACTGTTTGGCACTTCGTGAAGGTTGACACTTCTTCAAGGTGGTCTACCACTTCTTAAAGGTAGTCAGTCACCAAACAGATCACGACCTGACATCGACCTCGATAACTGCGAATTGACTCGCTGTTCAACTAGAGTCTCTCTCTCTCTCTCTTTCTTTCCGTCATTTTTCTCTCTTTCTGTCTCTCTCTCTCGCTCTCTGTCTCTCTCTGTCTCTCTCTGTCTCTCTCTGTCTGTCTGTCTCTCTCTCTCTCTCTCTCTCTCTCTCTCTCTCTCTCTCTCTTTCTGCCATTTTTCTCTCTTTCTGTCCTCTCTCTCTCTTTCTGTCTCTCTCTCTCTCTCTCTCTGTCTCTCTCTGTCTCTCTCTCTCTCTCTCTCTCTCTCTCTCTCTCTCTCTCTCTTCCCCCCTCCGCCCCCCCCTGTGTTTCTGCATTCGCTCGCCACCGTCCCTAAGAACCCGCCGTTGCAATCTCATATAATGTCTGATGCCCGAAACTTTTGTTAAAACGGTTCGACAACGGGTGTGTCATGGGTGATCGGATCAAGTTGCAATCTCATATAATGTGGTCCGGCTAGCGACTCGGCACGGGGGGGGAGAGGAGGGGG
>BFEA01000078.1:1688124-1725177 GCA_003427395.1 Chara braunii | reverse complement strand
AGATGGAAAACTCTACAGACTGTCGGTTCACACCCCATCACAAGCCAGCAAAACATCCACGAAACAAAGAAAGGTCTGTCACAGCCAAAAAATACACTCCAGACACTCCGCTGGCACTATATCGTCACAAATAGATATATACATACCGTGTGAAGGGCCCTGGAAACAGTAAGTCTTGTCGTTCTTAGGATGTATAAGTTTTCCCATCATTTTAGCTGTCACTGTGAACACTCTCGTGTGGTCATCATTCAGACTCGGGCGCTTGCACACACTCGCATACACATTGACGTTTAAACTCCTGATGATTTGATGAAATTCCGATGAAACAGTCTGGCACATTCATCCTCTTGTATGGAGTTGTGTATAGCACCACACATACACACTACCGCCTGATGGGTAGTATTGGGTACGTGAAAGCCCAGCGAAACAATCAGTCACGGCCATGCTTTTTTTTGTGGAGTTGCATATAGGAACAAACGTACTGGGCAGGACCGGGGGGGGGGGGGGGGGGGGGAGAGAGAGAGAGAGAGAGAGAGAGAGAGAGAGAGAGAGAGAGAGAGAGAGAGAGAGAGAGAGAGAAGCTAAACGTACACATGTGTGCAGGGAGGGAGGGACGGAGGGCAGGAAGGGGGAAGAAGGCGGGGGGGGAAAGGGGGGGGAGGGAGAGGGAGAGAGAGAGAGAGAGAGATAGAGAGAGAGATGGTTCAGAACTCAGCGGCATGAAAAGGCTAGAAAGGAGACCACCATCGTTTTAGAGACTGAAAATTCAGAGTACGTTTATCAAGGGAGGGAGTTCCCTTGCTATGGAAAGGATTAAGGTCAGACGCTCTCTCTGCCGAGTCAAAAACTCCTTAGTCACCGACTCACCGAGGCTCACTTGGCGGAGGCCATAAAGATATGCGAACTTCACGTGTAACTAATCTTTTTTTTTTTTTTTTTTTTTTTATTATAAACAAGCCACACCTGCTGGAAATCGGGTCCAGCGTCCCTTAAATACATCTGTTCCCTCTTTCTTCACCTGTGACTGATCAACCTTTCTTGTAGAAGATTCTATCTTGGAACTAAGGAAGGGTATGATGTAACGGGATCTCATCTCAACACCCATCCATCATCGCTGTCCTTCACAGAAACAACTCTCCATGGGGCTGTCAGACATCCGCTAGTAAGTAGAGCAAAGCTACGACGAAAGAGCTTGTCCGACTACGCGAAAACGCAACGGCAACTAGCCACCGATCCGAAAGTGAATTGCCATCCGATCGCTCTAATAACGAACACTCGTGCATTCCCTACTAGTTCTACTGCTGCAGTGGCAAAACAGCAGCCCTGGACGGAGCTTTTAGTAGGGAGCTCGGAGCATATTCACACTAGGACTATTTCGACAAAGCTCCGGACGTGATTACAGTCAGATTCATCCACATCGCGCCCTAATTGCACTCAGATGCATTCTGGAAAATCGTAGTGAGAGTGTGCCCTCAGAGCAGCAGAGCAGAAACCGTCGCTATGAAAGGGATCCCGTCAGACTCCTTGCTACGGATCCCGTCAGCGTGCCTCATTTCAGGGACACATGGACCACTTGACGCTGAAAGTGACGGTGGTGTCTACCGTGTCTACGTCGATGAATCCTTGCCCGGCTGGGTTAGCTCCGTTGTCGACTCTCACCTCCATATTGACGTTGAGATTTCGGTTCAGGCCGCACACGCTCGAGATAAGTGGAGAGAACGGACCTGAGTGCTCGTAGTTGTCATCGTACACGCCCACCGTCTCTTTGGTGAACCTGCCTTGCCCGCCCTCTCCCATGAAGTAATAACTTACCCTGTGGACCGCCTTCACCTTGTCGTCAAGTCTCGTGTACCCGCGGAGCGTGACAGTCTCCAGCGAGTAAGTCCAGCCATCAGGATACCTCATCTTGAGGCTGATCTGGCAGTTCTTCCGTTTGCCCGCGTTGCCTGCGTCGGTCGTTGCGCTGAACTCGCTGAACTTCATGGTAAGTACTTGCCCGTCCTTGCTGATCTCCCCCACGGCGGTATTGGCTGGACATCCGGAGCCCATGTAGGTGAACGAGTCGATGGCGGATTCCGGCGGAGGCTCTGCTCTTGCCGTAACACCCAGAAGCACGATGATAGCCGCCGAGAGGAAGGCCGCCATCGTTTTTGCGGACGCTGCCATCGCTGTGCTAGTTGCCTTCTTAGTGCTCTTTCCTCTCCTTCGTCCCCCCTCGCCCTCCTTTTCCTCGGTTGCTTTGTGATGCTCGGCTGCGATTCACCGCTGGTCCTTGTTGTCCTCCTCCAGTTCCCAACCGTAGCAGGCAAGCCGTGTTCAAGTGAAACGGTGCTAGTGATGCGACCATGCACTGTGGATAACAACGTCAGATGCGTCCACCACGGGTACTATGGCCACTGAGACTACAGAACGAACTGACTGGCAAACCACCCTCAGGTATTTATTGCTTATGGATGTCTAATTTTATGCCCCTTGCGGACTTCGTTGTTTCTGTAGCGTTTGTACAATCAGCAGGTGAGCACCGTTTCCACGGTCTGGAGCGCCAGATGTCATCTACCCGGGGGTCGACTTGGGAACGGAGGGCATACTCACACGGGGACCTAAAGTCAGATATCCGAGGCGTTTGTACCATGTATTTGTGCCCTGGGGCTCGCCACACCAGTGACACCACTGCCGAAGACTGAAAAATTAGACTGCTGTCAGAATAAAGTCGACAGCCTGAAATAGGACAGCCTCCCTTCTACAGTTTTCCACCCTTGTAGAATGGACGCACTTGTGAATGCAAGATGGAAAAAGACGAACGCCCCTGAGGGTACAGCAAGCATTAGTCCATCCCGACCTCATGCCGACTCACCAAATTTTGAGGAGAAGTCTATACGGCAAGCATTAGTCCATCCCGACTTCACGCCGACTCACCAAATTTCGAGAAGTCTCACCAAATTTAGAGCAGTCTATACGGCAAGCATTAGTCCATCCTGACCTTACGCCCAATCACCAAATTTCGAGGATGCAGCCGAGGACATCTCCCTAGGTCTGTTTTTACCGGTTCAAGAACTTGGCGCTGTTTCTCTAACAGGTTCATGAACAGCTATGGCCCTTCTTTTTCAAAATGGCGTACGTGGGCCTCATTCGATACTTCAGCGTTACCACCCCTGGCCTCTTTTACATCAAAATGAATCAGGCGCTGTCATGCACCAGATTCATGATCCGGTAGGACCCTTGGAGCGACGCGTGGGCCTGTAGTACCCCAGATGCAAGTCATTGGGCCGGTAGTACCAAACGGCTAAACTTTGGGCGCCCAAAACCAAAAAGGTTTTGGTGTGGGCTCCTTCTACCGATTATCCCGCAAAGTTTCCATCAATCTCGGGTACTGAGTAGCCAACAAGAAGCAAGCACAAGCACAATGGGGATGCATAGAGTCTCAAAGAATCTGGAGCTAGTGGGGTTATCACTGGGAAAAGTTTGCCAAGGGGAATATTGTATGGGATGCGGATTTTGTAATGACTGGGATCCTGCCCCCCAAGACCTCCTTCAAAAAGGGCTGGGGTTATGTCGCCGTAGCTGCTAGAGCTGCAATCATGAATGTGATATGTAAATTAAGAAATGACAGGTTGTTTAAGGTTAAGCTCTATTCAGACATTTCAATCCTCCAAGAAATTCTAGACAACATTACGTCTATGATCTGCGCTGACTGGAGGAAGAGAAGAAACAGACGAACAAGGTATAAATGTTTTTTTGCGACTTGGGGAGGGGAAGGCAGACTAGTCAGTAGGAAAACGAATGGAGGTATCCCTCTTACTCCATGGCTGCTGGGGATCAGGCCCCTGTGTGTCTCGCGGGGGCTCAGAGATGGGGGTACTGCAGGTAGGGGACCCAACTTTAAATGGAGTCTGACAAGATTAGCAAGTGGAGATTAAAAATGTTGACAGCAAAGGGGCACAGTGGAAACAATGAAAGCAGGTAAGGCGAAGAGGCATATTGTTCGGTACTAGCCAGCTTTTTCAGACATATCGGGCGCCATTCTTATCAGGTGAAGAGGCATATTGTTCGGTATTTAGCTGCATCACAGAGAATTCACAAAGTTTATTGTACGGGACGCTGGGCCCGGTTCCCAGCATGTGCAGCTCCCCACAAATAGATTGGAGCCCTCAAATTACCGGGACTAACCTGCTGGTGCTCGAATCACCCCAGGAGCCAGGACCAGCTAGGTCCGATTTACGCATGTGCTCCTCCGTTTTCTATCGCGTGCGGCTGTACGTGACATCCGTCCGTCAGTCGTTGATCGTTTCCCGTATCGACTGCTAGTGTCCATTATCTTTGTTTTCGTGGAGGCAGCTGCCCATCGGAAAGTTGATTTTTTTTTAATGCGTTTGTTGGCCACTTTGCGTTGGCGAGAAGCTTCAATACTATGGTTCTTTTTTTGGGGGGGGGGGGGTTGAATCCTCGCACCTTGCTATTTTGTTTTTGTGGAAATTGAGAAAAACAGGATGTTCATGGAGAAACATGAGTTATCGTGTGCACTGACTGTTGAACGCGTCGTGGCAGACGGCGTCATAAAAGTAAGGTGTCCCGTTGCAAGCGTGACTGGGTGAATGTTACATGCTGCGCCTGCAACAGGCTGCACGGGCCAGTTTCAGGCCCGTGCTGTTTTCAGTCTGAAAGCCTGAAAACAAAGGCCTACAGGCCCCGTGTTGTTTTCAGCCTGAAAGCCTGAAAACAAGGGCCTACGGGCCCTGTGTCGTTTCAGGCTAAATCAGGGCCTTTCCGGCCCTCATCAGTTCAACCTGCCCTGAAACTCAGGCACCAGACCTGGGTTTTAGCTCAGGCCATTTTTAACGTATTTTCAAGACAACCTTTGTTTGAGCTTCAACCCCAGGGTCTGGCACGTTTTGGCATTGACAAGAGCAGGCTGAGCAGCCTCCTGGACGGGCCAGCACTATATAAGACTGCCCCCCCCTGAAGGCTGCAGGTAGTTGGGAGGTAGTTCCTAGGTACTTCCCAGGCACTTCACGTGCAGTTCAGGAGGCAGGAGGCCGTCAGTAGTCCTCAGGATTCGGCAGCAGCACTCTGGAGGAGCGCCGCAGGAGTAGTTGTAGCGTTAGCAGTAGTCTTCAGCACTGGGCTAGTAGCTTTAGTTGTAGTTTTCAGCGCTGGGAGCCATAGCTAGAGTAGTACTAGAGAGAGAAAGAGAGATTGGGCGGAGGCCAGGGATACTTACCTCCAGCGCCGTTGCTCCAGCTTCGTCTTCGAGGTATCTGCAGCACAGCGCCATCTTCACAGATTAGTACCTGGCATACGAGAGAGAGAGAGAGCTCTTCTTGTTCCCGTTCTCAGTCCACAATCTCCTCACCCTCTCGCTATCTAACTTCACTGCATCAGCAGACAACGAGAGAGAGAGAGAGAGAGACAGAGAGAGAGAGCTTGGTGACATTAGGATCCAGACTCGACATTGGACTTCAGACATTTTGAAGAGGGATTATTTGGGGCTTGTAACGAGACTTGGTGTTGACAACTTTCCCATCTCCCCCTTCCTCTTCTTCGTCTGATTCCCTCCTCTTCGTCTGTGTATGTCTGCACCTGGCGCTTCTTTTCTGTGTATAGCGCCAGGCCACTTCACACTTTGTGATGAGCATGATGTATGTTTGGTCTGCGTTGAAACATTGATTGGGCTAGGCTTTAGTATTCTAGCACTCTGTTTCGCTATCTTGTACTACGTGAAAGGGGTCAGTCTCGGTCAGCTCAGGACTTGTATCTAAAGTCTTCCCTGCGCTATACAGCACCATTTTTGTATGTATCGGAATGCACATTGCTTGTTGAGATTACACTTGCACTGCATTGTCCATTCAAGTCCTTTTTATCACATTGCGGATCCTCAGTTATTATGTACATCGCCCAACTGGGCATGTAACAGTTGGTATCGGAACACCGAACGTGAATCAGGACAACCTGATCTGACACGTGTGCGGGGACTAGGTAGCTGATTAGTCTTGATTGATGATTAGAGCGCACTAATTAGCCCCCAAACTCACGATTTTGACCTCACTTCCGAGAATCGAAATTTTTTTCTTTTCTGGGATTTTGTTTTCTCGCTATTTCTGTTGTGGGAAATCGCAATAGCGCAACATCTGAAATTTCCGTTTTCGTTTTTCTTCTGAAAATTCAAAATTTCGTTGTTGAAAATCCGAAAGATCTTTCTTTTCCAAAATTCCGATTTCCTTTTGCATTTCCCATTACTTGGAAGTTCGGAATATTTTTTTTTCCGAAATTCGTTTTTTTTAAAAACGGTACGGGAAATCCTCCGTGCAGTTATCATTTTCCAAACTGCGCGTACTCTCACCTGAGTAATTCCGAATATTTGCTGTTTTATTTTTTTTTTCGGAATTCTCATCGGTCAATCATTTGCAGTCTGAAAGTTTTCTCATTGAGAACTTCGCACTTCACGGGAGGTTGGGAGACCTACTGAACTTGCAAAACTTGGGATTTTTTTTTTTTTCTCGAATTTTTTTTGCAAAGTTCAAACTTTTCTTTTTTTATTAGTGGCTCCTTATCTGGGCGATTTTTCCCACCCACCCCTCCCACCTCCGCTGTTGCCCCCTCTGGTCTAACTCTTCTTCTTCATCAGAGTCCGGGTACCCCTACTGCGGCATTGGTTAGTGACACGTCAGCAACTGAGCAAGTGCCACGTCAGCATTGACACTTCAGCAGCCGACCAGTGCCACGTCAACAGGCCATGTCAGTAGACCACGTCAGCAGGCCATGTCAGCAGGACACAGCAGCCGAACAGTGCCACGTCAGCAGCAGGGAGTGCGACGACAGCAGTCCTCCGACCTGATCAATGCTCATGCGCTTACAGACAGCCGGCACGGATCAGAAGTCCGGGGAAACAGACGAGGCCTATCAGGCCCGAGCAGAGATCAGCATCAACCGAAAGTGGTCGTGGTCGCAGCGGCAACGCCAACCGACCAATCTAACAAGGCCATGCCTGCCAATGAAGGGGACAGACTCGCAGCCGCCCAGGATGGTGGCCGCTCTGGCAAAGGCCGAGGACGCGGCAAGACGAAGACAAACACCACGTTTATCCCAGGGTCTGGCGCAGCAGCGTCAGCCCCATGGACCCACTAAGGACAAATGGGGAAACATAGCACCGCCGGGAGTGGCTCGACGACACTCTCGACGCCTCCGAAACCGGTCTCTTCGCGAGTGATCGGCCTTCATTCCGAGGCACATGCGGAAGTCGATAGTCCTCCTCTTCTATATTCTTACGAGGACTATGCTGCCCATCTCGTTCCTACGCTGGGTTCTCATAATCAAGGACAAGACGTGTGTGCGGCATCTTCTCCGTCCGGCAGCGGTGACTTATCGTCTTCAAGTGGTCCTTCACAGGATTCGGCACACGAGTTCAACATAGAGGTATTGGACCCGCTCACGTTTGAGGATTTTGCATGGCTTCCTCTCCTGACCGCGGGCCGCTTGCCGGGACCGCAATGCGCAGCACTGTGCGTTCATCTTCACACGTACTTATTCTTCTATGCACCACCAACTTCGCCGACCGATGACGGAGTCGAGGTGGGGGACATCCTTGCGTATGATACCAAGGTGGCCCGCGAGTTTCGCAATCAGCGGTATGAAGACAACAACGCACCGCTCCTTTATGTCCCCATCCAAGTTGGGCAAGCGTCCTGCAGCGTTTTGCTGGATAGCAGAACGACTCGCAATTTTATGAGCCAAGCCTTTATGCAAAGGGCTGGCCTTGGCGCACATTTTGGAGGAAGGCAAACCCGACGACGATCAAGTTGGCGGACGGAAGGACGCAACAACTTATGGACCGTTACTTCCAGGCCGCACCGGTGTATTTCGCACCTCATGCATGCGAACCGGTGACGTTCGACATTTTGGACACGGACTTCGACATTATTTTGGGAATGCCTTGGCTGGCAAGCGCGGATCATACGGTCAACTTCCACCGGCGGACTCTTACCGTTCGGGACGCTTTCGGCGCAGAAGTACCGTGTACTATTCTTCTTCCGCATTCTTCGATCCGGTGCCAAGTGGTGACGGCCAAGTCAATTCTTCCCTGACGGCCTTGTCTTCGGACCCCCGTGTGGTGCGGTTGCTTGACGAGTTCACCGACATCTTCAGGTGTGGTGCCGGATCGGCCGATCTCTCACGAGATCATTCTTGAGGCCGGTGCCGTGACGCCGAAAGGCTGCATTTACCGCAACTATGACAACAGACCGACCGAATCCTTGGTACACTTTGCGTACTGATGCACGACAAGCCGTTATCTTAAGCTCCACGTCGCACCCGCAACCAGGTTCCACGTTCAGATCGTCAGCTTCGCCCTCGAGCCGGCTTGACTTCATAAGCAGGGGGGGGTGTTACATGATGTGCCTGCAACAGGCTGCACGGGCCATTTTCAGGCCCATTTTGTTTTCAACTTGAAAGCCGAAAACAAGGGCCTACATGACCCATGTTGTTTTCAGCCTGAAAACCTGAAAACAAGGGCCTACAGGCCCCGTGTCGTTTCAGTGTAAAAGCCTCAAAACAAGGGTCTACAGGCCCTGTGTCGTTTCAGGCTAAATCAGGGTCTTTCCGACCCTCAGTATTTTCAGCCTGAAACTGAAGGTCATTTTCAGGTCCTCATCAGTTCAACCTGCCCTGAAACTCAGGCACCAGACCAGGGTTTTAGGTCAGGCCATTTTTGGCCTATTTTCAAGACAACCTTTGTTTGAGCTTTAACCTCAGGGTCTGGCACATTTTGGCATTGGCAAGAGCAGCCTCCTGGACGGGCCAGCACTATATAAGACTGGCCCGCCCTGCAGGCTGCACGTAGTTGGGAGGCAGTTCCTAGGTACTTCCCAGACACTTCACGTGCAGTTCAGAAGGCAGGAGGCCGTCCGTAGTCTTCAGGATTCCGCAGCAGCACTCTGGAGGAGCGCTGCAGGAGTAGTTGACATTTGTAGCGTTAGCAGTTGTCTTCAGCGTCGTTGCTCTAGCTTCGTTAGTTGTGGTTTTCAACGCTGGGCGCCATAGCTAGAGTACTACTAGAGAGACAGAGAGAGATTGGGCGGAGGCCAGAGATACTTACCTGGAGCGCCGTTGCTCCAGCTTCGTCTTCAAGGTACCTGCAGGACAGCGCCATCTTCACAGGTTAGTACCTGGCATACGAGAGAGAGAGAGCTCTTCTTCTTCCTCTTCTCACCGTTCTCAGTCCACCATCTGCTTCTCACCCTCTCGCTATCTCACTTCACTGCATCAGCGGACTACGAGCAAGAGAGAGAGAGAGAGAGAGAGAGAGAGCTTGGTGGCATTTGGATCCAGACTCGACATTGGACTTCAGACATTTTGAAGAGCGATTTTTTGGGGCTTGTAACGAGACTTGTTCCCCCTTCCTCTTCTTCGTCTGATTCCCTCCTCTTCATCTGTGTATGTCTGGACATGACGCTTCTTTCCTGTGTATAGTGTCAGGCCCCTTCACACTTTGTGATGAGCATGATGTATGTTTGGTCTGCATTGAAACATTGATTGGGCTAGTCTTTAGTATTCTAGCACTCTATTTCGCTATCTTGTACTACGTGAAAGGGATCAGTCTCGGTCAGGTCAGGACTTGTATCTAAAGTCTTCCCTGCGCTATACGCCACCATTTTTGTATGTATCGGAATGAACATTGCTTGTTGAGATTACACTTGCACTGCATTGTCCGTTCAATCATTTTTATCACATTGCGGATCCTCGGTTATTATGTACAAAGCCCAATTGGGCATGTAACAGTGAATGTTGTCCAATTTTGAGAGCACGTACGTAGGCGCTGTCTGGCCTTAGTTCCGTTTACGGGACACATGCACCCTCCTTCATGCAGGCTCAACTACACAGTACTTGTGGGTTTTTCTAAATTAGCAAAGTCTGAATGTGGAAACATGTGGGAAAAACTGATGGTAAAGGAGTGGAGTCGGGTTCCTAGAGGAAGGAACTTTCGTGCGCCCTGCAAATACGGCCATGGGTGCACGCCAATTCCATGACGTCCTCCATACGTCGGGATTGCAGCCTTTGCAGGTGCCGCCCTCCAAGCAACGCAAAGACAGTTTCAGGGCTCACCTGTACAATGACGTGCTTTTCAAAACACGTGCATCCCCAACAGTCCCCAGAAACCTGTAGCAGAAATCAAGGATCTTGAGCTCCGAATCGACCACCAGTTGCGCAACGATCGAGAACCGGTTGTTCCGTCCGGAGCAATAGTCGTCGTCATCCTTCAATCGGGGTTTATCCACTTATACACCAGCAGTCAATACACCCGCGGCAATTTGGAAAACCCAACGCCTCAAACTGTTGCATTGGACGATGATGCACTTCAAACCCCCAAAGCCAACAACATTTGGATACGATGCATGAATGACCTCTTCCAATTTTGTGATGGTTTGCAACCCGCTTGTTTTGCCCATCCCATAACCAGAGCAACTGTGCCAGTGAGAGTCACCGTCGGCCCATCTATGGAGAGCGTACGCAAGTTTCTTTCCTGGAGGCAACGACAACCTGAATCTTCTCACCTCCTTCTCGAGAAGTGGACCAACCTTTCGCAACAGTTTATTGAATGTTGAGCGACGCATGTGCAGCAGCCCTATGTAATGATCATTCTCAGCGTAATCGTTATTCAGATTCTGAAGATCATTCCACAATCCAACTGTCCGCCAAATGACCTACCACCTAGGTGAACGCCTTGGTATAAGATTGTGGATTTCAACAATAGTTGGCCACAGCCAAAGTAAACTACGCCCTCCCCACCTGTGCTCGTCATTGTCTTCTCCTCCACCGCACACGGTGTGATAGCACTCATGCCCCAACATCAGTGCTCTCCTTGTTCGGGAACCCAGCAGAACATCCAAGGTTTGAAATGTATCCTCGGCCATCTTGCCGGTGTCGTACCAAATACCATTACAAGGGTATTTGGCGTGCTTTTCGCAAGTCACGCAAGTGCAGTGTCACCCGCCTGACAGCGTGCGCGTGGGCGAAAGCATAGGTTCTTGTCAGGATGAGAGGCGCGCGTGGCGAGCGCAGGGTGTTGACGGCGAGTCGCCACCATACGGGGCGTGGGCATGCGCAACGTCGCAGATCAGCGGAAGGCGCGACGTTATTCATACTATTAGTTTATTATTTTTGTCGTTGCCCGCCAACCACGATTTGACCACGGTGCGACGACCACCGTGGACCTCAAGGTCTCAGCGGAAGTGCCAGAGGGGAGAGTGAAACCAGCCAGGAAAGGCTGTACCTGGACAGGGGGTGGCATCGGGTACACACAACAACGAAGACCGAGATAGTAGGGTGACCAGCAGTGGTGTAGCAGCCTGGAGGGAAGGCAAGTGAAGAGAATGAATCGAGGCAGGTTTCCGCGCTGGATTCACTCGAAGGGAGAAGCAGCGGAGAGAGCATAGCAGGCGGTAGTACTGGGAAGGCAAGCGACAGACAGTAGGGTGGGCCGACTAGCACTGCGCAATAGTGGGCGGAGTGCAGAGAACGGAGTAGTGGCGCAGCGGGGGAACGAGTGTTCAGGGGCGGAGATAGCCTACAGATAAGAGGGGTGCAGTCGGTAGCGGAGGGAGAAGGAGAGCGATGAAGAGTACGCAGTGAGGCAACGGGGGAAACCGGGTTACCGGTAGCGAGTGGCAGCGAAGGAGAGGGGGTGAATCCGGACGCACTTTCGCGCCGGGTTCATTCGAAGAAGTGAGACCGCAGTAGTGGGAGCATGGCCATGGTGGACAAAGGAGACGTTATCTCGCTCGATTCTTGATGAATCCGGGCGAGAAAAGATTCTTAGCGGGGGTTTTGGGGGCCAGCGATCCCGAATATGCAGTTAGATAAGGGAGATAGGTAGTAAATCGTGGAGTTAGTAAAGAAGATAGTGCGCTGAGATGGCGGAAAGGAGGGAACAGTGGGAGGAGAACTCGAGATATCACTCGATTCCTGATGGGATCGAGCGGGGTGGAGGCCGGAGCAGAGCTTTTGAGGCGAGGCGGTTTCAATAGGAGAGTTAGTGTTAGCATAAGAAAGGTAGGAAGAGAGGTTAGTAGAGGATTAGGTGCGCCGGGGGATGGCGGGAATTGGCGATGACGGGAGTTGAAGATGAGGTGTTACGGTCGTTCCTCGGCCGATTGCGACAAGGGAGGGCTCTGCAGAGCGGTTATTGAGTGGAGCGACCGCGATGGGAGGCTCAGATCTGCGGCTCATGCCGTAGTCTGTCCGCGGTTATAAAGCATATAGTGCCCGTCAGTTACAACCCTTACAGATAAATTGTGTTGTCATATAAAAATTATTGTTATCAGTATATGTCATTTATCATGGGTTGTGCTGCATTTTGTATTTGTGTTTGGAGTATCCACCCATGGGACATGTGAACATCGTGCCTTGCCTTGATAATGGCAATCCTAAGGGGTTAGTGCCTGAGTTATGATTGGAGGGATTTATAAGGGGATGTTTATGTTCTATTTTTGATGGATATTTATCTAAAGACTCTCTTCGGTATTGTCATTGTTTTGGATAGATCCTTATGTGCGTTTTTATAATGAAGTGTCGAAATAACTTAGCGGGACATGTCTTATATTTGATTTAGCCACGTAGCTCCTCTCGAGTCTCGACCCCAACGCCGCTCGTTGTTGTTCAACAGGTGGTGGGGTCGAGGGAGCTCGAGATGGAGGGTTCTCAAGGAGAGATCGAGGCCGAGAAGCTCGCCTCTCTGTTGGAACGGCGAGATTGGGAGCGAGACAACCTGCCCAAGGTTGAGATCGACTTCTTCAAAGACGATCATGTTTCTGACTTCCTCGACAAGTTTGAAAAGATAGCGTCCCACTGCAAATGGAGTGAGGGACAGATGTTGGAAGAAGTGATAAAGTATATTTGTATGGGCCTGAAGGAGGAAGTCAGTGGGTTGGTTAGAAGAGCAGGGTCACCGTTGAGGAAGTTCTATTATAACATGTGGAATAAGTACCGGCTAGGTGAGGAATGACTAACCAAAGACGATCTTGAGAAGATAGATTGGTATAGTTATGTGTCAGTAGGACACTTCCTGGCAGAGAATCAGCGCGCATCGCGTGAGGTCTGGGCACTGTCAGAACATGACAAATGCTTTGTCTTCCTCATGAACTTCACGAATGCAGAACAGCAAGATTTGATCCGTGGAACAGAGGGGAGACTAGTATGGGATAAGATATGAGGGAACCTTGAACATGAGGAGTTTGACCAGTACCTCTGCCATACCCTACCAGGAGCGAGGAAAAGAAAGAAGGTGTTGGATAGTGAGAAGAGTGAGCTTGAAAAAGGGGTGAATGATCCTGCAGTAGGCACCTGTGATGCTAAGAAAGATGGATCTCAGAAGGATGCTGAGATCGTCAGGCGAAATCACAGGTGGGACAGAGAGAAGAAAAACGGGTCGGGAGGTGAGAGAAAAGAGATACCAGCTGAAGTAAGAGTTGTTGCAACCCATACCTTTGAGAGGACGCTTGACGCTCTAGACGAGAAGGGGATAGAGGAGCAAAGAGTTCAGGGAGAAGTTGGCATAACCCTGCCGCCCACTGGATATAAGTCGAACTGGACGAAGGAATAGAAGGGGATGAGAACAGTGGGCGAGGATAGTATGTGCTTGTTGTGGGAAGACTGGTCATACCCCTCACAGGTGTAAGGTCGCAAAGAAAGGAATTGAGGGGTGAGGTTGTGTGCCTAGATGAGAATGGTGTCAGCGATCTTAAGTGACTAACAAGTAGACACTCGAAAGACCATGACAGTGCGGTAGGTTCGATTGGTGGAATTAATGAGCGATTATTTGTTTATTTTGCCTTTACCAAACCTATGAGTTTTATGAGAAATAGGCCCCTTTTCGTATATATTTCTGATATCGAAGGTGCGTTTTTAAGAAATTATCGCCTGTACGCTAAACGCATACCCAATTGCGCGAGGACATTTAATAGTATTTCGCGTATGTGACCTGTGTGATACGCTATACAGGGTCTTTTGTTGACTGGGATATGAATTTTTGATAATTTGAGATTGTGGGGGTGTGAGACTTGGGATGACCTGATTTTCTTCTAGGAATTATTTCTCAATATGAGTTTTTATTCCCCCAGGTTGCAGGATCGTGCGTGTTTGGGTTGTCATTGGCATTCTCATCAAAGTGACCTTAAGAGTCTTTTTGGGTGTTTAACCTTAATTAATGGTAAAATGAAGAGAGCGTGATTATTTGTGGGATATGTTAGGAAGACTTAGAAAGTCCAAAAAATCATATTAAGAGAGAGGTTATGCCCGAGGGCGGCCTTACAAAAGTTAAGGGTTTATTGTCAAAGTGAAGAATGTTTTAAGATTTTATAAACGAATTCATCCATGAGTGGGAGGATGGCTGAGAGATTTTTATGGGTGATTCTCCTTCAGAGTGGGAGAAGTCTTAAAAATTATTATGGAAGGCTCACCCTTGAGAGGAAGGGGGTGGCTTAAATTTTTTTTTTATGGAGTTAGAGTATTATTTCTGGCCAAATCGGTATTTCCGCTTTGTTGGGCCTCAGCTGCCAGTAAGCGTATCATCTGCGGCACGGAAACCTGTCATGTAAGAAAGCCCTTACCCGGCCAGTGGTTGTGAGTCCCGGGTGGTTTTGTACGTGGCAGGGGGTAAGGAAAGGTCCGTTCAATTCGGCATCCCTGCTTGCGTAGTCACGTAAAAGCTGGTAAGGCTGGTTGTAAGTCCTTTATTCAGCTTGTTATGGGCCACAAGCGGTCTAGTCTGTGACGGGGACTTTCATGATTAAGACTCCTTGAGGGAAACTAAAGTTTTTGCTAATAGCCGGTGGGAGCGTCATCTATGGCAGGAAGGATCGGCCTGGTTATGAGGCCCTCCAATCGGCTATTAATTTGGTTGAAAGTAGCGTTGAGTTTTGTCTGAAAGCAGTCGTGAGAGTTGCTCACTGAGCAAAAATTGTGGATGAGATTAGCAAAGTGTGGAATAAAAGTGAAGGATCACACTCATAAAGGTAGGATTTATGGAAAAGACAGATGATTTCCTTTTATTTTGATAAACTAAGTGAATATCACCATCCATACCTTTGAGGAATCAGTAAAATGAGTGGCTTTTGAATGATAGTAGTGCCTTGTGGGGCTGAGCTTAACAGGGCTCTGCCCATAAGGTACATTTGTGGTATGTATGATGGGGCCAAGCACCCCAATCTTCTAGAATAGTTGAAAGATTGAGGTGTCTGATTAAATCCCACAATGAGGTGTTCTTCTAAAAGAGGGTTTGTAAAAAGGAGTATATAGATCGGTTGAGTTTGAGTAATTGATGGGTGAAAAGTAAAAAACCTACCTGGAGACTGAGGCCCTGAAATTTGGCCCACCACTGAGTCTGAGTCTTAGCCAGTGGTGGGGTGATCAGTGTGTCCAGTGCGATAAAGCATCGCTCAAAGAGACCGAAAGTGTTGTAGTCCTAGGTTTGGCTTTGGATGACTCCCCGTCCGTGATTATAATAGGTGGAAAGTGGGTTTATCCACGTTGTTGGGTTAGAGGTTGACGCGTGTTTGTGCCAAGCCGATTATTCGGCTATTGTAAACTTTTATTCTCTTTGATAAAGAATTGAGTAATTTTTTCGACCTTTGACTTCTGCCCGAGGTCTAGAGTTGATACAGCTTGATGGCTGTCTTTATCGAGCTTAGCGACAAGTTAAAGGCCGAGAGAGTTATCATGTACTTCTTCTGAAGACTATAGTTGAATAGAAATACCTGGCGCGACGGGGACGTCGTTTAATAGGGTCCGGGAAGACTGTCGTACCAAATACCCTTACCAGGGTATTTGGCGCGCTTTTCGCAAGTCACGCAAGTGCAGTGTCACCCGCCTGACGGCGTGCACGTGGGCGGAAGTATAGGTTCTTGTCAGGGTGAGAGGCGCGAGTGGCAGGCGGAGGGTGTTGACGGCGAGTCGCCACCATACGGCGCGTGGGCATGCGCAACGTCGCAGATCAGCGGAAGACGCGGCGTTATTCATACAATTAGTTTATTATTTTTGTCGTCGCCCGCGAACCACGATTTAATTACAGCGCGGCGACCACCGTGGACCTCAAGGTCTCGGTTGAGTATTTGCTACTACCTTCGAGAGTCGCATAGGGCCCGGTCCACCAAGGCCCATGCTAAGCTTTGCAGCGGTCCGGTGCCTCTGATCCCGCAGCCCGCTTACCTAAGGGAAAGCTCGGCCTTTGGGTGCCCGAGGAGGTGGAGCACTCCGGCTGAGCGAAGGGGACACGCGGAGGCTGTGGCAGGGCTGGCCGGGAGGTACTAGGTGGAAGCGGGCGGACCGTTGTGTCGGGGCGCTGTCGGCCGGAGGACAGCGCCAGAGTAAGCGCAGGGGGAGGGCAAAGTGCCAGAGGGGAGAGTGAAACCAGCCAGGAAAGGTTGTACCTGGACAGGGGGTGGCACCGGGTACACACAACAACGAAGACCGAGATAGTAGGGTGGCCGACAGTGGTGTAGCAGCCTGGAGGGAAGGCAAGTGAAGAGAATGAATCCAGGCGTGTTTCCACGCCGGATTCACTCGAAGGGAGAAGCAGCGGAGAGAGCATAGCAGGCGGTAGTACCGGGAAGGCAAGCGACAGACAGCGGGGTGGCGCAATAAGCACTGCGCAATAGTGGGCGGAGTGCGGAGAACGGAGTAGTGGCGCAGCGGGGGAGCGAACGTTCTGGAGCGGAGCTGGCCGACAGATAAGAGGGGTGCGGTCGGAAGCGGAGGGAGAAGGAGAGCGATGAAGAGTAGGCAGTGAGGCAACGGGGGAAATCGGGTTACCGGTAGCGAGTGACAGCAAAGGAGAGGGGGTGAATCCGGACGCACTTTCGCGCCGGGTTCATTCAGAGAAGGGAGACCGCAGCAGCAGGAGCATGGCCATGGTGGACAAAGGAGACGTTATCTCGCCCGATTCTTGATGAATCCGGGCGAGAAAAGACTCTAAGCGGGGGTTTTGGGGGCCAGCGAACCCGAATATGTAGTTAGATTAGGGAGATAGGTAGTAAATCGCGGAGTTAGTAATGAAGATAGCGCAATGAGATGGCGGAAAGGAGGGAAGAGTGGGAGGAGAAATAGAGATATCACTCGATTCCTGATGGGATCGAGCGGGGTGGAGGCTTGAGCAGAGCTTTTGAGGCGAGGCGATTTCAATAGGAGAGTTAGTGTTAGCATTGTGTTAGCATTAGAAAGATAGGAAAAGAGGTTAGTAGAGGAGTAGGTGCGCCGGGGAACGGCGGGAACTTGCGACGACGGGAGTTGATGATGAGGTGTTATGGTCGTTCCTCGGCCCATTGCGACACGGGAGGGCTCTGCGTAGGGGTTATTGAGTGGGGCGACCGTGATGGGAGGCTCAGATCTGCGGCTTATGCCGTAGTCTGGCCACCGTCAGCATTGTGGGCTGCGCCCAGCGGGTCGGGAGGTGTAGGGATGAACCTCAACTAAAAAATTCCCACGATAAATGAAAGTTGAAAAAACATTCAATAAAAAAAAATATCCTTCATATTTATAAATTTTCATTCCAATGTCCGTCCAATTATAAAATTTTCAATTTAATTTGATAAGTTCCTGCCTAAATATGAGTTTTCCCTTCCAACTACATCTATTTGTTCAAGATAGAATGAAAGTCTGAACGAGTTTATGAAATGTTTTAATTAAACTTTCATTCTACTACAACAAATATCTTCTAATTTATATTGGATTAACCTATTTATGACTGGAAAACCTTACTTAGAATAACAGTCCAATTAAAATATTTCATGAACTCATGCAGACTTTTAATCCGTCTCTAGCATGCAGTTCAAATAAGAAGGGATACCCCATTCTTGGAAGGAAAGTTTTCAAGTAAGACGAAAGTTTTTAAAATTGGAATGACATTTTTTAAGATGGAATGAAAATTTAAAATTTAGAATGTAATTTTACTTTAGAATGATTATTTAATTCTAGGAAATTTTTCTGTTGCTGGCCGTGATGTTGGCCAGGTACCTTTGTCTTTTTTTGACGAGCAAGCGTTTTCCTCACCTTCTCGGGAGGTTCGGTCTCAGGTCTCGAGCGGGACTAGCGTGTTTCGGAGAGAGAGAGAGGGAGCACGAACACACACACACACACACACTGAGGGGGAGAAAGAGAGTGAGCGAGTTGGCCGCAGCCAATCGAGACGGGGTGGGCTAGTAACAGTTAGTAAAAGGGAAGGGACCATGCACAGTCAATTGGGTGGACGATTGCGACTGGTTGCATGGTATACGGTGCCTCGCTACTAGTCTCTAGTATAACTAGCCTGCAGGGAAGGAGTGACGCTGCAAGAGGAACCGATAACCAGGCTATATGAACCTGCCCATCAGTATGGGTATAAGCCAAGGAGGGGGTCTGGCCTAGGGAGCACGCTGATTGCTACTAGGGACTGTGGCCGCTACTGATCACTGCATATTATGGCATGCTGCTACTCGCCGCTGTGTATGGCTGCTTCACGCTACACACAAACTGTTACCGCCTTTGTTAACAGTGTGCTGCCGCTGCGTCTATGGGCTGTGCACGGGCCGCTGTCGTCGATTACTGCATATTGCCGTATACCACCGACTACCTCGGCTACATGCTTGCTATAGCAGCCGCCGTGCTTACTGAGGACTGCTAACCTGATGGCGATCGTGTGCGTCACGGCGTAATTGCTGGGTTGTTGTGCTAAGCTGCGGCTTTACTACGCCTCACTGCACACTGGGCAGTGCTGCGATACTCGAAGGGCATACGAGGCATGTGTTGTGTCGTGTGTTGTTAACTAAGGCTGCGTGGCTGCAGTATGTCAAGGAGGGCGAGGGTGGTTGTGGGGTGAAGGGAGGTCACCACCACAGGCCGGAAAGTGGTTGGAAAGGGAGGGGTTATCGCTGAGATTTGGAAGGTTGTCAGGAGGGTTGGGTTCGGCAGTTTGATTCCAAGTTGACCAAGCTATGTCACTCGGCCGCCATTGCGGGGCCCTCAGGCGCATCCAGGTTTCAATGCCCTCTCCTGCGAGTCTAAGAGCGCGCCTCTTGTATCTGAGCGACTGAATGCTCCTCTCTCTGCCCTTCGCACTCTAAGTCTAGTCTGTTGGTTCTGAGAGGAAGGCGGCAGGCGGGAGTGCAACCCGTGATCCGCGCCAAGGCCTTTGTGGGAGGTTCACCCCACCGATTGCGGGAGCTCTGCCGGAACTTAGGAGGAGTCTTGGAGGCAGGGAAGTGTGTGGTAATTCCCTGACCCTTTCTATAAACCCAACTATAACACCTAGTTGTACATCTTTCTATGGTTTGACTAAGTATACTGTGTGAACCCTGTATTTGACTTTGGGTTGACGTTCACGACATAAGTCAGACTGAAGTAAAGGAAATGGTTGTGCGAATCCAGTTTCAATTTTGTTGTTTGACTCAAGGCAGATTGTGAACGAAGGGGAATGCATCAAGGGGAAGGTTGGGAGGAAGGTGGTTTTGTAAACGGATTGACTGGTTCGCTGAGGCTGGGGAAACCCAGTGATTTGTTTATTCTGGTTCTGAATGGAGCATCAGACCGCTTTATAAGTTTGGGTAGCCTGGAGCTCTGGAGGCTGGGACGTCCCCATAAGTTTGGGGAGACCCGGTGCTGTGAATTGCATGGAGGGTCAGGACGCTCTATAAGTTTAGGTGACCTGACTGCTCATACAAGTGAGGGCTTGATTGTGGATGGTTTTCAGGAACCCAAGGCGCTCTATAAGTTTAGGTACCCTGAGTTGCCTTGTTTTTCTGGGTTTTCTTAAGTTTCTTCGTTTCTTAACGAGGGGGCCGAGCTGTTCTGTAAGTTCAGGTGGCTTAGTTTCTCCCTGCTTTTATTCAGAGGGAGTAATCTTTGGCAGAGGGCTATGTGTCCGAAATCGGATTCAACGGGGGTTTTAAGTTAAACGGTTAACTCTCATTCAATTCCCGTTTCAACTCCCCATTGAACCGAGTTGAACAAAATAAAAATAAAAATATATGGGGGTGTATATTTTTTTGCTCTCTACATCCCCATATTTTTATGTTTATTTTTTTAGCATTAAAATTATTTTCAAAAATTCAAAAACAAAACCAGACTCAAAACAGATTGGTGAGGGATGGGTCGCCCCCCTATCCCCCACCAAATCACACACACACACACACACACACACACCCACACACACACACACACACACACACACACATACACACACACTCACTTTCTTTCGCCCAAGTTGCGCAGGCGGGGACCCCACCCAACTTCGGCGCAAGTGAGTGAGTGTGTGTGTGTGTGTGTGTGTGTNCCGCGGCGTCACGCTCACGCCACTTCAAAATGAAACACCGCTTTGACGCACCTCCTCTGTGTCAACGTCCCACCTCCACTCAGTGCAAAAATACTTTCGTTACCATCGTGAAATTAGTGTCGTCGCTGCAAAATTCCGGTACTATCGCAGGAAAATCCGGCGGTGCTTCCGCACCACCGTAAAAAAAAACAGAACCGCGGCCACAAAAATCCGGCAGTGCTTCCGCACTGCCGCCGTTAATATCGGAGTTGCTGCCGCAAAAATCCGGCAGCGCTTCCGCACCGCCGCCGTAAAACCAGAGTCGCGCCGCAAAAATCCGGTAGCGCTTCCGCACTACCGCCGTTAAAACCGGAGTTGCTGCCGTAAAAATCCGGCGGCGCTTCTGCACCACCGCCGTAAAAACCTGCACCGCCGCCGCAAAAGTTCGGCAGCACTTCAGTACCACCGCAGAAAAAACCTGTGCCGTCGCTGCAGAAATTCGACTGCACTTCAGTACCACCACAGTAAAAACCAGGATTGCCGCTGTAAAATTTCGGCAGCATTTCCCCACCACAATAAGAAAATGGCAAGCCAAAATTGGTAAAATTTGGGCCCCAGGACCAAATCTCACAGTGCCGCACTGCCGCAGTCCCGCAGTACCACTGGGTCTGTCCCGTGGGACCAGCACCAGCCAGAGGAGAGGAGCAGAGTGCTCCCTGCCTTTGCTATGGCTGCCTAGTCGTCCTCTTCTCGCTCCTGTGCAGATCTCCAGCTTCTCCTCCTTGCCTCAGGCAGCAACTCAGCAGCCCAACAGCACTCAAGTGCACGTCACGCAATGACAGCACGAATGCTTTGTGTGGCAGCTGGGGACAGCTGGGTGTTTTATAGGGCCTGAGGAGGGTTGGTCGTCACTCCATCCCCCAGGCAAAATCGCGGGCTCACAACGAGCACTTGATCTGCCAGGATCCAAGGTTGACTGTGGTCCCACCACAGCCACAGCCTTAGTGTGGGACAGTTTCTTTAACTGCCCTATTTTTTTATTTTTATTTTTTTCCCCAGCCATCTCGGAATCTCACGATTGCTGGGTTCCTGCCATTTCCAAAACCTTTTTTCTTTTATTTTTCTGATAAGGGGTTGGAGACTCTGAGATACAAAAAGGGAAAGGCTGATGTATCTGGACCCTTTTCCCAGGGCAGGTACAACAAGGAAAAGGCTTTACCTAGCCTTTTCCTTAGTGCCCCTTCAATTTCCAGGCTCCCTTCAAAAACAGTTGCCTGACAGTTACCTCTGGCAGCCCCTGCCAGAGGTAGCACCACGTGAGGACAAATGTCCTCACAGAAAATAAAAAAAAGAAAAGAAAAAAGAAGAAAATAAAAGAAAAACCCCAACCTCCTTAACTGCAATGCTCCTGGCCGTGATTTGAGCCAGGAGCATGCAGCTATTTGTCAACAGCCTACTCCTTCCCTCTGCTGCCCTCCCCTGAAAACGGGGAGGACAGTTGTCACGTTAGGAGGAGTAGGGAAAAAACTCGTGAAAATTCACGAGTTTAAATCCCGACAGGCTCGGAACGGGGTGCAAAAAGTACCCCGACTTTGATGAATTTTAGAAAAATATTTGATAAATAAAAAAATGTTAACCAATTCATGCACATGGCCTAGATGCCTGACTACCGACAGAAAAAACTTCAAGGCCAACAAAATTGTTTTACGCCACCAAAGAACTGTCTCTTATACACATCTAGATGTGTATAAGAGACAGCACCACACACACACACACACACACACACACACACACACACACACACACACACGTAAAAAAAAAAAAAACCTTATTTTTATATTTTATTTTCTATTTTTATTTTCGTGAAGATTTTCGATGTGACCTTGCGGCAAAAGTTGTTCAGTTTATTTTTCTGCATAACATAGTTTTTTTCGGGAATTTTTGGACAACGTCCGTTGTTTTCCCCCAACGGGATTCAACGATGATTCAACAGGGATTCAACGGGGATTCAACGGGGATTTAACGGGGATTCAACGGGATTCAACGGGACAATTTTTTTTTGCTTCACGTGCGTCCAGCGTCGTGTCCGAGGCCCAATGCACCCTCCCTGTTGAACAATATTCAACGGGGAGGGCCCGTTGTACCATTCAACGAGAATTCAACGGGGCCCCGTAGGCTATTCAACGGGTACAACGGAGTTTAAACTTTCTCGTTGCCCGTTGAATAGACACATAGGCAAAGGGCAGACCCTTTTGTAAGTTCAGGGGGTTTTACTCAATGCCATGCACATGATGGATCAGAGAGAAATGAACCTGGCGGAGGACGAGACATGTTCCATAAGATTGGATGGTCTGGCCCAATGCCTCGCATATGCTGGAACCCGAGAGATTATAATTAGCTATATTTTAATACTATTCTACTTACGAACAGGCTTGTCAGACACGGGTCTGACTATAGCTTATGGTAAATTGAAGAGAGTACAATTAAGAATGTAATTGAAGGTAACTTGGGCCGGCTGAGCATTGTTTCTAAGATGAATGACTCAGTCCTACGCCACCTTGGAGATTAAGTTCAGAGAAGTGTATATAACTTGGATATTAAACAATTCAGGGCGACTAGGCATTGTTTCTAAGATGAATGGCTTAGTCATGCGCCCAAAGGAAGAGAAAAGTAGTTGCGCAACCTGTTCGTGTATACTTGATGGCTGAGTCAAGCATGTTCCATAAGATTGGATGACCTGACTTTACGCGTTATGTAAGCAGGGTATGAAGGGTTAAAGCATTTAAAGACTAATAACTATTGTTTGCTAAGTTGATTTGGGAATGGTGAGAGTACTTACCTTTGTGGTTTGGCCTGCGTGTGACAAAGTGAGGCTACTACATCGTCTGAGTTTCAGTTTGACAGGTAGTTGTTTTAGAGGCTCGCCACGTGCTAGAGCGATATGAGTTAGTTTCAATTCCTGCATTTTCTGAGCTAAGTTTTTTGTAACTTAGATATATTTTCGCATTTTCTGGGATCTTTTTGTTGTACTTCGCTTTGTATAAATTTTGGTAAGCTACTTTCTCTACGGGAAGCGCTGCCGAAATTTCTACAAATCCAAGGAGTTAGTCAAATTTTGAGTTTTCGAAGTTCAACTTGTCTAAAGTACATATATGGCTTAGTAAAAATCAGGAAAGTCTCCTGTTCTAAAGGGAGTGCTGCCCGAATTTGGCTAATCGTAAATTGAAGAGAGCACAATTAAGAATGTAATTGAAGGTAATTTGGCCGGCTGAGCATTGTTTCTAAGATGAATGACTCAGTTCTACGCCCACCTTGGAGATTAAGTTCAGAGAAGTATATATAACTTGGATATTAAACAATTCAGGGCGACTAGGCATTGTTTCTAAGATGAATAGCTTAGTCATGCGCCCAAAGGAAGAGAAAAGTAGTTGTCCAACCTGTTCGTGTATACTTGATGGCTGAGTCAAGCATGTTCCATAAGATTGGATGACCTGACTTTACGCCTTCTGTAAGCAGGATATGAAGGGTTAAAGCATTGAAAGACTTTGAACTATTGTTTGATGAGTTGATTTGGGGATGGTGAGAGTACTTACCTTTGTGGTTTGGCCTGCATGTGACTGAGTCAGGCTACTATATGGTCTAAGTTTCAGTTGAACAGGTAGTTGCTTTAGAGGCTCGCCACGTGCTAGAGCGATAGGAGTTAGTTTCAATTCTTGCATTTTCTGAGCTAAGTTTCTTTTACTTAGATACATTTTCGCATTTTCTGGGATTTTTTTGTTATACTTCGCTTTGTATAAATTTTGGTAAGCTACTTTCTCTACAGGAAGCGCTGCCGAAATTTTTACAGATCCAAGGAGTTAGTCAAATTTTGAGTTTCCAAAGTTCAACTTGTCTAAAGTTCATATATGGCTTAGTAAAAATCAGGAAAGTCTCGTTTTCTAAAGGGAGTGCTGCCCGAATTTTTGCTAATTCAGAGGGTTAAACAAAATTGGACTTTGAAAACTTAGAGACTATTTTTGTTTTCATGTTCGTGCTGATATTAATTCTGACAAGGCACTTTTCCTACGGGAAGCGCAGCCAAAATTTTCTTAGTTTAAAGGAGATAGATTATATTTTGACAGGTGGAGATTCTGGCGATCCACTCTGTATAGGGGAGTTTATGTCAGGGTCTACCTTTGCTTTGGGTACTGCTTTAAGGTAGATTCAGGCTTAGTCAATTAGGATGATTTGAATGCGATCGTGATATGAGGATTACTCTCCATGGACTTATAGGTCTAGCTTCGGAATTGACCTGTCTTGTGTTACAGGTCCTCTGGACTGTTTGATTCAGGATTTGGACTAGTTCAGTTGATCCTACGAGGATCATCTTATGTTATCACTGATAACAGGTCGGTTGGTTGATCGCCGACTTGTCGGCTCATGACACAACTTCGCTTACACCAGTAACTCAGCTTGACTGCCTTAGCCCTGTGAATTGTTATGTTTCTTTGAGGGCTTTAACGGAGCTTATTTTAATGACCATTATAAAGAACTTGTGAGATTTATTGAGATTTTGACTACGATTGGGGCTTGAGTGTGTGAGGCGTGGTGTGAGTTACAGGGAACAGTAAAGTTGACCATATTGGTGTATGGCAATGTGGCTATTGTGCATGCCTGTGTTTTATGCAGGTTAGTATTTTGAAGCTTGGTACATGGGCGATACTTTGGAGGCAGTGAGAATGAAAACCATGTGTCGCACGATCTGCATACCAAATGGGTCTATGTTTCCC
This sequence comes from Chara braunii, assembly GCA_003427395.1. Lineage (NCBI taxonomy): Eukaryota > Viridiplantae > Streptophyta > Charophyceae > Charales > Characeae > Chara > Chara braunii. The sequence continues at coordinate 1,700,139 of BFEA01000078.1, read as the reverse complement.
CTTCATTTGTTGTTATCTCGATATCTGATTTGATATATAACTGCTGGGATGTTTATTTATTTTGGATGATTTTGCTTGTTAATGTTTATAGTTGGACGATGTAGTCTGTGGCAGCCGTCAAAGTCAAACCCCTTGACTTCTGCCCAGGCCTGGATTGGGGCTCATCTCCAGAGCAGTAAGAAATGACTGTCACCACAGGTATGGACCTATGTACCACCCGCTCTGCACAGAGTGCATTCAACCGCGCGTGGCGGTTGTCCAGCGTCAAGAGATTAACCCTTAGAGCGCGTGTCAGCCGACACTTGAGTGTCGAATGCCACCCTCAAGATTAACGAGGACCGCATGAGTATGAGTACTACATAATACGCCATTATTGCGACCGCTTGCGTACGCTTGCATTGCGAGTCGATATGAGTTAGCCCCGCGTCCGCGCGGTTTTATACTAAGTCTCGTGCGCGACGCCTATTCGATTTCCGCATTGGAAAGTTATGGGTTGGCTACTGAGGGGCTAGGAGCGTTATCGCGTTGTTTGCATTGTGTCGTTTTGTATGTGTGTGTGCGTGCTTTATTTTTGTGTTCGTAAAGTGGTGTGCGCGTGGTGTGTGGGATGCGTCCTAGTCGACTGACGACGAGCCGCGCTTGGAGCTTCAGCCCCCCCAGATGTCGGTTCGCGTGCGGGCCCGATAGGCGTATTACTGGGCGTGCCCCCTATGCTACAGCAAATGAGAAACGCCCTCAGCTGGTCCACCTCTGCGATTGCAACTGATTAGCTTTCGTACTGTGGACAGGTAGCTCGGCGGGGATACGCCCACCGAAGGGAGGTGACAACTCCCGTAAGGTGGAGGTAAGTTGTGCCTCGCGTAGGCCCTATCCCGTCGTAGGGGATCGCGAGAGATATGGCTGGCACACTCGGCCGGAGCGGCCTAAGTAAGCTCCATATATATTCACGATGAGGATTTAGACCAACTCCTGCGTGACGCGGCCGGGAGGGTCCCGCGCTGCTCCGTGCGGTGCCGGACCGATGCGCTCGACACCGGCGACGCCCATCACTGCGATAACGAGCTCTTCTCGTTGTCTTGTTCTCAGGCGTGGCATCACGAGACGACACTACGCAGGCCCCCTCAGCCACCCCCACCCCCCACTTCCCCCACCCGCAACCCCCCAATAGCCGGTCTCACACCCTTTCTCCCTAATGAATCAAGGTAACGGGTCGTGCATCCATGGAGAGGCAAAATTAAACTGTGGAGTAGAGGAGTCCAACCTCATATTATGGTCGAGTACCGTGAGTCCCACCTCGTGACGGCACTGCATCGTGGACCCGCTAAGGGTGGGCGGGTCGCTCCCCTGTGGAACGCATGATAAAAAGAGATGCCTCCGCCCATTTGTGGCAAACACCGTACCTCCCTACCGCAATGGTATTAACACGGTAATAACACCACATCGAAAACCAGCCTCCCCCGTCGGCCTTGCCACAAATGGAAAGAGGTGTGAGGTACGGGCTATACTGTTATCACTCTACGGGAGGCCGTATCGTTTGAACGACACGGAAGACGGTGCACATGGTGACACGGTACATCCAGATGCATCTGAAGAGGCTAGCGGGGTTGTCGCATTCACATGTACCGAGAAGGCATTACCCAACCTAGGGTTTCGTTATACACTCCTAAAGGAATCCTAAATTTTTAAGGACGAGTCCTAAAGGAATTTTAGGATTTGGTGTGGCGACTTTACACGCAATCCTAAAAAACATCTTTTAGGATTCGTCCTAAAAGGTTTCCCGCACCCGGTCTTCATATGCGTATACGCAGCCGCGTTGCTGATGTCTGGCCATTGCTGGCTGGTGTCCATGGTACACACTGCGGTGGACCCAGGGCGGGTGAGGATGGGTTGGTGAAACGTATGCAAACCCAGAAGTTCAAAAATTCGAATTCGAATTTTCACGGACGCAGGGTGGCGGGGAGGAGGATGGCCAGGCGACGCGTACGACGTTTAAACGAGGGTTGAGCAATGGGCGCATCTTCAGCGGCGGTGGCAGGCATTACCTTTGAGAGGCGGAACGATCGTCGTAGATGGACGTTCGCGGTGGTGGCCACGGTTTGCGTGAAGAAGAGAGGGAGGCGGTGTGGCGATGGTGGTGACTATCGTCGTCATGAACACAATGAGCGACATATCGTCCTCCTCCCGCGACATGCGTTTGCAGCTCCGGAAACGAAGAGCGATGCTGTAGAGCGTTGTCAAAGCGCTGGATTGCGTGGCGATGTGTGATGTCGTCGTGCAGTTGTGCTCCGCACTGTTCTCGGCATTTTCCCGCGGTAGACCTCGCAATGGTGTGAAGCCGTCATGCAGTTGTGCTACGCGACGTGACTTCGACGGTGCTTAAGGTGTACCCCGCCTCAATCAAGTGGCCAGTGGGCTAGAGACGTGTGCATATTCTGCGCGCTTTCCATGAGAAGGGTTTTCCTAACTGCTTCGGCGCAATCGACTGCACACACATCTACATTGACAAGCCCGCCGGCGCGCCGTCATACAACTACTATGACCGCAAACAGAAGTTTTACGTCCAAGCGTAGGTGGCGGTGGATTTGGATATGTGTCTCCTTGACGTCCACGTAGGATACCCGGGAAGTGTGCACAACGTCCATGTCCTGCGTAACTCCCATCTGTGGAGGCGTGCAGAAAGTGGGGAGGAGCGTTTCGGCAGGCGACAGAATCCAGTTGCCTGTCCATGGATCGTCCAGCCGTACGGAGGAATCGAGCAACGTCCTGACGAGGAGCGTTTAGACACACGGGAGAAGGTGGCGCGGGGGTGTGTGGCGAGGGCGTTCGGGCGTCTGAAGTGCATGTGGCGTCTTTTTTTGCGCACCCACAAGACGAACTTGGAGACCTTGCCACAACAATCCGTCGCCATGTGTACTCTCCACAACCTATGTGTCTGAAACCGGATTCAATAGGGGTTGCAAGTTGAACCGTTCAACTCCCGTTGAACCCCCGTTTCAACTCTGCGTTATACCCCATTACAACGTGGTACAACTCGGCCCGCGGATATTTTTTTTGCAGGCAAAAAATAAGTAAAAAAAAACTAAAAAAATATGGGGTTGTAGAGTTTTTTGCTCTCTACATCGCCACTTTTTTTTATTATAGCATTTAAATTATTTTTAAAAAATAAAAAACAAAACCAGACTCAAAACACATTTTGTTTTTCCTTTTTTTTTTTAGATTGATCAATAGACTGATTGATTGATTGATTGATTGATTGATTGATTGGTGGGGGATGGGTCGCCCTACCCACCACCACCCAATCAGACACACACACACACACACACACACACAAGTTGTGATTGTCTTTTGCTAATCTTTTGTGGTCTTGTGGCCTAATCTTCGGGCCATGGTCGTGTGTTGGTAGGATTGGTGAGACATAGAGGTCGATGTATGTAGGTCTGTTGCTTTTGTGTACGGGATGAATAAGCCTTCTCCATACGATGTGGACCACTCAGCCTTCTGATGGTATGACTTTTTATCGCATTTTCAAGCACAACTCGCTGCGATTAACGTCGCGGTAGTATCTTGTCTCATACAAAACACACACACACACACACACACACACTTGCGTCGAAGTTGCACGGGGACTCCGCGCAACTTCGGCGCAAGTAAGTGTGTGTGTGTGTGTGTGTGTGTGTGTGTGTGTGTGTGTGTGTGTGTGTGTGTGTGTGTGTGTGTGATTGGGTGGGGGCTGGGGGGTCGACCCATCCCCCACCAATCAATCAATCAATCCATAAGAAAAAAAAAGTAAAAAAAAAAATGAGAAAGCGGGTTTTTTCCGGATCCCGCGCGTCAATTTTTTTTTTTTTTTTTTTTTTTTTTTTTTGCCTAGGGCCACGTACTACGAATCCCCCCTGGCGGCGGCCATCCGGGGACAAGTCCGCGGCCGCGGCCATGAAAAAAATAATAATAATAATAATAAAAAATACAAAAAATTCTGAAAAAAACATATGTTATGCAGAAAAATACACTGAACAACTTTTGCCTTGTGGTCATATCAAAAAATGTTAGTGAATTTAAAATTAAAAATCACATACGCAAACAGCTTTTGCCTCAGGAAAATTAGTTTTTGAATTTTTAAAAATCACATAATTTTTTTTCTCAAAACGATCTACAACCCCATATTTTTTTTATTTTTTTTTTTTTAATTTTTAAGGTCACAAAAAAATCCTAAAAGTCGCGGCCACACCCAACCGCGGCCGGAGCCGCGGCGGCCGTGATCACGTCCGCCCTCCGACCTTGACCCCGCGGACGCGTCCGCGGGTGTTTCATAGGCGACGTGTTTCGGACCCCGCGCATCAATTTTGTTTTTCCAAAACGCGTGGGAGCGGCCCATTTTTGCGTTTACCGCGAATTCAACGGGATTTTTTGGAATTTAACGGGATTCAACGGGAGTTTAATTCCCCCGTTTTCCGTTAAAAAGATACACAGCACACACACACATGACGACGAGTAAAAAAACTTCCCCGTTTGCACTTTCCCCAACCTTCACCGGTTCAGCTTCCCCGAAGAAAATTGAACTACAAGAACATGTTTTATGTGTGTATGCCAACACCAATCGCTCCGGGAAGGCGTCAACACGCTCACGAGTTCATCGTTCACCACTACCCGAAGGAAACATTAAGAAAAAAAAAAAAAAACTAACTAAAAAGTAATATAACGATGAAACGAATCGGGCTGCTCTACCGACTATATAACCGCGTGAACGCGCTGAACGCACTTTCACGTTCAAATGCGCGTGCTCATACCCCCCGGGGCCGCGTTGAATCACGTTCAAACGCGCTGCGCGCCACGTGGCACGAAAAAATTGAACGCGACCCCGGGAGGAGCACGCGCTGTCTCTTATACACATCTAGATGTGTATAAGAGACAGCAGATAGCCCACGCAGGCTATCTGAAGGGTCCTCGCAGCCACGTAGCGCAGACCCCCCCACCAAAATCAAGGCAGGGAGTGAATATGAAGTAAAGCACAAGCTGGCCGAATATATACTCAAGATTCGAATTCAGGTCTGTATTTCAGCAGTTATGGGTTGCTCACGTAGCAAGGCCGTGTTGGTCTATGCACGTGATTCTCAAGGTTTGGCTGCACTACTCACCAAATGTGCAAAACTAGAATGAATCTTCTGCAGAACATGGAATAATGCGCCACCATATGTTTTGTCTTTTGGGCATGTGGTTCGTTTCTTTTTTTTTTTCCTTTCTCTTTTGCTCTCCCCTATGCACGACCGCTACTACGAAAAGGGGTTTCACTCAACCACTCACCACCTGCACGGATGGCGGCTTGAAGTTCGGAACTGGGGCCTCCAGCGACGAGGCTGCTCGTCTCTACCCGTACTGTTCAAAAAAAAAAAAAGAATGAACATGCAGCCGGAAGATGGCCGAATACAGGGAATATAAGCATAACCCTGAGAAACTACAGGATGACATTGAAAGATCAAGAAATGGTCCGAATTGAAAAAGAAAAAAAAAAAGATCCAGATGGATACGTTTTGTCTTTTGTGCACGTGTGCAGCATACTGGAAAGATAAGCATAGCCCTGAGAAACTACAGGATGACAAGGAAAGATCCAAGAATGGTCCAAATTTGGAATTGTTTTTTTTTTTAAGAGGCAACCATAGGCCCCGCAGATACGCTTTGTGACTTTTGCCTTTTGCGCACGTCTCCAGCAGTAAGGCTGGTTGGCACTGCCTTAGGGCGAGGTCCCACAGACAAAAAGGATTGTAGTAAGTGTGTGAATGTGGGCGTGTTTTTGGGCAGGTGCGATAATTTATGATTGGTCTACATCTCTGCATATCTGTGTGGAACACGTCCACGTTCAGACACTGTTTACAATCCTCTTTGCAAGTGGGATCTGGCCCTTACTACTCAAAAAAGGAAAAAACCGGAATGAACTTGGCACTGAAAGATGGCCTGATACAGAGAAGAGTAGCATGGGCTTGAGAAAGGATACGATGCATAAGTAGAGAAATGGTCCAAATCARAAAAAAAAAAAAAAAAAGATTCAGCAGGATACATTTTGTCTTTTATGCATGTCAACAGCAATGAGGCTGCCTTGGGTTCTCGCACCACTAAGAATGAAATGTGAAAAATGAAAATGAATCTTTCCTTGGAACATGGAAAGGTACACCTCCATATTTGGAGAGTACTGGAGAGAGCCCCTTACTATCCCAAAAAAAAAGGGAATGAATATCGCTCCCACAGGCGACGCTGTCGAGCGCATCGGCCCTCGCACGAAAACGAGGGCCCTCCCGACCATATCACGCAAAGGTTTATCTAAAAACATCATTAGGAGACAACTCAGGAATGACGCATAATGTTTCGCGAACCGCCGAGACAGGCGCAGTTGCATCGCTCCTTCGCCGCTCTAGCCGGGTGCGCCAGCTATACATCCCGCGGTCCCCTATGACAGAACAGGTTTTCGCGCGGCATAAGCTTGCTTCCCTAAGGGGCTGTCACCACCCTAAGGGGCGTATCCCTACCGAGCTACTGACCCACATGCGAAAGTTTTTAGATGCAATCGCATAGGTAGGCCAACTGAGGGCGTTTGCTCGTTTCGCTACAGTATAGGAGTCGCTTAGTTAACGCCAAGTGGACCCAACGCCGTTCGTCCCCCAGGGCGCTGATCTCCAAGGTACGAAGCGAACGTCGGTCGACTAGGACTGTCTCAACCAAGTGTGAAACCCTTCATTAATCCTAGTCTCTTAAACCTACTGTCAAACGAAAGTTACGACAACCATACATATAATTTTATCAAAAGGAATCGACCGTAGCCGACACGAATAAATATTCCCAGTATGAAAAGATTACTGAAAAAAAATATCAATCATCATTTCATACATTCAATAACACAAGATAAAAAACTATCGGACCGCCTCAGGTCGAATATCACAAAACAATCAAAACAACTGTCAACGAAAAGTTGGTTAATCGAAAATAACATTGATGTCGCCAACATGGTAGTTAGACAACCTCAGTTTTGACTTGATGAGACGTGTTGCAAAGTCATTCATTCCATCCTATCGCCGATCTGAGATTCGACGAGCATACCTGTCTTCGTCCATTTCCAATTTTTTTGGATGACAAACCGGCCCATGATTCTTGATCAGGGACATTGCTTGACATGAAGCATGCCTCTTCCTCTAGGAAGTGGTCTGGGGTTCTCCTCCTCCTCGTCCGAGCGCTAGACTCGGATCTCCGAAGTCGGGCCGTCTCCACCGAATCGGCAAGTGCCCCCCCGTAGAACGGTCCACTCTGGGTCGATAACAGGGTCGGCTCCTGAAGCAACGAACCCCTGCCCCAGATGTTTCCCTGAGATAGTGGATGCGTCTACCGCAAGTAGCCCTCATATATATATATTTTTTTCTCCTAAGTCCCGGGGTAACTTAGATGAAAAAAAATCAGAAGAGATAAAGAAAATGATAATAATTTGGACAGGTACAGGTAGATAAGGTCGTTCGCGATATAATAGGTCAATCCTTGGAAAAAAGCTAAATCTGTTTGACCTTATCTGCTTTATTTCAATAGAATCCATTTTACGACACACATTGAATAACATGTTTTTTTTCAAAACAACAAGTTCTTTTTGACAAGCAGGCAGGTGAAAGGTAGAAAGAAGACAATTCATTTCTTCATCTCAAATAGGCATAATTAATCTCCTTTGTAAGCATCCCTCTATCTACCTGCACAGACCGCAAAGGAAACACGTCCAAAATAAAACAATACAATCTCATGCTCGAGTCAGACTTTCCATTCACTTGCATGACTTGCACAACTTTCCTCTACCTTTTCTTTAGAATATTCAAAACGAACAGGGTCAAGCAAGTGCGGGTCCACACAGAAGTGAAAGAAAGTCTGAGTCATTCAACTGACCTTGAGAGAAGTTTGAACGGTACACTCAAGAAGACCGTATAAATTTTTCGACCTTTTGACGAGAAGGTCGTTGCACCCTGTCGTCAGTAAAGTGATCGACACCAGTCCCTTTGACGACCGCTTGCCAGAGTACCCTCTCAACACCTATCACCTTCCAATAATTTGGCGGCGTTTTCTCGTTACCGCCACTTGGCTCCAAAGCACTGCCTCTCCGCGGCGTCACGCTCACGCCACTTCAAAATGAAACACCGCTTTGACGCACCTCCTCTGTGTCAACGTCCCACCTCCACTCAGTGCAAAAATACTTTCGTTACCATCGTGAAATTAGTGTCGTCGCTGCAAAATTCCGGTACTATCGCAGGAAAATCCGGCGGTGCTTCCGCACCACCGTAAAAAAAAACAGAACCGCGGCCACAAAAATCCGGCAGTGCTTCCGCACTGCCGCCGTTAATATCGGAGTTGCTGCCGCAAAAATCCGGCAGCGCTTCCGCACCGCCGCCGTAAAACCAGAGTCGCGCCGCAAAAATCCGGTAGCGCTTCCGCACTACCGCCGTTAAAACCGGAGTTGCTGCCGTAAAAATCCGGCGGCGCTTCTGCACCACCGCCGTAAAAACCTGCACCGCCGCCGCAAAAGTTCGGCAGCACTTCAGTACCACCGCAGAAAAAACCTGTGCCGTCGCTGCAGAAATTCGACTGCACTTCAGTACCACCACAGTAAAAACCAGGATTGCCGCTGTAAAATTTCGGCAGCATTTCCCCACCACAATAAGAAAATGGCAAGCCAAAATTGGTAAAATTTGGGCCCCAGGACCAAATCTCACAGTGCCGCACTGCCGCAGTCCCGCAGTACCACTGGGTCTGTCCCGTGGGACCAGCACCAGCCAGAGGAGAGGAGCAGAGTGCTCCCTGCCTTTGCTATGGCTGCCTAGTCGTCCTCTTCTCGCTCCTGTGCAGATCTCCAGCTTCTCCTCCTTGCCTCAGGCAGCAACTCAGCAGCCCAACAGCACTCAAGTGCACGTCACGCAATGACAGCACGAATGCTTTGTGTGGCAGCTGGGGACAGCTGGGTGTTTTATAGGGCCTGAGGAGGGTTGGTCGTCACTCCATCCCCCAGGCAAAATCGCGGGCTCACAACGAGCACTTGATCTGCCAGGATCCAAGGTTGACTGTGGTCCCACCACAGCCACAGCCTTAGTGTGGGACAGTTTCTTTAACTGCCCTATTTTTTTATTTTTATTTTTTTCCCCAGCCATCTCGGAATCTCACGATTGCTGGGTTCCTGCCATTTCCAAAACCTTTTTTCTTTTATTTTTCTGATAAGGGGTTGGAGACTCTGAGATACAAAAAGGGAAAGGCTGATGTATCTGGACCCTTTTCCCAGGGCAGGTACAACAAGGAAAAGGCTTTACCTAGCCTTTTCCTTAGTGCCCCTTCAATTTCCAGGCTCCCTTCAAAAACAGTTGCCTGACAGTTACCTCTGGCAGCCCCTGCCAGAGGTAGCACCACGTGAGGACAAATGTCCTCACAGAAAATAAAAAAAAGAAAAGAAAAAAGAAGAAAATAAAAGAAAAACCCCAACCTCCTTAACTGCAATGCTCCTGGCCGTGATTTGAGCCAGGAGCATGCAGCTATTTGTCAACAGCCTACTCCTTCCCTCTGCTGCCCTCCCCTGAAAACGGGGAGGACAGTTGTCACGTTAGGAGGAGTAGGGAAAAAACTCGTGAAAATTCACGAGTTTAAATCCCGACAGGCTCGGAACGGGGTGCAAAAAGTACCCCGACTTTGATGAATTTTAGAAAAATATTTGATAAATAAAAAAATGTTAACCAATTCATGCACATGGCCTAGATGCCTGACTACCGACAGAAAAAACTTCAAGGCCAACAAAATTGTTTTACGCCACCAAAGAAATAGTGGCGCAAACCAAAAAATACAACGTTTCTAAAAAAACTCAGATCCTGTTTTTCGTTTTTTTTTTTTTTTTTTTTTTCTTTTTTTTTCTTTTCTTTTGCTTCTTACCTCCCCGACAACGGGGAGGCAGTTGGCAGGCCGGGAGGAGCAGGTCCTCTCTCTCATCCTCCCTTCTTTTTCCTTTTTATGTGGCACCATAAGGTGGGAGCTATCGTGTTCCCACACCGTCTAAAGAGACTGTTTTCTTCGACAGCAGAGGCATTGTTTGCCTTGTGCAGCCTCTGGAGTGGTGGCCCTTGCTTCAGCAATGACACCTATCTCTCCATTGGGTTTTTTTTTTTTTTTTTTTTTTTTGGATTACCGTTCGCATAAGCCAACGACCACTGTAGACTACGCCAGCCTGGCAGGCGTTCCCCCCTGCCCCACCGATTTATAGACCCAGGTTCTATTCCCTTAGGGGAATTGAAAAAATTCTGGGCCGTTTTCTTTATTTATGCGTGTCATCCTTGCGCAGGGGCTATGCTACAGCCACGCAGCTGTTCCTGGCCGTGAGATTTGATGATCTCGCGGCCGAGAATGGCCGCGCTTCATGCTGGTGCAGTGGGCAGCTCCAAAAGAAAAGGAGCTAGCCCAGACTGCTTATCGCCGGCTCGATCCCATCATCTGCTGGGTGAAAATTTGGCACGGTAACCTATTGGGCTAGCTCCTTTTTACGGAAACTAAGCCTGCTACCTGGGTAGCTTCCCAGCAGGCTACCCAACCTTAACCATAGGCAGGTCTCGTCGGCCTCCCTTTTCAAAGTCAGCTGCACCGCTGTCGGCACGACGGCCTCCTGGTCCCGCCGTACTCACGCTGCCGCCCATTCATTGGATGACTAACCTTGATGGCGCCGCGGCTAGCCTTTTAAGGCTCTAGATACGGCATTGCCTCTTCGCTCGGAGCAGACCTCGCGGTTCAAGAAATAAAACCCCTTATACCTATTCCCTCTGCGAAGCGGCTCTATATCTGGCGCATCCTTCTTTTTAGCCTTCTTGGACTCTGAATCCCGCTGTTTAGCTGTCGCGCGGTATTATTTTACGTAGATTAGGTCTAGCTTTCGTCCTTCCATGACCGCACACCATTGCGACCTTATCGGGAACCGCGGACGACAAGTCGTACCGCTGACTCCCGCAGTTTCGATCGAACGCCAATGACGTCATACGTCAACGACGTCAGATTTTATGTATCTCAATTATAGGGTTGGTCTGAATAAACTTTTGACAAACATCAATCTCATCAAGTTTTGCAATTAAGCTTAAAAAAACTCGGACAGCGTTCGGCGTTGAAAACCCCCGGCAAATACCCTTGTCAGGGTATTTGCCCCGACAACATTCCCAGACCCCATTGAACGACGTCCCTGTCGTTCGCCATCAAAATAGAGGTCAGAGCTTTATAAAATGATCACAATACACAACAATTCCATAATCCGCTTGGAGCTAAGCCGAAACCTTCTTCCATAGACAACCACTCAAGGAATTTTTATTTTCTTAGAGTGGTACCAGAAATCCTCTGACTAGTTTCAAGCTACATCCATTTGGTTGATACTATAATTTATTCGAAAAAGACAGGATTAACCCCCTGACGGGTCTCTCGAGACATACTAACCTTCTGGAAGCTGTTCGGATAAAGTCTGAATGATCTTAAAGTATATATTTTTACTCAATATCACATCTTAACCAAGTAATAATTCATGTCGCAACCCCTTTCTTTTCATATAAGTCCTTGAGGAGCGCACTTGATCAAAACAAGTCTCCCTGTCGCAAGCAAACTCTTCAAAGGACGAAGAAGACGAACTCCTTACTTTTGGAAGAGAACACTGAGCAAGACAGTTACCCCGCCGCAGATGAACTCTTCTCTCTCTTAAGTTGAGAACAAAACGCTGATCAAGACAGGTTTCCCTGCCGCAGACAAAATGCTCTTAATTAATCTTCGAAAAAAAATCTGATCAAGACAAATTGCTCTGCCGCAGATATACCCTTCAAAGATCGAGGGAGAACTCTGATCAAGACAGGTTTCCCTGCTGCAGGCATCTCCTCTCTACCTAAAGTTGATAGCAGAACGCTGATCAAGACAGGTTTCCCTGCTGCAGACGAACTGCTGTCACTCAGAAGAAAATGTCGATCAAGACAGGTTCCCCTGCCGCAGACAAGTTCCTTT
>BFEA01000078.1:1681210-1688054 GCA_003427395.1 Chara braunii | reverse complement strand
TCAAGACAGGTTCCCCTGCCGCAGACAAGTTCCTTTCCACCTAAAGTTGAGAGCAGAACGTTGATCAAGACAGGTTTCCCTGCTGCAGACGAACTCCTCTCAATAAATCTTTGAAAAGAAATCTGATCAAGACAGATTGCTCTGCCGCAGATATAATCTTTAAAGATCAAAGGAGACCCGCAGACGGACTTCTCTTCATTCCATCTTTAGAGAGAAGGTTGATCAAGACGAATTGCCTAGTCGCAGACCTGCTCCTTAAATTTCATCTAATAATTAAAATGAAGGAGAACGCCGTTTAAGACAACTTATACTATCACAGACAAACTTTTTTTTTTTTTTTTTTTTTCTTAAATATATATATAAGCTGCGACATGAAATTACTACTGTGACATTTACTATACTTTATACCATGTCAAATGTTATCGATCTTTCTATGATATGCGTCGAGGAGTGGTGTAATCCTTATCAAGGGATAACATTTCGACATCAAGCCCCGCTTTAGATTCGAGCCTCGCCACATTCTCTCCGATTCCGGCGCTTTAAATACTTTGCAATCTATCAGTATGAACAGGGTGGCCCAACCCTTACTAAATCCGATATGAGTTACCAGCTCACCTTCTTCCCCAGCAAGGTGGACCCAGTAAAAACAATCAAGCTTGGGTGGTAAATCCAAACCCAACATTTTTAGCAGTAACTACCCCGGCCACCATCAAAATTGATGAGCATCTTCCACACCTTCATCCCTTTCAATGATAGTGTAGTCTTCCTTCCTTTAACCACATAGGATCCGGATGACAACATCCTATTATGGACCAGGAGTATAACTCCGGCGCAGGCCTCACTTTCACCTACAGAGCTCACAGTTTTATCGCATTAACACCATGACACGATAAGATCTCAAATACATACATAACTCAATACATGTTTTATAAAAATATATATATGTATTTAACACACATATAAATTTACGAATTACACTTCTATAATTATCACATTCATAAGGCAAATTCGAAACTATCTCGACCAAGAGTCAGGTTGATCTAAAGAAGAGATCGTGTATTCCTGCACTTGTCCATGATGGCAAATACATCAACAAATAATATCGAACATAGTGAAGTTCCACAAACTTAGATAAAATATTTTTGAAATGGCCTCTCTCAAAATCTGTTTAGGAGAGATCGAAACAAAACAAATAATGATCCCACACAAAATTTGTAAAAAAAATTGAATCAGAAATTAAACGACTTATTTTTCGTCGACTTTCGACCCCTTACACCTACTTGGAGTATGCCCGACTCTACCACAACTTTTACACACAATGTTCTTTCAGTACTTTCTCCCTCTCTCCATTCGTCGATGTTCTCGTCCTTGAGATCGCAACTGGCAGGATTCCTCCTTCTGAGCAACTCTCGTAGAGAGTTTATTCATACAGACTTTCTTGTTTTTTCTACTCATGGGAGGCAAATCAATTACTGACTATTTTTTCCTTATCTCACTCATCCTTCCCCTTACTTCTGAGAGTATTGAAGTGAGGGTTGAACCCTCTTTTCTTTTTCCAGTTCGACCTTGCCTCTCAGATTGCATCAAGCGAAGTTGCACACGAAGCGTCTGATTGTAATTTCCTCCGTTGAAATTTGATCGAATCCTGGCCCAATCTGATATGCCGGTTACCCCACGGATAAGCTCCTCCTACTCTGGACGAATGTTGCTCAAATTTGTCCAGAAAAGTGGAGACAAAGTTGGTAGACTTTCCTTTCTGCATCCCTCAGTTCTAGGAGGTGAACTATCCTTTATAGATTCGATATATCTCTATCTTGATGACCACCTTCGCTTCCACTCATCGCGTTCATTTTTCCAGGCCATAACAGAAAAGTAGATGGAACGTCAGTCTCACTCTATACTACCTAATTTGATTTCGTAATCCTATTCCACATTCGCTCAACTATTAAATCTCTAATACTTCTCTTATCCCCTTCAACCAGGATGATCGGAGAGTTCGTCTAGTCAAGCCAAATCCCCTCTTCGATTTTACTAACAATACATTTTTCTACATCCAATTTGAAACGTATGCAAAATTTTATACTATGACCACTTAGAGCACAATAAATACATTTCAAAGACTTGTAATAAGTTAAAGTCTTCCTCCTTCTTTCCTTCTTACTTAGTCGTTCACCATGCATATGAGCTGGCGAATTGACACACGAAGTGGTTGGAATATCTACCTGAGATTCACACGGTCTTACACTTCCAACTCCCCTGTCCCGACGATTGGTTCCTTGACCTCCTTGAACCAAGTTACGCGCAACTCTCTCAACCTTAGTGAGCTTACGAGGTCGTTCCAACTGATCGGACTCATTCTGCTCCTCGCCACCTATTTGAAGTAACTTTCTTTTTCCCTTATCATTCTCCTCTTTGGGTCACTCCGTAAACTTGGCGACCATTAACCTTTCAAATTCAGCCCAAGTTGCAGAAGCCCGCGAAAAAAGTCCGACGTCAAATTTCAACCTTTCGATGACAAAGTTTAGAATAAAAAGAAACTTTTGATGTTCCTCCCAAAGCATCAATGATGCCAAGTTCTGAAAAGTTTCTAAGAATTCGGCAACCTCGATGCCTTTGAAGAGAGGACACATACAGTCGAACGTTCCCTTTGTCATCGTTTTAGCGTGCAAGAGACACACAACTTACCAATAATCGAATATAACTATCTAGATCAAAACCTCATTAAAACCCATAATCTTGATAGTTCAATATCTTAAAATTTGTAACATCTACATAATGAAATGAGTAAATAAATCAAAAGAAAAATTATATCCATATCTAGTAATATATATATATATACATATACATATAGGTCCTATACCATTTCAAAATGATAAAATCATTCAAAATCATTTACTTAAATATCCATTGCTAAAAATTATATTACCCGAGTGTCGTTCCACCAGGGACAACGGTAGTTTGCCGTTATCCTTGACAACGACGCCATCTGTCGAGCGCATCGGCCCTCGCACGAAAACGAGGGTCCTCCCGGCCATGTCACGCAGGAGTTTATCTACAAACATCTTTAAGAGATAACTCGGGAACGACGCATAACATTCCTCGAACCACCGAGACGAACGGGTTTGCATCGCTCCTTCGCCGCTCTAGCCGGGTGCGCCAGCTATACATCCCGCGGTCCCCTACAACAGGACAGGTTCCCGCGATGCATAAGCTTGCTTCCCTAAGGGGCTGTCACCACCCTTAGGGGCGTATACCTACCGAGCTACTGACCCACATGCGAAAGTTTTTAGATGCAATCGCAGAGGTCGGTCAGCCAAGGGTGTTTGCTCGTTTCGCTGCAGTATAGGAGTCGCTTGTTTAACGCCAAGTGGACCCAACGCCGTTCGTCCCCCGGGGCGCTAATCTCCTAGGTACGAAGCGGACGTCGGTTGACTAGAACTGTCTCAACCAAGCGTGAAACCCTTCATTAATCCTAGTCTCTTAAATATACAGTCAAACGAAAGTTACGACAACCATACATATAATTATATCAAAAGGAATCGACCGTAGCCGACACGAATAAATATTCCCTGTATGAAAAGATAACAAAAAAAAATACCAATCATCATTTCATACATTCAATAACACAAGATAAAAAACTATCGGACCGCCTCAGATCGAATATCACAAAACAATCAAAACATTTGTCAACGAAAAGTTGGCTAATCGAAATTATCATTGATGTTGCCAACATGGTAGTTAGACAACCTCTGTTTTGACTTGATGAGACGTGTTGCCAAAGTCATTCATTCCATCCTATCGCCGATCTGAGATTCGACGAGCATACTTGTCTTCGTCCATTTTCAATCTTTTTGGATGACAAACCGCTTGCCCATGATTCTTGATCAGGGACATTGCTTGATGTGAAGCATGCCTCTTCCTCTAGGAAGTGGTCTGGGGTACTCCTCCTCCTCGTCCGAGCGCTAGACTCGGATCTCCGAAGTTGGACCATCTCCACCGAATCGGCAAGTGCCCCCCCTTAGAACGGTCCACTCTGGGTCGATAACAGGGTCGGCTCCTGAAGCAACGAACCCCCGCCCAAGATGCTTCCTAGAGATACTAGATGCATCCACTGCAGGTAGCCTTCATATATATATATTTTTTCTCCTAAGTCCCGGGGTAACTTAGACGAAAAGAAATCAGAAGAGATAAAGAAAATGAGAATCATTTAAAGAGGTACAGGTAGATAAGGTCGTTCAGGATAAAATGGGTCAATCCTTGGGAAAAAGTTAAATCCGTTTGACCTTATCTGCTTTATGTCAATAGAATCCATTTTATGACACACGTTGAATAACATGTTTTTTTTTCAAAACAACAAGTTCTTTTTAACAAGCAGGCAGGTGAAAGGTAGAAAGAAGACAATCCATTTCTTCATC
Organism: Chara braunii; assembly: GCA_003427395.1. Lineage (NCBI taxonomy): Eukaryota > Viridiplantae > Streptophyta > Charophyceae > Charales > Characeae > Chara > Chara braunii. The sequence continues at coordinate 1,683,639 of BFEA01000078.1, read as the reverse complement.
TCAAATAGGCATAATCAATCTCCTTTGTAAGCATCCCTCTACCTACCTGCACAGACCGCAAAGGAAACACGTCCAAAAGAAAACAACACAATCCCATACTCGAGTCAAACTTTTCCATTCACATGCAGGACTTGAACAACTTTCCTCTACCTTTTCTTTTGAATATTTAAAACGAACAGGGTCAAGCTAAGTGCGGGTCCACACAGGCGTGAAAAGAAGTCATTCAACTGACCTTGAGTGAAGTTTGAACGGTACACTCAAGAAGACCATATAAATTTTTCGCCCTTTTGACGAGAAGGTCGTTGCACCCAGTTGTCAGTAAAGTGATTGACACCAGTCCCTTTGACGACCGCTTGCCAAAGTACCCTCTCAGCCTCGATCACCTTCCAATAATTTGGCGGCGTTTTATCGTTATCACCACTAGGCTCCAAAGCACGGCGTCTCCGCGGCGTCACGCTCACGCTACTTTAAAATGAAACACCGCTTTACCGCACCTCCTCTGTGTCAACGTCCCACCTCCACTCAGTGCAAAAATACTTTCGTTATCGTCGTGAAATTAGTGTCGTCGCTGCAAAAATTCGGTACTGCCGCTGAAAAATCCGGTGGTGTTTCCGCACCACCGTAAAAAAAAACAGAACCGCGACCGCAAAAATCCGGCAGTGCTTCCGCACTACCGTCGATAAAACCGGAGTTGCTGCCGCAAAAATCTGGCAGCGCTTCCGCACCACCGCTGTAAAACCAGAGTCGTGCCGCAAAAATTCGGTAGCGCTTCCGCACTACCGTTGTTAAAACCGTACTTACTGCCGCAAAAATTCGGCAGCGCTTCCGCATTACCGCCTTAAAAACCTGCGTCGCCGCCGTAAAAGTTCGGCAGCTCTTCGGTACCATCGCAAAAAAAAATTGTGCCGCCGTTGCAGAAATTCGACACCACTTCGGTACCATCGCAGAAAAAGATTATGCCGCCGCTGCAGAAATTCGGCAGCACTTCGGTACCACCGCAGAAAAAACTTGTGCCGCCGCTGCAGAAATTTTCCATCTCTTCGGTACCAACGCAGTAAAAATCGGGATTGCCGCTGTAAAATTTCCGCAGCACTCTCCCACCGGAGTGAGAAAATGGCAGGCCAAAATTGGTAAAATTTGGGCCTTAGGCCCAAATCTCACAGCGCCACACTGCCGCAGTCCCGCAGGAGCACTGGGTCTGCCCCGTGGGACCAGCACCAGCCAGAGGAGAGGAGCAGAGTGCTCCCTGCCGTAGCTATGGCTGCCTAGTCGTCCTCTTCGCACTCCTCTGCAGACATTCAGCTTCTCCTCCTTGCATCAGGCAGCACCTCAGTAGTCCAGCAGCACTCAAGTGCATGTCACACAATGACAGCACGAATGCTTTGTGTGGCAGCTGGGGGCAGCTGGCTGTTTTATAGGGGCTGAGGAGGGCTGGTCGTCACTCCAGCCCCCAGGCAAAATCGCGGGCTCACTGTGAGCCCTTGATTTGCCAGGATCCAGGGTTGATTGTGGCTGCACCACAGCCACGGCCTTAGTGTGGGGCAGTTTCTTTAACTGCCCTAGTTTATTTTTCTTTTTCTTTTTCCCAGCCATCTCAAAATCTCACAAGATTGCTGGGTTCCTGTGATTTCCAAAACCTTTTTTCTTTTATTTTTCTGATAAAGAGTTGGACAGATTCAACCCCTTAAAGTTTGATGTATTTGGACCCTTGTCCCAAGGCAGATACATCGGGGAAAAGGTTGTACCTAGCCTTTTTCTTAGTGGCCCTTCAATTTGCAGGCTTTCTTCAAAAACGGGAGCCTAACAGTTACCTCTGGCAGCCCCTGCTAGAGGTAGCACCATGTGAGGTCACTTGTCCTCACACAAAATAAATAAATAAATAAATTAAAAAAAAAAAAAAAAAAAAAAACCCAACCTCCTTAACTGCAATGCTCATAGCCGTGATTTGAGCCAGGAGCATGCAGTTATCTGTCAACAGCCTACTCCTTCCCTCTTCTGCCCTCCCCTGAAAACGGGGAGGACACTTGTCAGGTTGGGAGGAGTAGGGAAAGAACTCGTGAAAATTCATGAGTTCAAATCCCGACAGACTCGGAACGAGGTGGAAAAAGTACCCCGACTTAGATGAATTTTAGAAAAATATTCGATAAATGAAAAAATCTAAAACAATGCTCGCACATGGCCTAGGTGCCTTACTACCTACAGAAAAACATTCAAGGGCAACAAAATTGTTTCCCGCCACCAAAACAATAGTGGCGCAAACCAAAAAATACAACTTTTCAAAAAAAACTGAGATCCCGTTTTTCGTTTTCTTTTTCTTTTCTTTTTCTTCTTTTCTTTTCTTTTATTTTCCGTTTTACCCCCTGACAACGGGGAGGCAGCTGGCAGGTCGGGAGGAGCAGGTCCTCTCTCTCATCCTCCCTTTTCTTTCC
>BFEA01000078.1:1640753-1655187 GCA_003427395.1 Chara braunii | reverse complement strand
GTGAGAGAGAGAGAGCAGCGAGAGTGAGAGAGAGAGAGCAGCGAGAGTGGGAGAGAGAGAGCAGCGAGAGTGAGAGAGAGAGAGCAGCGAGAGTGGGAGAGAGAGAGCAGCGAGACTAAGGGAGCGAGAACAGCGTGAGTAAGGGAGCGAKAACAACGAAAGGGAGAGAAAGAGAAAGAAACTTGYTGTGGTGGCCTAGTAGCTGTTCCCGGATGACTGCTAAAAACTCACCATTGCGTGGGGTGGCTGATGATTGTTGAAAACCCCTAGTGCGTGAATCGGTCGAATTGTTAATTAATCACTGAAACGTACTGTCCCGTGATACCGATTGACTGTTGGAACTCCTTGCTGATCAAAGCTGCTAAATTACAAAAAGGAAGAAAGAGAAAATAGGGAGCGTGACTGGGCACCCCCGACTTCGATGCCTGCCGGTCGTTGAGGACCTCGGAACGGGCGCGGCGAGTGACAGGCGCCGTAGCCCTTGGGTTCAGCGAACGGTAGACGCTCCTCCCCGGGTTTCCTCACAACGGGATGCAGGTTTCAAGGTGGCGCTTGAGAAGCGCCAGTTTTTCCTCACCACCATTTCTTTCCTGGAGCACGTGGTGACAGACAAGGGACTCCAACCGGAGCCGCAGAAGGTGGCAGCTGTCTGGGACGCGCCAGTGCCTACCACTATCACGTAAGTTCGCGCCTTTCTGGGCCTAGCCTCGTATTTCCGAAGATTTATCAAGGGCTTCGCGGCGATTGCGGGACCCCTCACAAATTTCTTACGCAAGGATCAGCCGTTGATCTGGACGCCGGAGTGCGATCAAGCGTTTTCCAAACTCAAGGCTGCTCTCATTTAGGCTCCTGTCCTTATAGGACCGGATCCCGAAAACCCTTTTGTTCTCATCACCGACTGGCAGCCAGAGGAGATTTCGGCGATCCTTGCCCAGGTGGGACCAAGTGGACTCGAGAGTGTGGTGGAATATGCGTCCAAATCAGTACCCGCCTGCAAGCGCAACTACGCCGCTCCGATGAGAGAATGCTATGCGGCTCTCTGGGGAATCAGTCACTTTCGTGCTTACCTGTATGAGCGAAAGTTCACCCTGGTGACTAGTCATGAGCCCCTGTTGGCTCTGAAGAAGTCGAAGGATTACTCAGGTATGATTGGGCGATGGGCAACGGTGCTGCAGAGCATGGACTTTGACATTCGTCATCGAAAGCACGAGAGACACGGGAATGCGAACGAACTGACACGACTGCACCGGCCTGAGAAGGTTCCAAAGGGTGAGGAGGTAATTCTGTGGAACGAACCCGAACAGGAGATCGGACCTCGGTACGGCCAAGTGGAGATCTTATCGAAGCAGTAAGTGACAAGAGGACTTATTGTTCTATTCTGCTCTCCCTACATCCCCTCCTCCTCTGCCATCATGACTACCCCACTCGCCTCCGCAATCCCTTCTTCTCCTACTAACTCTGCCCCTCTCACTTCCTCGGCTTTCTTTGCCACCCTTCCCGATAAATTCTGCTATTTTTGCACGAACATTGCACGAATTTATGGGGTCGACTGTCATCCCTTTGAGATCGGATTTGTCGATTGGGTAGAATGTGCCACGTGTGTCAATCGTGTGCACGGAGCCTGCGTTCGATATCGGATGAGTAGCAAGGAATGGAGATGCCCCCTGTGTAGAACGAACAAGCTCCCCACGGAGGTTTGATTCGAGGCCGCCCGTACGGACGGCCCTGAATACGACGAAAAATACCGACGAGCGGAGGTTTGGACGGATAAAATTTTATTAGCAAAATTAGCGGGATTATCGTTGGGCCACCTCACCAAACACGACAGACGTAGGGCGACCGAGAGATCTCGGGACTATCGATGGATCAACGGTCATTTGGAAAAGCGTAAGACTGACGGATCGGGTTCGTGGCTGACAGTTCCCCATCCCTTCCAGAGATACGATTGGATCCGATCTGCTCACGAGGAACAGGCTGCTCATTTCTCGATACGTGTCACGGAGGCAACTGTAGACCAGAATCGATGGTTATGGTCCAATATACGAGATGATGTCAAATACATTGTCGCTATACGTCTGGTCTGTGCCGCAGATCGCGCCCCTACACGGGGACCAAACACGATCGTACCAATAGAAGTAGAGCGTCCTTTCCAGCGAGTCAGTATAGACACGACGGATATTGATGTGCCACCTGGCCCAAACCGCTGTGAATATTCCATCCTGTTAGTTTTAATTGACCATTTTTTCAAATACATCGAAGTCTATCCTTGTAAGATGCGAAAGGCCGCCGAAATAGCCACATGCATTGAATGATTCCTCTATACCCATCTAGATACAGAAGAAATTCTAACTGACAATGAATCTGAATTTAAAGGTGAGGTAGAAGAACTGCTTGCGAGAAGGGGCGTCACGCTCTGAGATACGGCACCCCACGTGTCCCAGTCGAACGGGTTGGCCGAGAATGCCAACTGTATGATTAAAACCGCCCTTCGCATGAACTTAGCGGCACACGACACACATCTGTGGCCCGAGATCGTATATCAGATTGTCAGCATCCACTGGGCCACCCTTCAGGAATCTACGGGGTTCACCCCCTTTCAGCTTCGAACTAATAGCCTCCCCTGTGTCGATTACCGGGGTAACTCGAAAATTGCCGAAGCAGGAGGTAGAGACACGCGTGCGGCCCTCAAGGCCAAGGCCAAAAGGTACACCGATTTGATGGAATGGGCCGTTCCAAAGCTAGCCCGAAAAAGACAAAGGATGACCGAGCTGGCCCACGGTAGACAGGTCCGTAGCTACGAGGCCTGGAATGGAAATGTTGGGCCCCAGTACCATTATAAATTGGGGGACCTAGTGCAGATGCGTAAATGTGCACGCGACCGGAAACTCGCTCCCAAGTTCTCTGATTGTTTTCGCGTTGTTGAACTCGGACCCAACGGCGCTAACACTGTGCGCATCGCGCCTGAGGCTAGCACCAGCCACGTCCCTATCGTCAGACATACGTCCTACCTTCGTCTCCTTCCTCCTTCCGATTTTCCTCCCTCTTCTTCCTCGGAAAGCGAGGAAAACGACGACGATCTAACCCTCTCTCCTCTTTCTCCCTCTTGTCCCTCGTCCTCCTCTCCGACCTCGCCATGATTTTCATCACGGAGCAGGTTCTCGACGCACAGCTGCGGCAGCCACGTGGCCCCATCTTAGAAATCCGGCAAGTTTGTCACCCTCGGCTCAATACGGATCTCCACCGTTTGATGCGATTCTTCTGCGACGAAGGTATCAGTGTCGCCGCCGCGTTTCGGATAGAAGGAAGCCCACACGCGATAGTATTCGCAGAGGTTACTGCAGTTCATCGGCGAGCGGGTCCCAGAACGAGCCACGTCACTACAGGGGCGGCATTTACCTGCGACATCAGCTCGGTCAATCCGCTGCGTCATACCGCGATCTTGGCCTCGCTGCGCGAGTGGACGGAGCAAGTGTCCAACGTGTGGCAGCACGTTCTCGCCTGAGAGGGGATAACATCATCCCGATCTTTGCATCGGACCTTGACGACATTCGCCGATCACCGCGCGAGCGGCCAGTTGTGATCCCAACCCTCATCCCCTTCCCCCATCCCCAATGAACCACGCCGCTCTTCTCGCTCCTCTCTCTAACTTTGGTCTCCCCTCTCTCTTCCCCACCTTCTGGCAATCCGATCTTCACCCTTCTCTTTCCTTCTCGTTCGAGCCTCTTTCAGTCCCACTTATCCATCCTGGACATTGGCGGCTGTGGCGCGAGACTTTTGAGGAGTTGTCCTTCTGCCTGGCCAGAGTACAAGTGAAGTGGACGGGCACTATCGAGCACCCCACGTGGATCGAGAATCCGGAGCTGCTGATCATACAGGGTTGGAGGACTAACGGGGAAGGAGATCTTATTGGATTCCTCTTTGGATCGGTACGACCGGATCGCTGTCAGTTGATTCTACAGGAGCTCAATGCCCCGATCGTGCAATTAGCGGACGATCTCTCGCCCGACATCTACTTTCAGAGCGACAAGAGTCTTGCTCCGTATAATTTCGAGCGATCCTTAGATCTGTACCTTCAGTGGACTTCGTACTTGGAGGAACCTTGGGACGAGGATACGCTACCATCGCGGCACAAGTATCTGAAGCCGTACGAGATCATCCCTTAAGCCTTCTACCCGAGGGCAGAAGAAGTGGTGATTGACGACGACGATGACGAAGAAGACGAAGACGAGGAGACATCGGAGGAGGGAAGCTATAGTGAACACAGCGAGGGCGAGCTGAGTGAGGAAGAAGAGGAAGAAGAAGGAACCGGGTCCAAGTGGGAAGCCCCGCCGGAGGAAGCGACGCGTACCGGAGCGGAGGCGGAAGATCCGGAAGTGGCGCGAAAGCGCGAAGAGATTGCCTGCTAGCCTGCTCATCGGTAGCAATCCGACCAGGGATCCAGAGCCGTCGAGGCCCGAAGATGGCAACCCTGCAGCCATCGCCTCAAGTATCGCGCAACAGAGACGACGCCGATCCCCCTCCTCCTCCAGCCCCACCCGTCCCCCAGTTCGCCTACGTACCAATGCGGGCGATAGGCCTTCGACCTCGGACGCTGCCCCGCCGACCCCTTGATTTTCTCACCCTCGAGCAGATCCGTACCCCCGTCACCTTCCCTTCCCATCCTTTCCATCCCCACCTCTTCCGCGACTTCTATTCTACCCGTCTACTCGCCACCGTCCATCCTCACGCCTCCCTTCAGTCCGCTGCTCTTTCATTCTGCTGGCATCTCCTGCTGTTCAGCGCTGCATGGGAGCGATCCAACGTCGTAGAAGTCTACTGCGTTGCCACGGGGACAATCCCCGCCTGTCGCCACTTCGAGATCTTTCGAGCGGCGCTTTTCCGCACCTTCTTCTCCCTCTATCGCGATTACCTCGCTTCCCTCCCCCGTAGCGGTGATCATTTCCCCCGCTTCCATCGGATCATCCGATACGAGGAGCTCCCGGTGACGATGGAAGGGATGAATCGCTTCCTACCCCCACTCCCCCCCCGTCATCCCCGCGAGATCCCCGGCATGTCCCGCCTCTACAGGCCTATTCCAACTAGGTGGTAGATCCCATTCACTTCAACCCCCCCCCCCCCTTCTTTCTCTCCTCCCTTCACCGGCATGAATCGGTAAGCTTCGCGAAGATCACGCCATCAACGATGACGTCAACCTACGCGCTGATTCGACAGACGGCAACGAGCAAGGGTGCAGAGCACACGGAGATCAGGCGGACCATGATGGCGTCACCTGGACGATCTCCACGAGGCAGAGGGTTGCATGTGACGGGGTTACATAGATCTTGCCACGGAGGTTGTCGCCATCTCATCCGCGACCCAGTTATCGTTCCTTGTACTTCATTTGCGCTGTTGATACGCTTGGTTCCTCATGCATCACTCTGTTCTCCCCTCTTTTTTTCGCCATTCCATGCAATTAGGAGATCGAAAAATTTTGGAACCCTCTGCGCATCATATATGTGACGAACCACTTCCCGACCCCATGCCATCTTTCGTACCCTTTCTTTTGCTTGTATAATACCAACCCCTGGAAAACCCCATTTTTAGTTCTTGCTTTCGGGTGCCACATTTTCGTTTTTGAGAACTCTTTCGGCTGCTAAGTTCTGTTTTTATTCTTCCAAAGCCGGAAAATACATGGGAATTTACGTGCGCCTTAGCGAGCGCACTAGGAATTGGGCTCGGTAGTTGGGAATTCCGGGATAAGCGGAACTTCGATGTGTCCTTTTTGGGTGTGTGAATGTTCTTGGGCGCGTCGGGGAAAACTCTCAGAATTTTGCATGAATACGAATAGGCATAGGATTTTCTTTTCCCGCGTCGCTTTTTTGCACGCGGATATGGTGATTTCAATTTTTGAATTAGGAATAGAAGCAAGCTGTAACTGTTTTGGTGCCTTTTTCTTTTTTTTGTTGACGGCGCCGTGCATGCAAAAGCTTCCTCCTCTTTGTCCCCCGCATCGCTCCCTCCCGCGCCTCCCTTCCCTTCTCCCTCCTTTTTCTCTCTCCCCGTAAGTGTTTTTCCTTCTCCCGCTCTCTCTCTCCCGCCTTGCTTTCGCGCGCCCATTTCCCTATCTTGATCATCTGAATCTTGGACCCGTCTTGCGCCACCTCTCGCACCTTTTCTCTTCTCACCCCCTACGTCTGGCGTACGATGCCCGGTCGATCTTCCGATAACTCCCGCTCGCCAATCACGTGCGTAGATCGATAGGACCTTCCTATCGCGCGACGAATCTGATTGGTTGAACCTTGATGTTCCGAGGGATCAGCATGGCGTTCGTAGAGCACTCTTCTCAAAATCTTCTCCTCCTGCTTCTCCTCTTACACCTCAACTCTCCTGTCGCCTTCTCCCCCTTCTATCTCCCCTGTCGCAACTATAAAACCCGCAAGCGCGTCCGCAAATCTCTCTTACGTTCTCGACTCTCAAGCCGGCTTCCGGGAAGCAGTGGCTAGGCAGAGTGTTTGAAGCGATTCGGAAAGTCCTGTCAGGCTGACGATAAACTGGCCGGTTGCGCGCTGGATCGCCATGACGGACTGTGGGATCTGGGTGAATTGTGTCGAGTTTACGACAGCGGGGTGACGATCGCAGTGGTGGGAGTTAGCACGCGACGACCGGGATCGTCGGTGCGGGTATGAGGATCGATATTGAGTTGATTGGCCGAGGGCCATATTGGAATTAACGGCGAATGCGCCTTTGTTGCGGATTGTTATCTTTGGCGTGAGTGTACGGTGGTGACGCCGAACTTTTTTTTACCTGGATCTTGTCATCTTCTATTTTGGACTTTCTTTCCCTCGACTCTCTCCCTCTCTCTCTCTCTTTCTTCTCGAAAGACGATGCGTCTGAAGGATTGTCCCTCTCTTGAATGGGAATGAGTCGGCATCCTGTTTCTGTGTGAAAGAACTTCTTTCGGAACTCTTCCATTAGTTTCCTGGGTAATCCTCCTACGCAAGGACCCCGTCTACTTGTCTTGTGAACGGTGGATGCGTGTGTACTGTGCAATGCGATCCATCTTTTCCTGTGAATGTCTGATTTTCGCACCTTCCACAGTGAGTGCATGTATAGAGATGCGTAACTTTTCTGATTGATTAAACGAGTGTCGTCGGGATTTTGTTCGAGAATACAAGAGTGTTTAGATCTTTTGTCCCAAATGCACTGCGCATGCCATTAGCCTTATGCGGCACGACATCAGCAGCCACGCCACCAGGCGACCTTGAGAAACAAGGCACCGGAAACCAACGTTGTGTTGAACTGAGTCGCGGGTCGGTCCCTTTGCCCTATGCATGATCAAGCTGATGTGTGTTTGCTCCCTCGTGTGTCAAGAAGGATAGATTGAGGGTCGCATGAATGATTTTTGTTCTTTATGACGTCTCTGGATATATGTGATTGATTGATATGTGGATTGACAAACACCCTTCGATTGGGCGTCAGCCTCCCGTATCTCCCATCCCAACGCGACCTTTTCCCTACAGTGAGGAAATGACACGTGTATATGAGTGGGACGTACGAGAAGCCGTCGCACAAATCGGCGGGCAGTATTACTTCCCTCCGGCCAACCGTTGTTCTGGGTTCGTAGACGCCGGATTTGTCATTATCGATACGCACTTTCCACCCTACTCGATATTGTTGTCGTTTAACGAGTTGATCGTCATTCCGTGGACGACAGTGGCGCCCCATTGGCCCCGCACTCTGTGCACGAAGTGCCAGCGTTTCGATCGCTACGAAGCGAAGGGCTTCCACTACCGAATACGGAGTGAGGACGAGCATAAGGAAAGAGCCACTCGACTGAGACCATCCACGTCGGATTCGGAACTGACCAGCGAACGCCGACGAGATGTGATACGAAAACGAGACACGCGAAGCGTGCCAGAGCCTTTCCGTTCTAAACGACCGGCTGTAGCCCGGTGGGAAGCCCGACAGTACTTTCTGGATTGAATTTGGATCTTTCTGTTTTCGTGCCATGTCCGCGGGCGCATTCCGCGACACGCGAAACTAATCGACTTGTTTAATCGGACCATCACGGGGGATTTCAGTTCCATATGTGTCCCCACACTCGATTTCCAAAAATCCTTGGCACACCCCATCTTGCTGTTTTTTTGGGCCTCTTTCCGCACGTCTCACACTCCGAACGAAAGACAGCACAGGGCGTGAGGTTGCGCGTCACAGTGGTTGTAGGTAAGCTGAGTCCCACACACCCCACTCAGCCCTGATCGAAGCATGTCTGTAATAACTTACCTGTGTCAGCCCAGGGGAGTGTGTGTCCAGCCGTGCGTCATTCTAACGCCCTGCCGGTGTCCATGCGCAAGGCTGGGGAGTTTTAAACCCGCAACCTCATACCACAATGCACATTTCCAACCGGTGCTCTAACCACTGAGCTACGCTGAGCTACATCAACTGGCACATGACGTTCTCCAGTCGGCAAAGGCTGGAAGAGCAGACTCTTCGCATCTGAATTCCACGGGCTGGTCAGCAGAGTTGCTCCGTCCACGAATCACAGGACCCCAGCCTGCAACTCGTGTTTTTCCATGCGTCCTTCGCTGAACCGTTGAGGGACTTTCTATTTTCAAGAGTTGTGGGGCCGTTATGCTGACGCCATACAAGAAAAACAAAGATGTACGACTGTCTTCTGGCATCCTTTGTTTTTTTTCACGGTACCTGTTTCGAGAGTGCTGTGTGGATTGGCGATGTGCCCAAAACTCTCGAAAATGCAACTCTTGAAATTGTCTGCCAGCTCTTGAAGCATTTCCCTGTTTCGGGCCTAGCCACACCACTCTTGGAAACTCATTTTCAAGAGTTGCTGCAGTGCCACACAGCTTCTTGAGACTTGGGGCAGTCAAGATCAGTAGGAGTGGTTCTTGAAACCCTTCCACGAGCAGCTCCTGAAAGATTGGAAACCCCTTTGGTGCGTTTTCATTGGCCTACCCCTTGAGGGACTATCTATTTTCAAGGGTTGTCAGGCCATTATCCTGACTCCATTCGAGAAAAACATAGCCCTTTCGAGAGTGCTGTGTGGCGAGGGGCCAAAAACTCATGAAAACCCAACACTTGAGAACGTCTGACAGCTCTTGAAAATTTCCCCGTTTCAAGAGTGGTGTGGCCAGGCCCAATATCTGATTTGTGGGCCATAGGGCCACAGAAAAAAATAAATTCCAGCGGCCAAGCTCAGTTGGTAAGGCACGCAAGTGGCATTCAGGAGGTCTTGGGTTCAATCCCCATCGGCCTCTTGTACCTTCCTGGGCATGCTTGGCCCCCTCCACCCCCCAGTTGGCATTAAAAAGCAGTCTCTGCTGATCTTCATAGGGGGAGGGGTAATCGGGGAGGCACAGCCACTGGCCACTCCGATGATGCTCGGTCCCTCTGCTACCGGCTGTCCCCTGGCTGGTGTCCCCAATTGGGGGTTCCCTGAAGGCAATCAAGGCCACCCTGGGCTGAAAAGGCCACCCGATGTCAGATTAGTCACAACACTGAGTTTACTCGGGCTGGTTTGTCGATAATACCTCAAGGCCAAAAACCAAAAAAAAAAAAAAAAAAAAAAGGATAAAAAAGGAAGCGCACTTTGTGTCTGACATCTGGCCCTAGGCAATGGTAACGTGCTGAGCGTACAAGTTCTCGGCCCTGTGCTACCGCCATCCGCCATCCGCCATCCGCCAAGATGTTGAATCCATCCGGACAGCCAGTCTGTAAAAATGCATTCAAACTGTTGGCCGATGACGGGCAGTGCAACAAGGCCCTCAGGCCGATAGAAAACAACGCGGATAAGTATAAAACGGCTCACGCATCTCGAACGCACTCACCGAGGTTGGTTTTGCCAGTCGGTTCGCCATAAGGTCTGCGGCTATTAGACCCCGAACTCGGCACATGTCGCGCAGGAAAGGTGCCGTGCTTGGTAGCATCAGGCGGGAGGTTTCATTGCATGCGTTAGGGTAGTGGAGGAGCAGTGGGAGCGTCGTGAAGCGAAGCCGAGCGGAGCAAAGCCACGAAGGCTAAGGAGGGTGAAGTGGGAGGAAGACGAGAGAGACGAGGACTAGTAGAGCGAGGATCACGGCGATGGCTGCGCCGACGAGAGCGATGGCGGCCTTCCTCTTGGGCGCGGTCATTGTGCTTCTCGGTAKTACAGCACGGGCAGCAGCTCAGCCAGAGGCTGCAATCACGTCCTTCACATACATGGGCTCCGGATGTCCAGCGAATTCCGCCGTTGGGGAGATCAGCAAGGACGGGCAAGTACTTACCATGAAGTTCAGCGAGTTCAGCGCAACGACGGACGCAGGCATTGCGGGGAAACGGAGGAACTGCCAGATCAACATCAAGATGACGTATCCCTCTGGCTGGATTTATTCCCTGGAGACGGTCACGCTCCGGGGGTACGCGAGGCTTGACGACATGGTGAAGGGGGTCCACAGGGTGAGYTATTATTTCACGGGAGAGCCGGGGCAAGGAAAGTTCACCAAGGAGACGGTGGGCGAGTACGACGACAACTACGAGCATTCGGGTCCGTTCTCCCCACTTATCTCGAGCAAGTGCGGCCTGAACCGAAATCTCAACGTCAATATGGAGGTGAAAGTCGACAACGGAGCTAACCCGTCGGGGCAAGGATTCATCGATGTGGACACGGTAGACACCACCGTGTCCTTCAAGGTGAAATGGGAGGCGTGCTCCTGAGMKACGCATGCTGTCGAGACACGTGCAAAGCTTAGACAATCAAGGAGTCTGTTCGGGCCGCATGCTCTGCTTCAGCTCCGCTGAGCTTTCGACGGCGAACTCGGTGTTTTGGCTGTATTGTCAAAATTTGGGAGTAGAACTACGTTGTATGTACTAGCGCTCGTTTTTCACTCCATCCGACGGGGTTCGATCGTCGGACCTCTTGTTGTTTGAAATTACACTTATTCCGCCCAGGCGAACAAGCGTTACGTTGTCGCTTTGCTCTTAGTTCACCAGCTCCTGTCTGAGATCGTCGAGGACAGTAGCTCTTCTGAGGAAGAGCGGTGATAGATAAATAGATAGATACAATGGTGTGGTGGGACCCCGTTAGATTAATCATCGCCTCCTTAGTCCTGACGTAGACTGTCCTAGACGTCTGGCTGATCTGCTAAATGTCGAGATTGACGTTCCAGCTTTTTTTGCGCCAGTGACTCGCAGTTGCTGTGAGTAAGGATTCTCGGACGCTTGTGGGTAGCGAGGTATGTGACAGAGGATTCTTTTTTAATTATTATTTTTTGACTGACGATTTTCGGACTCTGCGGTGAGCTTTTTTCCTCATCGAGTCGTTTCGAAACCGCTGTCATAATTAAGGCCGAATTTTCGATTTCGAAAAAGATGGAAATTTTCGTTATCCCTCTTCCAGGCGACTGAGTCCTCAACTTCTTTCTCTCTCTCTCTCTCTCTCTCTCTCTCTCTCTCTCTCTCTCTCTCTCTCTCTCTCTCTCTCTCAATCTCTCTCTCTCTCTCTCTGTGGGCATGCGTTTCTCGTCTCTTTGTGTGTTTCTACATCCTCCTTGCCACGTTTTCCACCGTCTCTCTGTTTTTGAGTGTTTCTCTATGCGTGATAAGCCTTCATCTATCTCAACTTTATGATGTATGATTATTCTTATCGATTTCTACGCGGTTTAGAGCAGACTATTTTCTCTCGAAGAGAGCCGGACAGCCAAGCTTCTCTCTAGTAATGGTTCTTCTTCTTCTTCTTCTTCTTCTTCTTCTTCTTCTTCTTCTTCTTCTTCTTCTCGTCCTCCTCCTCCTGCTGCTGCCGCTGCTCATGCTGCATCTCCTACTCTTGCTCCTCTTTCCCCTTCATCTTCTCGTCCTCCTTCAGTCTGTACCGTTTCTCTTTCTCTTTCCCCCCCCCCTCCCCCCACATCCTCGCTCTCGCTATATTCCCTTTCGCTATTGTTGTGGTCGTCCTCCTAAGCTTGCAAAAGCACTTCTTTTGCTTGCAACACACAACCCCCAAACCCGCCAAAGACAGCACATACGAGAAACTAAAACGCGGAAGAAATGAAATCGGACCGTAACCATACCCATGTGGTTGAGTGGTTAAAAAATATCATGGTGTTTCAGTCTAAAACATGTGTAGGGCGCCATGTCTGCAAATTGCACAATTGCTTGCGGAAGTAAACACATCTAATTCATTCGTTCAAATCCAGCAAATATTCAGTACGATACACTTTGGGCGAGGATTGTTCCATGCTGAGATTCGTCCTTCTTCACAGAATTCCTGTTCCACCCGCCTGCCGCTCGGATGACAGCAGGTAAACACCCCCCCCCCCACGGGCTTTTCCGACCACTGGGTGAGAGACGTCTATTCTCTCTGATTCTCTGTTGAGAACGACTTTGTGTCAGTTACCAGTTTCTTCAAGGGGGGACCTACGCGGGAGTCACGAAAAGAGTTTCGAAATTACACTTTGGGCAAAAAACAGTTTCAAACTGTTTTTGTGACTGTACTGGAGTTACCCCTTCTTTAAGCCATCGTAGCAGAGTCACGCAGATGCTTTAGATGCTTTATTAGAACAGTGTGGAGACGGGAGAAACATACTGTAAGTCCTCTCATGCCATCTATCTGTCTGAGCTTGTTGTGCATGCTGGACTCTTTCTGGCTACTGGGCCTAGTTGCACTACTCGCCAGCCACCAACGTTTTGAACGCATAACACCACACAGATTCATTCAGAATTTTGGCAGATGGTGAGTCGTGCAACTAGGCCCTTAATAATCAGCAGAAAACATACTGTATTAGCGTAACAGGCAATCTTTTTTTTTTGGAGCCAGCAATTTGTGGTAACTGCTTCTTCAACCGAATAAAACGCTCGGCGCCTGTGATTGGGGAAGTTATTAGCCCAGATACCGCGATAAGGACCGTGAGAGTTCTATTCGGGTGAAGACGATCCCGCCGCTCGCTCACGGCGCTAGCGTGAGGAGATGGCGTTGCGATGGTTGTTTTCATTGCGTCAGCAACTGAGGCGGAAAGCAGCAAGCCCCCCCTCCCACCCATCGCTCACAGACTAATTAGGAGCCTTGTTGATTACCATAGTCCCTCTACAGAGGTGGAGGGACTATCATAGGTCAGCTTGATATTCCTTTTTTCATCTGCTCTATGGAGTTCCTCCATCAAAGCTCTCTTTTCTAGAGCCACATAAAACTTTTCGTCTGTCTTAGCTCTGCTGCAAGTATTACCGAACTCATCGATCACAGACACGCCTTGCTATGTCTCCCAACGAGAGCAACCAAAAACGTTTGGCGTGGGCTGTATCCACCAATTATCCTCGACGTTTTCCTGATCGCGTCGTGAGTGTGTGTGTGTGTGTGTGTGGCTATGGATGGGTGGGCGGGTCGACGCGTGGATGGGTGTATGTGCTGGAGGGGGGCGGGGGATAGAGAGTGGAGGAGGAAGAGGGGGGGGGGAGATGGGCACATAGGTGTGTGTTCTTATGCAACCTCACTGTCTAATCCCAGAGGAGGACTATAGAGTCTAACCAGAAGGTATGAACGACTATAGAGAGTGCACGGCGCAGAGTAATGCTTAATTAAGAGAGTGCACGAGGGTCCAGCACAGATGCAAACACTTGGTCTGGTCGGGGTACCCGGTCTTTCCTTGATCTTTTATCAATCCATCATAAAATTATAGTTCCCGGGGATGTAACAAAAAACTATTTGCCAACGGAAACGAGCATTTTGGAGCGTCATATGATTCCGCTTGCACTTGAGCGGATGTCCGGGGGCGTCTGGTTGTAAATCGAGCTGTAAGACTCAGCCCTCCTCTCTAAGCTTCTGTGTGCACTTTTTGCCAGCGTGTGCGCATGCGCTCACATTTGGTGTTAATTTGGTATCGAGAGCAGTCGACCACAAATGAGACAAGAGGGTGAAAACAGGTCCGGCAGAAAAAACCGAGTGTGGCGAATCAAGGAGATGCTTCCGAGTGAATTGCGCTTACGAGGACGATACACTGTATCACACAATTCCTCACTTAACACCAAAGCGACACAGTCATCAATCTTCTCTCTCTCTCTCTCTCTCTCTCTCTCTCTCTCTCTCTCTCTCTCTCTCTCTCTCTCTCTCTCTCTCTCTCTCTCTTTTTCTTTCTTATAATCTACTGATCGATCGGCCTATTTTCCCATCCACATTTTTGTCTGATAAAACACGCCTTTCCGTGCATCTAAAACAATCAATGCAATCGATGGTAAGGATTCTGACAATAGAGCAGCATAACTAAAAATCATCATACTGACATGCATCCGGAGCCAATTCGATTGGCGTGCCGGAACTGATGCTGTAGCTTTTTGCATATCTTTACGTATGCTCAAAAGTACCGAATCCAGTAAGAAACATTGCAATTGGTGCAGTAGTTGATGATCCTCGTCTCTGCTCAAAATAGCTCCCGTACTGTACTCTCCTTCAAAATTTTCCACTAAATTTTTTAAA
>BFEA01000078.1:1628253-1635753 GCA_003427395.1 Chara braunii | reverse complement strand
CCCACTCATGTCCTCATTTCCATCAGACTTGGGGCAGTCAAGATCGGTCGGAGTCTAGGTGATCTAAAGTTTTACCAACCAATCTGATTCCCCCGGGGTCCCTTGATGAAGTTCTTCTGCAGCCTATTTTTTAAAATCCCTATCTTCGAGATCCGGAATGACACTCCTTTTCGGCTCAGGACTTGCTGGGCAACTACGGTAAGGCTTGGATCGAAAGAGGGATAGTCTGGTTGGGGGACTTGTGGGATAGAGGAGTAAATGACAGGAGAAGAGAAGCTTCAGTGAGAAGTCAGTTAAGATGTCTGAGGAAAGTGGAGGAACGACTTGCTGATATCCAGAATTTGCTACCGCAGAGCTGGATTCAAGTAATGTCTTCTCAGCCAGTCTTTGATAGCTGGCTGAAAGCTCCAGGGGAAGACCAACAGACCTATTGGCATCTACTGGGCCCGGCAACTGCAAGTGGGTTTACAGTCGAAGTCTGGCGGGCTACTGAGCTAACGCCCTACTCCAGATTGTTGACCTTTCAAGACACAATTACGGTAAGTTCTCTAAAAGGCTTGAGCCAGATAATTACGGAGGTCCAATACTGCAAACGTAAGGATGGGACGACGCGGACAGAGCCAACAACAGGGGAGTGTCACCGGCAAGTGAAATTACAGGCAGGGGGAAGGACTTTGAATAACCTGCCCATACATCCTGGTTGTTTTGGATGGGTGGATCAGAAGAGCCTTAAGCTGGTTGGACTGATGCAGTACTGGATAGGAGTAAAACTACTACAGCAAAAAAGTGAAAAAAAAGATGGTGGATGTAGTACTCAGAAGACGAGAAGAGCAATCGTTACAGTCTGTAACTCGAAAGGAAAGGATCTCCTGGAGCATTGGAAACAGCTGAAGGCACCGCCCTCTCAAAAGCAGGCTAGTATACTGCTACTGCAATCACTGTTGGTTACTGCTTCGGCAGTATGGCTACACTGTAAAGGAATGAATATCTCCACAACTTGTAGCAGGTGCAAATGGGCATGGGAGGCTACTAACCACCTGTGGTACACTTTCCCGTTCTCACTCAGAGTATGAAAGTGGTGGGAAAAACACTAGAAGCCGATTTCGAAGGACATCTTCCCATTGGATGAAAATTGGGTTCTGGTAGGTACCTTACCAACAGGTCTGTCGGCAGCTGCAGGCTAGGTTATATCGCACAAGTGGTTAGAGGGAATATCTTTGGTGTCCTGTAGACAGATCGTAACGATCAAGTCTTTCGGGACTCTCACCTGTCCTTCCAAGACATCATTAATAAGGTGAAGGCCAAAATCAGACATACAGTTATTGCAGACTGGAGAAGGTGATATAGGGGCAAGCACAGCCCCAAAACAGCCAGTTGGTTCTTCCGAACTCGGGGGCTAAATGCTCAGTTGGTATTATCCAAGCCCAATGGCGTGTTTCAGTTTCCTTCTTGGCTGCTGAAAGATTAGAATCGAGGGGTTTTCTTACCTCCTCCATACTGATTGATGTTGGTTTTAGCTTTGGCATTGGCCAGTAGTGCCTGATTCTTCTTTTCAGCCTTCTTTTGGGACTGTTGATAGGCTTGATTTTCATTTCCCGACGTTAGGGTACAGGTGTCAATCTTCAACAGGGAACTCTATTTGGCTACTACATCAATGTTGGTGGTAGGTGGTGTCAATCTTCAACAGGGAACTCTATTTGGCTACTACATCAATGTTGGCGGTAGGACGGAGGGCATTGTATTTTGTTTGGTCCTTGCCACACTTTTACTGAGCTTCAAGTTTATTCTTTTTTTTTTTCCTTTTTGAGGAGTTTACTCCCTGATTGAGGGTAAAGTGGTCATGGGATGCTGGACCCGGTTTCTAGCAGTTGATACATCCGGGTTGAATTGTGAGGTCCCCAGCCTCGACCATCTTTTGAATATAAAGTGACAACTTCTCAAAAAAATAAAATAAATAAATAAATAAAAATCAGTTGGAGTGGCTCTTGAAACCCTTTCAAGAGCAGCTCTTGAAAGATTGAAAACCCTCTGGTGCATTTTCATTGGCCTAAGGGCCCCGTTTGACACCAGTTGGAAATTGCTATTTTTCAAGGAAGCGCCGTTCCACCCCGCACCCTTGAAGTCGCTAATTGTTTCCACATCCCCACGGCCAAGTGTCCGCCCTTGAAACGGAAGTGCGGCCAGGCAAATCGACGAAAACCCCAAGGGTGCCTCGGGAGGTCACTTGGGGTGCAAGGGTTTCACCCTTCAAAACGGGTAATATACGGACCTTTTTTTTTTTTCTTTTTTTTTCCACCAATCACCACTGTTCGTGGTGCAATGACGTGAGCACTTCAGTTTCAAGGACGGCCGTCTCAAGGGTTTCTTCAAGGGGTTGTGGAACAAAAAAACAAGTTAGGGGAAATTAATCACCTTCGGTGAGTTAGGGAGCCCTTGAAACTCAAGTATTTTCAAGTGGTGTAGAACGAGGCCCTAACCCTTGAGGGACTATCTATTTCCCTCAAGGGTTAGGGCCTCGTTCGACACCACTCGAAGATACTTTCTAACTCACCGAAGGTGATTAATTTCCACTAACTTGTTTTTTTGTTCCACAACCCCTTGAAGAAACCCTTGAGACGGCCGTCCTTGAAATTGAAGTGCTCACGTCATTGCACCACGAACGGTGGTGATTGGTGGAAAAAAAAAGAAAAAAAGAAAAAGGTCAGCTACGTGCCCAGCTCACTTGGCGTACTATTCTTTCGCCTTTTACTAAAGAATACCGTGGGCTGAGCACACTGAGCAGCTTACAGCAATTTTTAACGACCCTTCAAAAAAAGAAAAAAAAAAAGAAAAAAATCAAGTTATATCAGGCCATTATCCTGACGCCATTCTAAAAAAACATCCTCTGTCCAACACCATCGCCCTTTCAAGAGTGCTGTGTGGCGAGGGGCCGAAACTCATGAAAACCCGACTCTTGAGAACGTCTGACAGCTCTTGAAAATTTCCCCGTTTCAAAAGTGGCCTGGCCAGGCCCAATATCTCTTTTTTTTTTTTTTTTTTTTTTTTTCAATATCTCATTTGTGGGCCATTATATATATATATATATMTTATATATATATATATATAGATATATATATATAAATCCAGCCGTCTAGCTCAGTTGGTAAGGCATGCAAGTGGCATTCAGGAGCTCTTGGGTTCAATCCTCGTTGGCCTCATGTGCCTTTCTGGGCTTGCTTGGCGCCCGCCACCTAGAGATAGCCCGTTGGTCCCCCCAATTGGCATTAAAAAGCATTCTCTGCTGATGTTCATAAGGAGAGGGGTAATAGGGGAGGCACAGCGACTGGCCACTCAGATGATGCTCGGTCCCTCTGCTACCGGCTGTCCCCTGGCCGGTGTTCCCAATTGGGGGTTCCCTGAAGGCAATCAAGGCCGCCCTATGTCAGATTAGACACAACACTGAGTTTACTCGGGCTGGTTAATACCTCAAGGCCAAAAAAAAAAAAAAGAACAAAAAAAGGGGCTCGTTCGACACCACTAGAAAACCCTTACATGTAAGGGTTTCATCGTTCCACCTCTCCCTAATGACGATAAAAAAGATGCGAAATTTGTTTTCACATTCGCCGGCGTAAGGGCGAGCCCTACAAAAATAAGGACACCCCAGCCAAAACGGACGCAAACGCAAGGACAGCGGTGGAGGTGACTTGAAAGTAGGGGTGGCGCCCTTACTTTCCACGGGAAAACCACTGACATTTTTTTTTTTTTTTTTCGTCAGGTGTTTCCTTCGCGTTCCTGGTCCAAACGCTGGGTTGTCCAGTACACCATGGGACGGCGGTTCCACGGTAGTCTCCAACGGGTAGCGCCGTGGCCCGGCTGTGGCCATGCGGTTCCTCCGGTTAGCCGTTTCGGCTTGCGTGTGGAGGCGACTGTTGCAGGGGTCCCCGTGGAGGCGGGCGCGCGAGTGCCGTTGCTGGCTCATCTTTCGAATGTGAAGAGGGTGGTATGCGCAGCCCGTCGATTTCGATGAAGCAAGAATGCCCACCTCCCACCACCCCGTGCTGGTCGTCTTCCACGAGCCGCTATATTGGACTCCTCTGCTTCCGCGCTTTGTCGTCATCGAAAGGTGGCAGATCTGTGTGTCGTGTTTTGCTGCAGGAGCGCATGGCTGACATGGTGAGGACGTTAGCTCTGCTAATTATCCCGCTTGGGGCGGTGGTGCTGTTCATAGCTCTGCACGCGTGCCACCTGGCCGGTGCTCGCATCCGGCGTGGAAGGAGGAAGGGGTTGAGGAGGCTTCGACAGGGCGCTTCGGCAAGCAAAGGGATGGGGGATGAATACAGTCGGGGTTGTGAGGGTTTTGGGATGGGGAGGGGGGCGTACGGAGGAGGGAGTGGAATGCAACACAATGTCCACCACAGGTTTGATCCAAATTCGTATTCGCATCTCCCTCCTCACCAGCAGCCTTTGCCTGATGACACGACCTGGACGCCCCCTCCGTCGACATTGGGTCTGGCATGGGGGTCGACACAGACGTCTTACGACACACCACCACGAGTAGAAAGCACCGGAGGGGGTGTGGGTCCCATGTCCGGTTTGCTGGGCGAAACGCGGGGCAGAGGCCGTCATCCATTCGATTTGCAACTCTCACCGACGACCACCATGGGCATGTCTAGAATGGTCCTCGTCCAGCGGAGTGGACAGGGTGGCGGTGCGAGAACGCAGACAATGCATGCCAGTGACCTTGATGACGGGATGCCAATGCATCGACCGAACCACATGTCAAGGCCTGCGCCGAGCCAGGCCGCACCAGCGGGCAGCGTGTCGTATCACCAACCTCCAGCAGGCGCAACCATGCAGGATCATAGGCCTGATGTGGGCGGTGTTGCGGAATCCCCTCGATGCGTGGAGTGTATTGTCTACCGGTTCAATAGCTTGCGGGCGACCAGCGACGGTGATGGAGCAGGCGCGACCATGCAGGAACGGAGGCCTGATCTGGGCGAGGTTGCGGAATCCCCTCGATGTGTGGAGCGTATTGTCTGCCGCTTCAATAGCTCGCGGCCGACCAGCGACGGTGATGGAGGCGGACGTGACGGTGGTGCCAGCGAGGCGGACCACGTCGACGTTAAAGACGATGACGGTGACGACGATGACGAAGACGAAGCTCCGGTCAAGGAAGCAGCCTCCAGCGGGACGAAAAAGCAAGTTTCCAAAGGTCGTGGGAAAGCAAAGGGGAAGGATAAGGAAGGTGATACGAACGGCGAGGGTGGCGGGAGCGGAGCACGGGGGAACTGGAGTTTGAACGAGTCTCTCGTTCTTGTCCGGTGCAAAAGAGACCAAGATGACTACTTTGCTAATGCGGGAACCAACTTCGCCAGAATGAAAATGAAGGACCAGAAGTGGATGGACATCGCTAAGCGGATGGAGAAGGAAGGAGTTCGGCGGAACAGGGAGCAATGCATGAAGAGGTGGGAGAACATATTCGGGTGGTACAGGAAAGTGTGGGACAGGGAGAAGGACTAGGGACTGCAATCGTACTTCCTCATGACCACGAAAGAACGGAAGGAGAAAGGGTACAGGTTCAATCTAGACCGCACTCTATATGATGCGATCCACATCATGCAAGGAACAACCAGGCCGTTCACCCGCCGAATCTCGTGGACACAGGCAACAGACAAGGACAACAATCACAACAAGGTGAGCAAGGCCAAGCGGCTGCGGGTGGTGGGGAAGCAGACACTTCGGCGAGCGAGAACAGGGGAGAGGATGCGGGGGACGGGTGTGGCAGCAGATCGTCTTCTAACGGCATTCATGGCAAGCGGAAGAACGCCAGGCAGCTGGCTTTCAAGGCGGTGACAGATGTGATGAAAACGCACTCGGCCGTTGTCGCGGAGTCCGTGGACCGCGCGAGCAAGCGGCAGTGCGACGTGCTCCAAAGGCAGTGCGACATAATGGAGAAGAAGGCGAGAACGCAGAAGAGGCAATGCGAAGTTCTCGATGTCGGCCAACGGATGTTGTGCGATGCTCTCCGTAAGATCGCGTCGGCATTGGCCAGGGATTGATTGCGAGGTTGTGACAGGAGAGCAAACCCCGAAACCCACGCGGGTGTGCTTGCAAGGGCGGTCCGCGGGGTGTCATTTCAAGGGTAGATTTCGCCCCTCCAATCTTTTTAAATTTTTCCTTTTTTACTGCCTTTTTCCTGTCGTTGTCGTTCACGATGCGCAACGATGCCGACCACTGGCTTTTAAACCCGTCCGTCACCTTGTGTAGGGACATTTCACAGGATTGTTTGTTGAACATTTTCTGTCGGCATATTTTATATAGTTTTTTTTTTGTTTTTTTTTTCCTCTGGTCGACCGTTCGTTTGCAATCACCGCGGGTGGTCGCAACCCGAGGTCTTCAAGTTAGATGACGTCCAAGAGGAGTAGGGATAAGCATGCCATCCATGGTAGTCGCTTCGTATGTCGCATCACCGAGGTGGTGGGTCGTTTGGAAGGGGGGGTGGAGGGGGGCGAGGGGGGGGTATGGGGGAGGGAGGGGATTGATAGGATCTGGCTCCTACGCCGATAGGAGGCGGTTCATCTCGGCGATCAACGGAGGGTGCACGACAGTGCCAGCGAAACTTATTTCAGCTCATGGCAGTGTGTTTCCAAGGCCAACGTGAGAGATCGGTCGTGGGAGCTCACGTGGCGAAAGTGCGTGGAAGGCGGGCGTTGGGAGTGTACAAAAACTTGTAGTTTGGCTCCCTGTGAGGGTCATATGTGCGCCGACGCTGGTGGTGGCGAAGGCGGTCCTCCGACGCGAGGATGGTGACTTGCGCACTCGTGTTAAAACCAGAACACAATGCGAATAGTGATATCGTACATGGCGGTCATCGAGGGGTTGTCGTTACGGAATTCGAGATCGGACATCGCAGCCTCGTCGGGGTGCGGCGCTGCGCATCAATGGACATCCAGGTGGCGCTTAGAGGTCGTGTCCTCGATCGTACGATAACTTTTTACGAGATGAGGCATCGTCGAGGAGAGAAGGACGGCAGGGTTGTTTGATTTTGTGGGCGAGATCAGTGGACACGAAGTGCGGCATTACGAGGTGGACGCAATTCTCCACGTCATCGCCGCGTTGGGATATGCGGATAACATGCTGTGTGAGGTAGTCAGCTACGCAACGAAAGTCGGCCGCGCGATCCCCAACCGCTGGGAAGGAGGAGTGGACGTTCTCGCTGACATCGTCGACCTCCTAATGTCGAACATCACGAACGAGCACGAGGAACGCATGACTGTTCCTGCGGAATTTCGGGTGCACCCCGACCCTCCCATGCATGACCGCCCGGGTCTCCGTGGCGAGATCCGCAGCATCGACGAGTAGGTCTGGATGGAAGCGATGGCGGCAAACCGTTCGCCGCTCGCACCGGAGAGAGAGAGAGGGAGAGAGAGAGACACGGAGATAGATAGATAGATAGACACAAAGAGAGAGAGAGAGAGAGAGAGAGAGAGAGAGAGAGAGAGAGAGAGAGAGAGAGAGAGA
>BFEA01000078.1:1588429-1619323 GCA_003427395.1 Chara braunii | reverse complement strand
GCCTCTCATCATCAGCACGTCTTCCAGTTGAGGCGGTAGATGAGCTTGAACTTCTTGTCCGTGGAGTCCAGCGTCATGATGCCTTCGCGACCCGCCGGGCCGTCGACTCTCACCTCGGAGTTGATGTTCAGGTTGGGCACGCTGTTGCACTGGCTCCACACGAGCAGGCCGAAGACGTCGGTGTACTCGTAGTTGAGCTCCAGTTTGCCGTTGAGAGTGCGCTTGGCGTACGMGGTMCCCGTCTGTCCGGAGAARTAGTAGCTCGTCTGATAGGTGCCCTTCACGCCCTTAGCGAGCTTGCCGTAGCCGCGCCCAGTCACGCTTCCCAGCGACAGACTCCAGCCCTTGGGGTACTTCAACCCGAGCGACGCCTGGCAGTTCTTCCTCCTGTTGGCCAGCCCTCCGTCCGTGGTGGCAACCATCGCGCCGAAGATGAAGGTGACGGTCGAGTAGTCGTTCGACAGCACGTAGTTGGTATTCTCCCAGTTGCAGCCCGAGCCCAAGTAGGTGACCGAGTCGATGGTCACCTTCGGCGGCTTCGCGCTTGCAGGGACGGCAACACTCACAAGCGAAACGACAACCAACGCCGCCATGGCGGCCACGACGGCAAGGATTGATCGAGCCATCGGCGCTGTTGTCAACTTCGCCCTCTTAGGCTAAGTCCTGTTCTCTCTCTACTTGCCACCTACGAAGCGTCCTTCCGACGACAGCCCTACTCTCTCCTCGCGATGGCTACTCGGCAGTATACTCCCTCCTCTTCGCCTTCGTCCTCACCGGTGGAAGGCGCTACTCCGATGCGATGGTATGTGCCTACTACTTACGATCACGATCACTTGGGCTACACCGACGCACTAGTGTCAATATCGTGCGCGATTTATACCCGTTGCACGCGCCGTTGAAACTCGAAACTGAATGGCGAGAAATTCACACACGGAGAGATTCACTGAGGGAATACGCACACGCCGAGGGGTTTGGGAACCTGCCCCTCTCTGTGGTCAGATACTTCCAGGAAAGTTCGAGCGCGAGTGTTAGGGCATATGCACACGCGGACCTATAATTCCCAAAATCCCAAAAAAAGGGGAAAAAGCCGGTCACACGGATCTACCAGATTCGCAAATGTACTAGTCCGGTGCCCATTTGTGACCGCCCTGTTGGAAAGCCACGCGGCAAGGGATTTTTTTTTTTTTTTTCAAAAACAAAAATAAACAATCTTGAATTATCACACGAACCAGTGTCTCTGGCAGCCTCCTACCTTGCTTTTATTCTCTGTTATCCGACAACTCTTTCTTTTTTTTTTTTTTAATCAATTCTTCATTAATAGTCCACTGAATACGAGGCCGGGGACCAAGTCCCACTTGCAGCGGTTTAGTCCTAAGTTCGGGACCCTGTGTTTTGTGCCACACGTTTCCTTACCGATGATTGACATTGATCGTAGGGCGCATGGTCGGTTATGTTTTTCTTCGAACGGAATGGATTGAATGTTGCTATGTCGCGGTTTCCCATTGCCTGTTATAGTCGGAATGAGCTCTTTCACTCGCAGGGAACGGTCCTCGTCCGTAGCCTGACCCCAGTCGGGCTAGACGTGGGGACCGTCCATCGTCTTGTATTTCCACAGAAACTAAGAGGCTCGCCACACAGGCTGTCGAATGTCGAAAATTTTCGACAGGTGTCAGAAAATTTTCGACAGTCGGGCGGTCGACAGTTTTCCCCCTCTTCGCCACACAGGCTGTCGAGGGGCAAGGTTTTTGGTCATGGACAGGCGGACTCCACATTACGAGAGGGCACGGGTGTCACCGAACAGTCCCTGACAATGCAAAATAGAACGCAATTTTCGACAGCCCGACGGGCCACTGTCAAATTTCGGTCACCCGCAGGCTGGAGGAAACGAGTGCTGGAGGGCGGCTGTCGAAAGTGTCATTCTGACACTTGTTGAAATTTTTTTGAACCGCAATTCGTCGAAAATCTGTGTGGCGATGCAAATCTGTCGAGAACTCGGTTTTCGACAGCCTGTGTGGCGAGCCCCTAAAAGTTTTTCCCCACAATGCCGCTGCCATACCCTTGGTTACCAGACTGACTGGCCTTTCATCATTACTGTCATTCAGCACCTTCAAATCCTGTTATTTTTTGCGATTTAACCCGCCGTTTGTCAACCAGCCGCACATTGCCACACGAAGTCACACAGTGTCGTGCAGTACTGGCTACGGGAACTAAACCGCTGCAAGTGGGACTTGGTGCCGGGGATCTCATAATTCAACCCGGAGTTAGGGCGTCGTTAGACACTCCTCGAGCCGTCCTCGAACTCCGAGGATGAATCCTCGAAACTTTTTGCGTGTTTTTGAGGTGTCGTTCCACCTGTCCTCAGAGAATCGCCCCGAGGACGAATCCTCGGGGCCCTCCCACGGCCAGTTTCATGACATTACACACCAACGCGGTAGCGTCCTCAGAGAATCGCCCCGAGGACGAATCCTCGGGGCCCTCCCACGAATCCGAGGGTGTTGTCCGATTTTCGATTCGGGATGTCCGTGTTGGAGGCCTGGGGGTCCAGCAGGCGGACGGCGGTAGTGCGTCACGGGGCGCGAAAAAAAAAAATTGCCAACGCGGGAACGGCCCCGTTCGAATTTCGAAATTCGAATTTGCGCCAATCAGAGCGACGGTGTGGCGGCGCACACGCGGGTCGGCAAGGAGGGGGGGCAGTGCACGTCGCGAAGGGTTTTGGCTGTCATGGCATTGCGCACTTAAGTGCCGCCGCACCGCCACGTCTCCAGGGTGTTCGACGCCGCGCCGCGCTTCGTATGCTGCCCGTAGTTGCGCTCGTGACGCAGAGGGGCGCGGCCGTTCCGTACTTCAGCGGCAGTGGGCGGACGCTCCAATTGGTGTGGAACATCGTTGAGCACGGCTGCATTGCTCACCTGATTGCAAGCGCCTTCAATTGCGGTGGGAGAGGTGCGCGCAGGTGGGTGGTGAGGAAGGTTTCTTTTCCTGTTCCAAGGGCGGAATGGAGGGCTGCGATCGCGATGGTCGCGCTGTGCTGTCCTATGCGGAGAAGACAGCTGTCGCGGTGGCTGCTGTCGCAGTTGTCTGTCGATTCCAGGTTGAGAGGGCGGCTGGACGCATGAAAGTGACGCTTTTCAGGCGGTGGCAGAGGATTCTGCTGCAGAGGGTGTTGGACGCCCCTGACTGCGTTACCACTTCTGAGGCAGTGCTTCAGCTATGTTTTGCAATAGGGTGCGGTGTGGTTCCTCGGATGACGCCACGTTGGTGGATGAGCCGGAGAACCGACGGGACTTGGGAGGATTTGCGGCTCTGCAATGACGCGACGGACGACTACTTCCGGGAGAAGCTATGCATGTCAAGGAGAGTCTTCATTGAGATCAGCGAAGCCTGTGCACTTCTCTTGCGACGACAGGTGACGTTCTACAGGGAGCCACTTCCGCCGGAGCAGATCGTCGCCTATGCGCTGTATAGCTGGGCTACAGGAGAGTCATACGACAACAGCACCTCATCTTTCGGCATAGGCAGGGCTTCCGGAATTCTGGCCGTGCGCGATGTGACAAACGCTTTGTTGAGGGTGTATGGGGACAGGATATCATGACCGACGGGGGTGCAAAAACAAGTCGTGCTGCGGGCATTTCTGGACAAGGGTTTTCCAAACTGCCATGGCGCAGTTGACTGCACACACATCTATGTGGACAAACCGACGAACGAGCCCGGCGAGAACTACTTCAACCGCAAGCACCGTTTCTCCGTCATTGCGCAGGTGGTGGTGGACCTGGATCTGCGCGTGCTAGACGTGTTTGTCGGATATCCGGGAGCTGCCACGACATCAGGGTGATCCAACTGTCGAGTCTGTCGAGGCGCGCGGAACAGGGAGTGCTTTTTTGTGGGCCGCCTGTGACGCTGGGGGGGGGGGTGAGGACGAACGGTTACATCTTGGGAGACAACGGGTATCCTCCCTCTGAATGGGAAATTGTGTCGTACGAAGGAATCAATCAGCATCCGAACGAGGAAAGGTTCGACACAAAGCAGAAGGTCGCAAGAGGGACTGTGGAGAGGGCGTTCGGGAGGTTGAAGGGGATGTGGAGGCTCTTCCTGCAGACACACAAGACAAACCTGGAAACACTACCGCAGCAATTCACGACAGTCTGCATTCTCCACAATGTCCTCCTCGATGCCGGTGTCGAGTTCGACGAGAATTTGTTGTGGGAGGTCGACGAGAACGGGGTGAGGCGCCGGGTGGACCTGGGGATTCATCGTCCCCTGCAACCAGTGTCGATGTTGACGCCCACCGGTCCCGCCCTCATGCTCCGCGACGCGCTGGCGGAGTGAATGAAACACCTGTGATCATGTGCACTGCCTGCGTCTTTCACGCGCGGAACACTTGCTTCGAGTCGTGTTCTACCGTCTTCGATTAGTTAGGATGGTTCGCCCTCTTTCACTTTTGCGCGCGATAAAACAGATGGTTTTCGGTCGCGGACGGTCTTCTTCGGAGTTCGTTCTTATGGTCGACAGTAGTGCGGTTGTCCAATTCGTCTATGGTTCCCAGTGACGTGGCTCTGCGGTCATTCGACGTCATGTCGGCAGTGGTTCGGTTGTGCACTTTGTTTGGAATTGAACGATGTCTGTGATGGTGGGGGTGTGGGTGGGGTGGTTGACAGCTCCTCGGCGAGCTTATGAGTATGTGGTTTACAGCGCTGCTTTATTTCAAATTGAACGATGTTGTTGACTCCTGCGCTTGTTTTGATTGCTATGTGATGACTTCTTTGTGCATTCCGCTTCTTTCTTTTGTTCGACGACGGACTTCTTTCTCAACCTCATTCAAAATGTTTGTCATTCACACACTGTGTGTAATTTTATGCAGTTGCTCAGGGTCATCGTTGACGCATGAATGCGGCAATGAGGATTCATGTACATTGAGAAACAAAACATTTCAATTTTGTTCTTTAGCAAATGCGTTGCAACAGTGGCCAGGTTCGTTTCTCTCGTCCTGCATGAATGCGGCAATGAGGATTCATGTACATTGAGAAACGAAACATTTCAATTCATGTACATTGAGAAACGAAACACCGGCCAGCTGCTCCCTCGACACCCCATCCCGCCCAAACCCCAATCGCTTCATGACGTCCGCTCGTTGTGCATCCACCATCGACTCTTCCTCGCCGTGCAAATCCCCACTATGTTCGGAGTTGTCGTCATCGAAGCGCGGCCTTTTCGACCTCGGTATGTGCCCTCTGCCTTTTTGGGTCTCCCCACCGTCGCCCGATCCGCTGTTTATTTTCGCCTTCCCTGAAGCGCCGCGCGGTGCCATGTCGTCCACAAAGAAGTGCGTGCTGAATGCAGAAAGCTGCGGCGCTTGGCTGACGTGGACGAAGGACCACGTGGACGACGACGATGAAGGAGCGGCAGAAGGTCGATGACGGGCACCTTGCCGTCGGACGACGTTGACGATGCGGCACTTCACTGCTGTGGAAGAAGGACCAGTCCGATGGCACGATGCTTGGCTGACGTGGATACCCGCGGAGCCCAAACCGGGCGATCGTAGCATGACAAAGGGATGACTACGCCTGCGACGACGATACCATGCACAAATGGTGCCTTCATAGCCGTCGCGATAGAATGCCAGCGGTATGGAATGCCTCCCTGAATGCCCTTTTCTACGGTGCGCGGTCTCGCAGCACACCATGGACAGGCCAGGCCGTCCACTACAGCCCGCCCCTTCATCGATTCACAATGGACGAATTTTCTCACGACGTGGAGGTCATTCCCCGCAGGAGGTACAAAGACCCCTCCATTCCCCCCCTCTCCCCCCCCCCTCCGTCCTCATCCGCCCCCAAAAAGACCAGGCACTCCAATCCGTCATTTTCCCCTCGCGTCCCAAAAAATCAACCCTGCCGGCTACACATACGTGGACACCCCCAAAGAAGACCCTGGAAGATCGCCATCCATGCCTGCAGACAACAACTCACAACAGCGTTTTTTAAACACTATCTAAAAAAAAGGAGGACCTGCTGTACAACCTCAGGACGCGGTGTGGGGCATGAAAGCAAACAACGCCCTTCACATTCAATTCTAAGACCCGCGATTATTACTACGCGTGAGCAACGACGACTCATTGACTTTACACAACCTACACATCACCGTGCTGCAGCACGGAGGACGACGGAAAAGGCAACGTGCCGGAAGCGCATACAGGCCATGCCTCCGGACGTTCGACATGCCTGGTCGGCCCACGTCAAGCTCATTCGCAGATTGCTTTAGCAATCTCCATGAGGGCGTTGCACATCAAGAAGTTCGCCTCGTCAGCCTTCTCGTACTGATCCTTCTGCACTTGTATCTCTCTCTCCAGAATGTCGCATTGCCTCATCAGAATCGAGCACTGCCTCTTGCTCGCATTGTCCACCGTCGTCGACATCAGCGCCCCGTGCTCCTTCATGACGTCCGCCACTGCCTCGAAGGTCTGCTGTCTGACATTCTTTCGTTTGCCGGCCCCGCCACCGCCACCGCCGGAATCGTTTCGTCCACCAACCATGCCAGACAATTGAACACCTCTCGGCGCACCCGTGTCCGCGAGATTCGTGGGGTGTATAGTGTGACCGCCCCCGAACATCGCCTTCATCTCCGAATACACGCGCTCATCCATCCTAAAGTCGAACCCCCGCTCCCTCCTCTCCCCTGGCCTAAGTGTGAAGAAGTTAGGCTTGCCGGACTTTCCCATGAACTTGTGCACGGATTTGAACTGCTGGTACAGGTTGTCCCATTTCTTGCCGCAGTCGACGACCTTCCTACTCGTCACCCCCATCTGCACCAGCCTCTTCTCCACATCCTCCCACTTCCATGTCTTCGTCTTCATCCGTCCGTAGTTGTGCCCAGGCCGGCCAGATGCAAATCCTGGTCTCTTTTGGCTCTGATACGAGGGATCATATGCTCCACTGTCCAAAAAATCCCTGCTTTTTGTTTCGTCGCCTGCCGACGATTCTTCGCCGCATGCGCGATTCTCTAACCTTGGTTCTCGCCGTCGACCCTCCGCGCTTCCTCCCTACTGGACGAATCTCCATCTCGCCGTCGTCGTCTTCGTCGTTGTCATCACCGCCGTCGTCTGCAGCGATCTCCTCGCCCCCTCCACCAGCGCAGTCTTGAAATTCTTCTCCGGCCCCCACACTAATTCTCGCCAACCCTCTCGTTATGCTAGCCGTGTTCGTGGAACGCAATCGTTGCCATTCATCATCCCAAAATTGATGACCGACGACCTTCGTGGCGTCGCGCTCGTCGTCGTACCCTTCTCCGTCGATTGCACCACCTGCCGTCGTCGTTCGGCAGCCTGCCAATCCGACTGTCTTCGTCTTCGACGCTGCCACACTTGCTGTACTCAAAGCCACCCGCCTCGGCGAAACGAATCCACGACTATCCGCAGGGCCAACCGCCGTCACGGAAGGCGATGTGTGTTTCGAGGCAGAAGCCGGGTTAACAAGAACAGTGTGCGTCAAGCCCTCGCCATTTTCAGACCTTAGACCGAAGCTCAGATCGACGAGTCCAGCGTCGTAACCAGCGGGCGTCCGGCCCTCCAGCAAATCAGTGTACGTCGGCGTCGATGCATGTCTGTACACCTGGCTCCCCATCCAATCCTGCGTCGAACCGCTGCCCAGAAGAACCGTTGAGGATCTAGGGTCGTCGACGTCGTCGTCACTCGGAGGCAATGGAATCTCGTGGGACGGCAGGTGGCTGTACAGCATCGGGCCGTACGGCCGCGTGCCGCCTTCCGCACTGTTGCAACGCTGACGCGAGGACCCCCCGCCTCCCACCGACAGCATCGTCTTCGTTTGAAGCTTATCCATCTTTGTCGCCCTCTTCGCCGTTCGAAGCGTCTGTTTCCTTCCAGGAACGCGACCGAGAAAAAATATGTGGAAGACGACAACGATGAGCAGCAGCAGAGCGATGAGCAGCAGCAAAGGCAGCCTGCGGTACAGGTCTGCCATCAACGTCAAGTCAACCGACAAAGAGCCGTTGTCGCAATTGCGGCGAGCAAAGACACACTGTGCGAGAGGGAAGACGTCGACGAACGAAATTCATGCAAGCAGCGACAGGGGGAGGACGCTTACAAAATCTGTAATTTCGACCGTCTGGAAGCCCGCGAGAACGCCACAAAGCCTCCGGTGCCGGCCGAAGATGTCCGACGATCGCCATGGCCCTTCCATGGGGCCGCCCGAAAGACCTACAGGGCCGTCCCCCGATTCAGCGCCAACGGTAAAACGAGGAGGCCGTTGCTGGAGGTTTTCGACTATGATGGCCGGGGATGTCCGTCTTTTGGCCGCTGGACCACCACTGGACCACCTTCGGCCTCCAATTTCCGTTCTGGAGTAGCCGCCGACACCACGTTAATTGCGGATCCTCGGGCTCCGAAGGACCTCGCGAGGTCCTTCGAGTTCGAGGGCGATTTGGCTGGGAAATCCTTGGAGCCCGAGGATCTGTCCTCGAAGTGTTTTCACATTTTCATTTTCGATTTCACCTCCGAGGACAGGTAGAACGACGACGGAATTCTTGGAATCTCGTCCCCGAGGAGTGTCTAACGACGCCCTTATCCCGACAGCATCAGCCGGTGCGGTGCCACCAAGGGAACCGAAAAAAGAAAGAACAATATTACAACCACTACCTCAATAGCACCCAGAGTTAACCAAAGCCTAAGACTCGACTTTGTTCCTTCATAAGCCAAAACGGGAATTCACGAGCACTAGAAGGTCTAAAAGCGACCATTCGTGCCCCTATACCCCAGGTCTTGGAGAACCAGCACATTGCTTTAAATCCTTGCCTGTACTTCGTCTTCCTGCTCCAGTCTGCAACAATTGTGTGTCTTGTATCTCTCTTCACTTTTTCAATGATGTCCTGTGAAACATGGCAGTCCCGAAAAACCTGGTCGTTTTGATCCCTCCAAAGTGCTTCAAAAACGATCCCCCTGATAATCTGCGCCACATAACCCCAACCCATGTTAGGGCTGATATGAGGTGGGAGCAGACCCGATAGGATCCACTTTTCATCCCATGGGAAAATGTCCTTAGTGATTTCTTTCCAATGTTGCTTCCACCATTTTCAAACTTTGCGCGAAAGTGGACACGAGAACCAGAGGTGATTTGTAGACTCCCACGCCCAGTTTCACCGTGCACATGTAGTACTGATATCCATGCCTTTGGCACTCAGCCACACCGCTGAGGCTGTAACCAACAGAGATTGCGACAGCAAAATACTAGCTTGTTTCTGAGACGGCAAACTCTTAAGCTGATGCCAGTGGGCGCGTAGGTCTTTCTCCACTATTGTACCCAATTGTTGCTCTTCCCGTCTTCGTATCATGATGTCCATTGGTTTATGCTTGATTTTCTGCTGCTGCAGTGCGACCCCTCTTCTGGACGAGTAGTTCTTTAAACTAATCATTTACTGAGTTCCAACTTCCAACCAGCCTATGAGTCCAGAATGAAACGATATTTTCGCCGCAGTCCTACCCCCAGCCAAAAGTTTGGCTTGTGAGTTCGGTACTCCTGCTGTCTCTTCCACGTTAGCCAGTGGCGGACCTCTACTCCCTTCCTTACGCAAACTTGTTTCTTCCACAATAACTTGGCCAATCCTTTTGTCGAGCTCACCCACTTTGCCCCCTTGAAGCAGAGCATTCTCGTATAAGGGGTTTGAACTAAGGCTGTCCATTCATCTACCTTACATCCATCGTCCTTCGTCTCCTCAATCACTTTCCAATAAGCGGGAGTGTCACTATTGTTACAAGACTTGATCTAAATGTTGCTGTTTCGATGGGACCTCAAAATATTAGTTCAGGCTATTGGTACCGCGTTCTGAATATCAGCTAAATGTTCCTCCACTAATCTCAAGTATCGTAATTGAGTTCTCACCGACAACTCAGTATGCCAGTCCCATAGTTCCCTGTCCCTCAAATCCCCTATTCTGACCACACCTCGTTCTATCCAAGCTTTACCAAAATTTCCAGGACTATCATTGGCTGAAAAGGGAGTTCCATCAGGACTACATACTAGAGGGTTCTCAAAGATTGGCTGCATCAGGACTTCCTCCCACGAGGACGGCTGAACACGATAGGTAGGTAGGACCTTAGACCACGTATACAAGATTCCTCTCCAAAAGCACGATTTTGACCGTTTTCCACAATAGGACTGCATATATAAACAACTCCATACATCAGATGGATTTCTCATATTCCACTCCTCAGATAGGATATACTATGCCAGCCAGATCCAGGCATGTTTGTTTTCTGCCAAAATTGCTTTAATAGCCATTTGGCTAGTAGAGCAACATTCTGACGCTTGGGATCCGGAATACCAAACCCACCTTGTTCCCTAGGGAATGTGATACAGTCCCATGCTACTTTAGAAAGGAAACCATCTACCTCTTCCGCCTCTGGTTTCCATAGGAATCTTGCAGCAACCTTTTTAATCTATTTGTACGCCTGTGAACCAAGTAAGTGTAGTTGCAGTGGGTACCATAGTAAGGAAAAGGTTGAAGCCGAAATAACTGTAGCCCGACCCAACAGAGATACGTGTCTTGTGCAGTCCCATTTAAGAATTCGTTGACATACCTTTTCTTCCAGCAACTGATCTTGGAGTGCCGAATTGTCGGATAGAGATATCAGAATTCCCAGATATTGGTCTGAGGGTTCAATTTGTACTCGTCTCATGCCCCAGTCCACTTGGATTTGGAATTGAGCAGGCAAAAGGTATACAGACTTATTCAAATTTATAGAGGCCTCAGATAAACTAGCATACTCATCTAACACTTTCCGTACCACACACAGGGTTCGTCTTTCATTGAGGCACGCTATCGTTAGGTCATCTGTCAGTGCACCCCATTTCCACTGGTATTCATTGTGCAGTTCCAACCCTGTGATTGAATTATTTTTTCTAATGTTATCCAACAATATGTCAAGGTGTAGCACAAAGAGAAGGAGAGTCAAAGATGCCCCCTTGTCGTAAGGAGCGAGACAAGTTAAACTTTTCCGACAGTTGATTGTTGACTGAGACCATTGCAGTTGAGGTAGAATACATAACTGATATCCATGTACAAAAGTTTGGCTCGAATCCCATATGTCTCAGTGTGGTTCCTACAAAAGCCCAACCGACTTTGCCGTAGGCTTTTTCTATATCGATCAATAAAATAGCTACATCCCTCTCTTTTCAGGCAATGATTTACAGGGCTTGAATTGTGGCCACAATATTATCCATTATGGATCAGTGTTTTACAAAGGCACCTTGATCTGAACCAACCACGACTGGAAGATGAGGGGCAAGATGTAGCGCCAAGGCTTTGGCTAGGATTTTGTACGAAACATTAAGTAATGAGATCGGTCGCCAGTTCCTAATGTCTAACTTGCTCCCTTTCTTGTATAATAGGGTGATGATTCCTTGTTGCATGCCTTTAGAAAGTGTTCCACCTGTTAATACCCCATTGTAAATTTCAACAAGTACTGGACCTAGAGACTCCCACAGGACAATGTAGGCTTCCATCGGCAACCCATCCGAACCAGGGCACTTGCCGTGTGCCATTTGTTCTGCTGCTTATTTAATTTCTTCTATCGTGAAGGGTCGATCCAGGTTAAGTCTTCCTACTAGGGGGAAACGTACCGTTGAGACATCCCAAATGGTAAAGGTAGACAACTCTTTCTGCCCCAGCCTACACTATCGATAGCCCCTAAAACTCCCTGGCCCTGCCCTTCTGCATGCTCAACTAAGGGCCTCGCCACACCACTCTTGAAACGGGGATTTTTTTTTTTTTTTTTCCATTCATATTATATTTCAAGAAAACGCATTGTCACGAGGCCGCGGCCCTCACAATTCAACCCGGAGTTATCCCAGCAGCATCAACCGGTTTAGCTTCTGAGTTAACCAATTCCATGCTGAGTTAGCTACTCGTTCTGAACCACTGAGACTGGGACTCGCTGGACTACTCTAGACTCTCGAAATATTTCGAGAGTTCGTCTAGCGTTGTCAGAGAGGCTATACTCTCGAAATACCCGCCTTCGCTGCACTTACTCTATAAACTGCTACACTTGATGAACTCTCCAAACCCTGCGCGTTGTCCCACTCGACAGAAGAGCTGCACCACTGCGCTACGGAGGACGAGACAGGAGGTCCACTCTCGAAAACGAGCCGGTCGGCGGGCAACTCCCGAGGACACTTGAGAATTCGCATTTTGCAAGGGGGCGACTCTTGACGTTTCGAGAGTGGCGATAAAGCATGCCTTCTGACAGCTCTCGATCGGGTTTCGAGAGTTTCCCGATCGAGAGTAAGTACAGCGACGTCCCACTCTCGAAAATTCGAGAGTCTAGAGTAGTGCAGCGAGGCCCACTACCTCTACTCATCTACTAGAGGTCCTCTACTCCTAGTACTAATACCATAGCTTCCTGGGTATCGTTCCCAACCAATAACCTCTTACCTACCACGGACAATCCCACCCCATTACCTAAACCTTCTATTCCTATTGCCTTTTATCCCCCCCATTGAAACAGGGCATCCCTACCCCGGCCTCGCCTCCCGAGTCTAAAACGACTCAGTTTATAGACTGTCTCCTCTAACCTTCCTGAATATAGGGCACAACGACCCTCCTGCGGGCCAACATCTGGATCAAGGAGCCAGGTCTGGGAAACGGGGAATTTTTTCAAGAGCTGTCAGACGTTCTCAAGAGTTGGGTTTTCAAGAGTTTCCGGCCCCTCGCCACACAGCACTCTTGAAAGGGCGATGGTGTTGGACAACCGATGAAAAACGATAGTTGTACAACTTTGTTTTTTCCGAATGGCATCAAGAGAACGACATGACAACTCTCGAAAATCGAAAGTCCCTCAAGGGTTCGACCGAGGACGCTTGAAAACGCATGAGTTGCAGGCTGGGGTTTCCCATCTTTTGAGAGTTGCTCTTGAAAGGGTTTCAAGAGCTGCTCTGACAACCATTGACTGCCCCAAGTTTCGAGAGGTTGTGTGGCGATGCACCAACTCTTGAAAACGAGTTTTCAAGAGTGGTGTGGCGAGGCCCTAACTATCCTCTGCCTATCCTATCCCTATTCACAGGCCTAACAAGGGCCTGAACTCAGCCCAATCCGGCCGAGGGGAACCCTTCAGTTCAAAGGTATTTGTGGCACTCTCCCACCCATCCTAACACCTTTGCAGTCCACTGCGACTGCCAACTGGAACCGAGTGCACCTGGTTCAGATAGTTCTACCCAAACAAAAGTCAATCTAACAACTAATGATTACTACTCTGCTTTTGTAGCTACTCCGCCTGTACAGCTTTCTGCAATTTATTCCCTTCCGACAGCCAGGGTGCCAACACCAGCTTTCCCTGTATAATATTTGCCATGCCTGTGCCATTTGCCCAGGTTTTTCTGAACCACGCCAAACCCTTTATTTCCCCTTTTCTGTTGCAGCGACGGTGCCAGTCTGCTCTGACTTCATTTGCCAGGTGGAACTTGAAGAGATCCAAGGCCTGCTTATCTGCCTTTGTCTCACCATCAAATCTTCTTGAGTTCCTATCCTTCCAGAGCACCCAGAGCATGGTTGCTCTTGAGACCTGTGCAACGTTACCCCAACCTTCCTTGGTTGATTCGCCTTTCGGTACTGCTGTAAGAACCCACCTCTCGTCTATGAATTTGTTCCTTCCAATGATCTCCTTCCACTGGAAGAACCCCCACTTCCATCTCCTCGATGAAACCGGGCAGTCCCACCACAAGTGCTTCATATCTTCGTATAGCCACCCGCATCTCTCGCATTTTGGATCGACCTCCAGCATCCCTCTGCTTCCTAGCCATATTGCAGTGGGAATCACCAGATGCGTCTGCATTCACAACAAGGAGGCCGACTTTTGGATTGGGATCTCGTTGAGTTGTTTCCATAGGGCATGGAGTTCTGCTTCCTTGGGCGGGTCAGAATTTAGAATGGTTTTCTTCCACCTGACTGTCAGTCTCTCCACCAGATCCGTCTTTCTTGCAGGTTTTGTGCAGACGATGTTCGCAATTCAGTTCAGACCTATAACTACCTCCCCTACCTTATCCCAGCCCCAGGCTTCTGGATCGATCCTGAGGGCACTGTACCTCCTACCACCACCTACTACTACTGGAAGGTGTCGGGTTCCCTTATCTCTTGCTTGCCTTGGGCGCCCTTCTCTCACTCTGCACTCTGTCAAACCGCTCAGTAGATACCTCTCTATGGTGCCGAAACTTACCAGACAGACTGCCTCAGGAGATTCCCTTTCAAATACCTCTAACACACACACTTAAACTTTTCTCCTCATCTAAATAAATACCTCTTACACTTAACCAATTCCATACCCCATTGTGTTCACTTAACTAACAATTCTTCCAGTCTCACCTTTTGTTTTTTTTTTAGAAGCAAGAGATTTTGCGGTCACCGCAAATGCCCTATTTCATTTTTCGTATTTTCTTCAAAAATTAGCAAAATTTCATTCACAAAAATTCTTGCACAATTTGTGGATGGCAGTGTGTGACCAGCCAAGTACCAAATCCCCATTTTTATTTATTTATTTTTTTTGGAAAAATAAAAACTTTTAATTTCAAAAACATAGGAGAGGTTAATTTCAGGGTCTTTTGGCTAAGATCAAGTGTTGTATCTGTTCTGATCAGTTTAATATGTAATCCCTGGTCCATCAGACCACATGATATTAAATTAATTTTGATGGGTCACGGAGGGGTCGTACTGTGACGAGTTATCTTCCGTACCCGCGCTGCTTTCTGCGCAATGCTGATTTGGGGAAATGGGACGGGTCGGAGGGGTGAGTTGTGGAAAGATGGGTCGGTCGGGCAAGTTGCATGGATACCCTCGTTTCTTTTTGTTTTCTGTGAGAGTCCGTCGGGTCGGTGTCGGGAAAGTCACATGCCGATGATTGAGTAACCGCGCCTCAGCGAGCGTGATGGACAATGGTTGCCATGACTTCTTTCTTGTTTAGTTTGTGAGCACTATGAATTTTTGGCGCGATTATCACGCGGGAATATCATTTTTGAATTTTCAACTGATGTCGAGCTCCCACGGGCTCGAGGAATTGTTTTTAGGCTTTTCAGAATTTCCTTTTTCAATCAGGACTTAGACTAGGAATTTAGGCACTCTGGATTTTGTTGCGCTATGCTTACCACTTGCGCATATTTTGTTGCGCTAGGAACCGGTCTCTGACTGGATCGCGTCCTTAATCTTGTATAATTGTCGCTTTTGGCAGGAGTGATTGTAATTGTATTTTTCTTCTTTCTTGATTTCTTCATGTTTGCCCGATGCCTTCTTCTCTTTTGTCTTGCATGCTTAATACTCTGTTCCAATTGGCCTTAACACCTGTACGACCGGATCGATGTGTGGAGTGCGGTTATGACCCCCAAGCCGCGGCTTGGCCATGCAGACGTAGGCACTTCCTCTCTTCTCCTCTTGACCTCTAAGGCTTAATCCCGTATCTTTCGCGCAAGCGTGCATGATATAAATTTCGCAAGCGCGATTAGTTTGCTCTTTATGAACTTTGGAGTTTGCACGATCAGTGAGGATCGGCTAATGAGTCAGCTTGAGAGGTGAGTCGACGAAGAGAGTTGGGCGAACCCTCTTCGAGTGAGTTTTTCGGATTTTAAATCGTGTTCTGTAATGCTTGTTTAGTTGAAATTTCGTCACTTTCTAGTATCCATCTACGTCGTGCAATAATCCCGGGTCTGATTGAAAACACTCGCTATGGATGTTTGGGTTTGATCGTTAGTTTTTTATCATCATCAGATCACCGAGAATGTTGTGATGTGTCGGCCCTCGATGCCACGACAATTGCCCCCCCCCCCCCCCCCCCTTTTTTCTCTTTCTCTTTGTCACATAAATAACATGGATGTGAATGTAATGACTGATCCCACCCGAAATAGTATGGGTAGGATAGTTGCATGCAGGTAGGACACAATTGATACCTCGACACGAGAAACTCGAGTCTGATCCGCTTTCACTCATGTGCACGCTCGCGTACGACCACAATCTCGAGAAAACCGAGTCGCAGCGTATGCGCACGTCTGCATGAGTCAACCTCGATCCTGACTCGTTCTGATGATGCGGGAGACCGAGTTCACTAATTCGATATGGCTGTAAAAACTCCCTCTTGGATCACCAATCGTAAGAGCCTGAGGGACCCGGAGTATCGCGAATACAGGGAGGGTAAACATCTCAGACGGCGGGGAAACTTGAGAAACCCGGAATTCCCCTGTCTGACGGAGAACGGCCGACTGTGTGCGAGGGACTTTCACTGGGTCATAACTAACGATCTAAGGGGCCCGGACTACGCGGATACTAACAACAATCAGTATAACATATCTCCGGGCTTCATCGTTATAAATACCATTTTTCCTCCCTTCCATATCCTCCTCCCATATCATCAGCTCACAGTGGTACCGTGGAATTACATAGCTAACTATTGGCCCCACACACAATGGGAAGAGTGCCAGCAGCACCAGGTGTATCGGACTTCGGGATTTATCCGATAAACTTGAGCCGAAGCTGAGCGGCGCCAGTAGCTGTTCGAACAACGTGACAACCATAGTGACCCACCGGTTTACCAGATAGGGGACGGACCGCAACGACAACACTTACCGGAGGTAGCCTGGTCTCCCGAAATCCAGTATAACTCGGAACCACCATCTTGCTCAACTACCTCTAACTTGCCACCAGAGATCTCAGTTCTGACCTGAGACTCACTTCAATTCCCAAAAGTCCTTGGCACACCCCTTTTCACACTTCTGGGTCCCCATCCCACTCCGACCAGGAAGTTGCGCTCGGCGTGAGGTTGGTATCGGAGCCGACACGTGTCAAGACAAACGAGTAGACGCGCGATCTGAGAATAACTAGAAGTCGATTCGCAGGAAGACAAGCGGGTAACATGAACGCCAATCAAGCGCAAGGTGGGGTGAACCAACCAAATTTGCCTCCCCCGCAACCTCCACGTGCTCGAGCTCCAGCCACCCCCCCTGATTTTATACCTATTTAATCCTGCACACCACTTGGCAGGAGCATGGCTTGCCACGCTCCGAGCGCAACAATACGATAACAATGAAGCCAGGATCAACGTCCCCACTCGATTGGGCGGAGACGCGCACCATTGGTTTAGCACGTACACGTGGATTGATCTCTCGACGTTTGAAAAAGATTTCTTACATCGATTTGACTATATTCATCCCGAACAGGCATTATTCATGATCAATGATCGGGTGTAGAAGTCGCTCGAATCCGTAGCAAAATATCGAAGTCGATTCTATCGATTATTATTGAAATCACAAAGGGAAGAGACGTTCGGTAGGGAATTTTTCATTGACGAATTCCGAAGGCGAGCAATGAGGGCCAAACTGCGAAAGCAATTTTCCCTCATTACCCACAATCTACAACAACTAATGGACACCGCTGAGGAAATGGAGCGAAAGATGGCTGCAAGCTTCCTCGAAGGCGAGGATCAAGTTAAAGAGGGGGATACGTCCAAACTTACACGAGCACGAATGGAGCTCGCTGCACTGCAAAACAAATTTGAAAACATGGGCTTTCTCGCAGGACCCGTCATCGGACCACCTGTTACGGTGTCTCCGGCTTCCCCGTCCTCGAAGGCCGAAGAACCCAGCGCTATCCTAGAGGTAACACGAACATTGGTAAACCTCATGTAGGAAATTAAGAGGGAACAACGGAAATATAACGCCTGAATGGAAACACTACTCCGCTCGATGCGCCCCATCACGGTTCGAGCTACTCCTATGTGAACGAGAGTCGTGCACACAACAGGTGCCGTCGCAACAGGAACAGGTGCGCGAGTCGACGGTTGCTATACATGTCACCAACCAGGACACATAGCACAAGACTGTCCCAACCGACCTGCACCAGCCCGGATTGGACCAACGCCGGCGGCCACAACACCTATTGCTAATGGACCAGGAAGAGTAGCTACGATGGTAGAAAAGACTGACAACGGTGCAAGCCCGTCGGGGGTTACGGAGGAAGCAGCAAAGCTTATCCCACTCGACCAATATATGTCACTAGGATACTCGGGCCTCGGAATGGTCAGGGCTATCCGACCAGCCCCGGACAATAACGACGTCTCGGAATGGAGGCCCTCCCCGAGCGAAATGGAATCCGGA
The DNA here is from genome assembly GCA_003427395.1 of Chara braunii. Taxonomy (NCBI): domain Eukaryota; kingdom Viridiplantae; phylum Streptophyta; class Charophyceae; order Charales; family Characeae; genus Chara; species Chara braunii. The sequence goes on along the minus strand of BFEA01000078.1, from coordinate 1,601,195 downwards.
GGACCCGCGTTCGTTACGGGAGAAATTGATGTACTAGATATAGTTCGAGCACTGGATCACCGCATCCCTCTACCGATCAAACACCTGTTGTCCATCTCTAAGCAGGCCAATGACTGGATGCTACAACACTGCAAGGCAAACCGAAGATGATTTCCCTCGCCAAACTAACAGCCATAAAAAGAAACACTCCCGCCGGAGATCCGAAGCCGGATGTGCTGAGCACCTCGGAACCCATTCAGATGGGCTTGATCCGGAAGGATGATTACTTCCTGCGGATTAGGGCCCTACCATGGAGATCCACGCAGTGTGACGTGGAAGCCTGTGGCAGCCCCTACAGTGCAGTCCTCGACTCCGAAACCGCGGTCCTGGCTATCTCCCTGCGGGTGGTCAAACGGGCTGGAAGGCGGAAGGATGTGATTCCGCTCGTGGAAGGCGATCATTTCGTCTCCGCTGATGAAGGTAAGATTCGAGTTGTCGGGAGGATGGAAAGTGTCGCCTTCCGAATAGGGAAGGTCCACGCCTTACGCGACGTAGTGGTCCTAAATATGAACACATACGACGTCCTCGTCGGATTGCCAACACTCACAGCCTTACAGGCCACGCTAGAGTTTGACCGACGAGCAGTCATCCTCAAAAACACAGGAGGGAAGTCGTACATTGTTCCAATGCGCCTTACCCTCCGAACCACCTCGACGTCTCAGCGACAACGCAAGGAACCGGGTAAAGCCCAATGAATGATAAGATGGGAAGAATACACGGATGAGTCGAACGTTGAACCCATACCACCATCGTCCACCTCCGAGAGCAAGGAAGAAACAGATCCTCAAATTCTCGAGCTGGCACGACAGATAGTACACTACCCGCTTCGACAAAAAACGATAAACTTTCGTTTTTACACAAAACGTGCGGCGAACTAGAGCGCTAATAATGGGAGAACCACTAGTGCATATATCGAGGTTTACCGACTCTTGGGAACCCCCTTAGACCATATACGAGGCGACCACTCCATTATTATCAAGATACCACGACAAACGGTCCTTTTGCAATGTCTTGAAAATTCCTCCTTGTTCGTTGCTCAGGACTGGGAAGGAAATCCGAATGTTACGGAAAGGCTCTGAGGACTAGACTTCGGAACCCCTTTGGGCTATACGACCTCGCCCCGCTCGATATTGGACTGAAAATCACAGAGAAAGCCGTGGACCCCCGAGATATCAAGGATAGTATTACCCCGGAGGAACACGTGGCAATTCGAGAGGATGAACCTCATATGGTCGCCACGGTCTTCGCTTGGCGCTCCAACAGTTCGTTTATATTGTCCCCACCCACAAAAAAGACCCCCGCTACCCGGATGAAACAGTTACCGGTCGTGATACGGGACTGTCACTATGAGTTGCACGTGCCGGAGTATGTGCCGGATGAAATACACGAAATCATTTATAACATCTTGACGTAATATAAGGACGTGATTAGTGTAGAGAATGCGGACATCGGATTGTCCCTAGTCATACATCACAAGATCTTGACTGACACCCAGCCGCCGATTCACTGCAAACCGTATCGATATTCGCTGCTTGAAAGACGAACGGCCCTCAAGCGGATCAGGGAATTCGAGGTCAACGGATGGATTAAGCCCGCTACAGGACCGTGGTCCTTCCTTGTGGTTTTAGTCCCTAAAAAGACCGGATCCATTCACATTTGCATCGATTACCGAAAATTGAGTAATATCACGGATTGATGATTTGCTGGATGCGATTGGTGTGCTTACTATTTTAGCAAGTTCGACATCTGCAACGGGTTCCACCACGTATTGGTTAAGGAAGAGGATCGTTCTAAAACGACATTCGTACTGTTTGAAGGCACATGGCAATGGGTTCGATGTCCTATGAGAATTTGCAATGCTCCGGCAACATTCCAAAGAGGGATGAACGTGACTTTTCAGTTAACAAGACCCGACTGACAGAAGAAATGGTGAATTTTTGCCTCATCGTGTATATGGAGGATATCTTGGTATACTCGGACTCTTTTCTCGGGCATGCACAACATATCGAGTGGACACTTGGAGCGCTGCGCGACATGTGATTTAAAATCGCCTTGGAAAAAAACAAGTTTTTCCTTTCCGAAATCTTGTTCCTCGGGTACTTGGTGACTCGGGGAGGTTTACGACTGGACTCGCGGAAGGTGAATGTAGTCCGAGACGCGCCCACGCCCACGTCGTTGACACAGGTCCGAGCCTTTCTGGTGTTGGCGTCCTACTACCGTCGATTTATCAAAGGCTTTGCGGCAAATACACGATCCTTGACGAATCTTCTGCGCAAGGACCAAACGAGAACCTGGGACGGGGAATGTGAACGGACCTTCTCCACTTTGAAGGAGGCCCTGGCCTCCGCGCCCATCTTAGTTCGCTCGGACCCTAGGAAGCCATTCATCCTCATCACGGACTGGCAGTTGGAAACAATCTTTGCAATTTGGCACATAAGGGGAAAGACGGTCGCGAACACGTCGTCGAGTTCTCGTCCCGGATAATACTAGACGAGCGAAAAAATGATTCGACGCCCCAGGGAGAATGCTACGCGGTGGTTTGGGGCATCCAACATTCTCACCCGCATCTGTATGGGAAGTAGTTTCTTCTTGTCACCGATCATGAACCACTGTTGGCGCTCAATAAGCTGACTAACTACACGGGAATGATCGGGCGATGGGCGGTACGATTGCAAGTGTACGACTTGAACATCGTCCACTGTAAGACATAGAAACACGGGAATGCGGACGGACCGATGCTTCGACACCTGCTAGGCAAGGTGCCGAAAGGGGAAGATATCACACTGTGGAAGGAGCCGAAGCAAAGTGAAGGGCTCGAGTACGGACAAGTGACAATCCTTCCGTGTACTAAGAAGTGACATGTAGCAATGGGTGACGAAGGTAATTCTGGAAGCTCTCTTTCTCCCCACTCGTCCTCATCTCTCCTCTCCTTACCTAACAAGTTTTGCTATTTCTGCGAGACAATCTCACGTGTCTACTCGGTCCCTATGCGTCCTAGTGTCTACTCGGTCCCTATGCGTCATAGCAGGGAGGGGTATGTCGAATGGGTAGATTACCAACAATGTATTTGCAGGGTTCATGGCCCCTGTATTTAGTACTGAAACACAGATAAGGCTTGGTTGTATCCTTTGTGTCGATTTGATAAAATTCCTACTGAAGCCCGCTTTCTTGAAGCCACGTCGGAAGGTTTAGACAAAACTCGTAGGCTTAGAAAGGCAGAGGTATGGAGAAATGTCGTTTTGATAGCCACAGTGGTCGGGAACCCCCTCCGAGACTTCACCAAGGAGGATAGTAGAAGGGCCAATGAGAGGGCCCGGGACTACCAATGGAACGAGGGATGATAATTGGAAAAACGAAAAACCAATGGTAGTGGGATTTGGTTTTCCGTACCTCATCCGTTCATGAGGTATGACTGGGTTAAGTCGGCACACGAGGAGACTGCAGCTCACTTCGCCGTACAGATTACGGAGGCGGCGATTGACAAGAATGAATGGTATTGGTCCAATATCCGTGATGATGTTAAGTTCATCGTCTGGACTGCGCCGCTGACAAAGCGCCGATTCAGCCGCCTAAGTCGATAGTGCCCACCGAAGTCCAACAACGGTTTCAGAGGGTTAGCATGGATACGACGGACATCGTCGTGCCCTCTGGACCAAATAGCTATAATTATTCAATTCTCTTGGTGTTCGTTGACCATTTTTCAAAATGGATCCAGGCCTACCCATGTCGGACTAGACAGGTGACGGAAATAGTATGGTATGTCAACCGTTTCCTCGGGATGCATCCGAATACCGAGGAAATCCTTACGGAAAATAGAGCAGACTTCTGAGGGGAGGTTATGAGGAATCTAGTCGTACATGGGGTGTCGATTGGTAATACTGCCCCCCATATATCTCAATCGAACGGCCTCGGAGAAAACGCCAACCGGGTAATTAAAACGGCACTCCGACGGAATATCGCGGCTAGGAACACGCGGCCGTGGCCTAATATTGTAGATCATATCCTGGCCATACATCGAGGGACCCCAGATGAATCTATGGGAATTTTGCCATTTCAATTACGAACCAACAACCTAGCTTGTGTCTTGATACCGAACGTGAATGATGAAACGACACTCGGCCGACGTCCCACGAGAGCAACAACCAAGGAAAAGGCAAAGCACCATTTGGAGCTTATGGAACGGGCCCTTCCAAGATTGGCTCGAAAAAGACAGAGAATGACAAAATTGGCCCACGGTCGCCAGATCCGCAGTTACGAGGCCCGAAACGGGAATGCAGGTCCCCGACCCCAGTATAAATTGGGGACTTGGTGCAGGTGAGGAAATGTGCTCGACACGGGAAACTAGCGCGACGATTCTTCGGGTGCTTTCGAGTGTTCGAGCTCGGACCTAATGGTGTGGACACTACGCGCCTCGCTTCTGAAGTGACAAGCAGTCGGTTTGCTAAACCCATAGTCCCCCACGTGTCATATCTCCGCCATCTCTCTGCTTCCTCCCCTCTCTCTACAACAGGGCCGCCTTCGAAATATGAGTCGGAGTGGGAAAGCCACGTTCCCCATTCTCATTCTTCTCCCCATTCTTTTCCTTCCTCTTCGTCGTGAGTTTTTCCACGGAACAGGTACTCACTGAGCGGATGCTAGCGCCACGCGGGCACATTTCGGTGATCAGGCAGGTTCATCATCCCCGTATCAACCCGCACGTCATCCGATTTGCTCAGTTTTTCAGCACGGCAAGCGTGCATGAGGCAGCAGAGTTACAATTCGTGATACCCAACAGCAGGCACAAGTGTTGGTCGAAGCATCGGCCTATTTGTGACTCTCGGCGCCAGGGACCAGCCACATTTCGACAATTGTCTCCTCCAGCGGAGACATCACGACGGTGGATCCAAGGGCGCATCCAAGCATCCTCGTCTAGTTGCGAGATTGGGGAGAAGAGTTGGCGAGGTCCTGGAGTCGGCTGGTTGCGCAGCAGGGGAAAAACGTCGTCAACTAATAGTATTGACCTCGACGACATCCGTGCTCTCCGACAGAATCCCGCGGTATCTCTCCCTGCGCTCATCGCTTTCTTGCGTCCTCAATGAACCGTCACAGGTTCTCTACCTCCAGCCTCCCCTCTGTCTTCCCTGTCTCCTGGCAGCCCATCCTCGTCTCTCTTTCTGCGTGCGGCCGCTGATGGTTCCTCTCATTAAGCGCGAACAGTGGCGAGGGTGGTGGCAAACCTATGCGACTCTGTCCCTGTGTTTAGTCAAGATCGAGTTGAAGTGGACCCGAGACAACGAGCACCACGTCGTGAACGAAGACGTAGAGTTACTCATCATTCAAGTTTGGAAAACATCGGTAGAGGGAGATCTGTTGGGATTTGTCTTCGGATCGGTGGAAGCGGGACATCGATAGCCGATCGTAGAGGAGCTTTTTATCCTCCTGGTGCAACAGCTGGACGATCTACCAGTCGACGTTATCTCGCACTGCAACGAGAGTCCGGCGCCGCATATTCTTTCGCGCAGCCTGACGCCGTAGCTTTAGTGGTCGGCATGCTTGGAAGGTGATTGGGACAACTGTAATTACCCGTCACATAGTAATTACCTAAGCCCCGCAGAGATAATCAATATTCTCTTCTTTGATAGAGGTGAGCCGACGTCAGAATAGGAAGAAGAAGACAAGGAAGAAGAGGACGAATCGGAAGGTACCTCCGAGGAGGACGAGTATTATAGCGAGCATAGCGAGCATGAGTCGGGGGCAATAAACGAAGAAGAAGAAGACGGAGAAGAGGAAGCAAGTGAGGAGGAAGAGGTAGGACAGGCGGGGACACAGGGAGAAGACCCAGCGGAAGCGGAGCGGCGGAGGGCAGAAATAGTGGAAGGAAAGCGGCCACTAGAGCAGTCGGTGGGAACTAGTTTACCAATTCCGGACGATCCGACCAAAGATCCAGAGCCGCGGATGGAGGAAGATGAGCACCGTGCTGCAGAGACTTCGAGAGCGCCGATGCGGAGGTAACGGAGCCGTTCCCCCTCCCCTTCCCCCCGTCCCTCAGTTCGAGCACGTGCCGATGCAAGGCATTGGGCTACGTCCCTGGTTATTATCCCGTCATCCCCTTGATTACCTTACTCTCTGGCAAATCGACACCCCGCTCGCATTTCCCCAAAATCCCTTCCCCTCTTCCCTCTTCTTCCAATTTTACGCTACTCGCCTCGCCATCACAGTGCACCTGCATCCCACTACTCAGTGTGTCTCCGAACGTCAAGATTAACTTCAGCAAACCCGAGTTTAGGAACAGTCTTCAACTCTAAGTGTGAAGCTCGTTAGGTTTATGTGCAGTTCACTCCATTTGCTGTTTGTACCCAGATAAATTTGAAGGAATTTTTAGGAGGGATAAGAGAGATGGATGGGAAGAAGAAGCATGCCTAGATATAAAATTGCACCGAGAGGCTCAGAGAGAGCACACGGTCCGGCTAGCTGGTGAGAAAACGTTTATGGAGTATGCATTTTATTTTTATGACTATAATGGCAAATTGCACAGTACTGGCTCATTGCCAGAAACAGTGGAGCAGGAGCGTGAGGCTCGAGTGAGAACAAGGGCGCCCAAACTTTCCCTCACAAAGCTCTTACCTGCTTTTCGGTCAGCAAGTGTCATTCAACAATCTGCAAAGCTACCATTATCCCTGTTAGCAAATGCCTCTCAATGATTTAAAGCCTTCGCAATGGTTCTATGTCAAGTGCTCAGAACGCAGTGACTTTTTACTCAATCAGCATTTAATCAACACCAGCATTCAAATAACATTCAATCAACAGACCCCTTAACACTTTGTTACTAGGTGATCAGTGTTCAGTGATTCATTCTCCCAGTAACATCCAATCATCTAAGTTACCAGAAATTTCAGCCAGTATCAGTCAGACAGTGTGCTCGTAAAAAAAAACTAGATATCATTTTCAACATTTATCTCTACACGTAAGTATTATTCACTCTTCTTCCGTCAGTGAGTCGGTCTTGGCCAATCTCAACAAGATAGCCCTCAAAGATGCAGTCCAACATCGGTACGTCAACGCAGTTGGCTTCAGATAGCGAGACCTATCAATTTTTGTTGTTCTTACCAGTTTTGCAGTTGACACCATCCTCAACCTGAGACTCTACGTAAAGAAAGGCAAAGAGACTCATGAGCACTTCGATTCAGTTTGGATCTCAGCAGCTACGCACCTTGAGAGGAAAGAGGGAGAGCTGGATGAGAGTGGTACCAAGCTGATCCATAGCTTCGAACCAAAGCTCTACACCGACTACCCCAAGCCTCCAGTAGCTTTCACTCTCACGGATGGTCCATGTTGGGGAGACTTGGTAAAGTTAGCTAAGAGGTATATTTCCCCTGCAGTGATTGACTACGAGGCAGTGACCGAACCATCTGAGTTCCAACATCTCAGATGGGGAATCTTCTCTCAACCATATCTCCTTACACTATGGAAGGAGTTTTGTGTTATGGTTGACTTCCGAATCATGGGACTTGGCTGAAAATGCTCTTTACTTGTAGGCTTTAGTTGACTCTATATTCAGAGACCACAATCTAAGGGAGTACGTGGACACTGCTCAAGGCACAGGAAACACACAACCAAGTGAGAGATTGAGTATGTGACGTAGAGGGATGGGTGATGACTCTTGACAAGTGTTGGTCGTGTCTCTTCATGTGTACTCTCTGAGATTATTATAAGTTTTCATTCTTCCCTCATTTATTTGTCATTGCTCGAGTCAGTCAGTCCTGCATCTTATACATTGTTTTTGCTTGATGATCATGTTCTCCGATGATATTGTCACAATTATCAAAATTAAAAAATTGGCAAAATTGATGCATGCATGATATACCAGAATTTTATGATTATTATTGGCACGATTTTTTGTTGTTATGAATCAAAATAGAAGATTCCTAAGACCGGGGACCGGTGAAGACCATAATCGAAGGGTCTCGCTTGAAGTCGGACGCACGCAACAGGAAGGGATTTGCTTTAATTAATTTATTAACTTTTTGCAAATATCATCACAATCCTGGGTGATAACCTGTTGACTTTCCGGTCTTCTGAAGAGGTCGAAATGGAAAAAAGTGCAACGACGTGCTAATTAGTGAACCGATGACCTTCGGGAGCGCCTTTTACCTATACGTAGGGAGTTGTGTAGCATCATGTTCGCGACCGGACGTGAATGAACGCCAAAACTCTCCGAACGCAAAAATGAAAATATTAAAAAATAAATAAATAAATAAGTTTTCTAAAACATCTAAAAAAAAATATATGTTATGTGAAACAATAATACAAACAACTTTTGCCTTGGAGGTATGGTCAAATTCGTAACCAAACTCGAGTTAAAAAACAAAAACAAAAAAACAAAGTTTTTTTTTTTGAATATGTTCGGCCGAATATGTTCACGTGGTGTTAGGCCGAATGCCCGAACATGTTCGGACGTTCGGAAAAGCTCCGAACATGTTCGGTGTGCTATACAGGTAGGGAGCATTGTGTTCACGCTATTAGAGAACCGTCGTCGGGTCGGCGAAAAAAAAACGACGACTCTAAGTTGGTCCACATATATAGTTGGTATTGCCACCTTACGCCAACCATACAAGTTTTCAAAATGGCTAGCCCGAAAACCTTGAGGAGAATACATCCTCCCTACAGGTATATGCAGTCCTTTGATCAATATTGTTCGATCGCGAGGCGCTGGAAACGTAGTGTGTCAATGGACAGCCGAAACCGCACACCCGAATGAGGCAGTTGTAGGAAGCACACTCAGGATGTGGGAATCAGTCAACCGATGACTCTGGGAGCGACTTTTGCATGTATGTAGGGAATATTTTTTTCACGATATCATAGAACCGTAGCAAGTAATGGCCATCCCAAAGGCGCTAGATGACAACTGGTTAGAGGTAGGCTCTAGATGACGGTTGTCCAAAAACTCCAAATGGTGGTTACCCGAAGGTAGGCTCCAAATGGCGGTTTCCCAAAGGTAGGCTGTAGATGGCGATTGTCCAAAGATTTTATATGGAGGCCGCACAAAGGTAGGTTGTAGATGGCGATTACGTGAAGGTAGGTTCTAGATAGCGGTTGTTTAAAGATTGGTAGTAGGTGGCGGTTGCCAAACGGTAGACTCTAGATGGTGGTTGCCTAGAGATAGGCTGTAGATTAAGGTTGTCCAAAGGTAGGCTCTAGATGGCAGTTGCCCAAAGATAGGCTGTAGTTGACGGTGCCCAAAGGTAGACTCTAGACGACAACTGCCCAAAGGAAGTCTCTAGATAGCAACTGCCCAAAGGTAGCATTTAGGTGGCGGTTGTCCAAGGGTAAGCTCTGCAACACAACTGCCAAAAGGCAGGGCTTAGGAGACAGCTTCACGAACGTAGGTTTTATATGGTGGTCGTGCGAAGGTAGGCTATAGATAACGGCTGCCTAAAAATGGGTTGTATATGGTGGCTGCCCAAAGATAGACTTCAGATGGTGGTTGCTTAAAAGTAGGCTCTAGATGGTAGCTTCCCGAAGGTAGGCTTTAGATGACGACTGCAAACAGTAGGCTCAAGATGGTGGCTGCCAGAAGATAGGCTCTAGATGGCGGTTGCCTAAAGGTAGGCTTTAGATGGTGGCTGCCCAAAGGTATATTGTAGACGCCGATTGCCTTGAGATATGCTGTAGATGGCGTTTGCCCAAAGGTAGGCTTTAGATGGCAGCTGCCCAAAGGTAGGCTCTAGATGGCGGCTGCCCAAAGGTGGATGCTACATGGTAGGCTCAAGGAGTCTGCCTAAATATAGGTTGTAGATGGCGGCTGCCCAAAGTTAGGCAGAAGATGATAATTGTCGAAAGGTAGGTTGTACATGGCGGTTGAGTAAAGGGAGGCTCTACACAACGGTTACTCAATGGAAGGATCTAGGTGGTGACTGCCCAAAGGTAGGATCTAGATGGTGGTTGTCAAAATGTAGGCTTTACAAGGTGGTCACATGAACGTAGGCGGTAAATAGCGGTTGCAAGAATGTAGGGCATAGATAGAGGTTGCCGAAAGATAGGTTTGTTGATGGCGGCTGCCCAAAGATTGGCTCCAAATGACGGCTGCCCAAACGTAGGTTGTACATGGGGGATGCCCAAAGCTACGCTCTACATGGCAGTTGTCTAAGGGCAGAATCTAAGCGGCGACTGCATGAAGGTAGGATCTAGGTGGTGATTGTCAAAACGTCGGTTTTGGGAGGATGTCACATAAGGGTAGGCCGTAAATGGTGGTTGCACGAACGTAGGGTCTAGATAGCGGTTGCCCAAAGATAGGCTGTAGATGGGGGTTGCCCAAAGATAGGCTCTAGATGGCGGCTACCCAAAGGTATGCTCTAGATGGCGGTTGCCCAGAGGTAGGTTGAAGATGACGGCTACCCAAAAGTACGCTCTAGATGACGACTGCCCAAAGGTAGGCTCTAGAGATGGCGGTTGGCCAAAGGTAGGTTGTAGTCGACGATTGCCCAAAGAGAGGTTGTAGATCGCGGCTGCCCAAAGGTAGGGTCTAGATGACGCCTGCCAAATGATAGGCTCCAAATGGCAGCTGCCCAAAGGTAAGCTCCAGATGACGGTTGTTAAATGGTAGGCTCCAGATGACGATTGCCCAAAGATAGGTTGTAGATGGCGGTTGCCCAAAGGTAGGTTGTAGATGGCGGCTTCCCAAAGGTAGGCTCTAAATGGAGACTGCCCAAAGGTAGGTTGTAGATAACGACTGCCAAACGGTAGGCTGTAGATGTGGTTACCCAAAGATAGACTGTAGATGGCGGCTGCCCAAACGTAGGTTTTACACGGTGGCCGCCCAAAGATAGGTTGTAGATGGCGGTTGCCCAAAGGTAGGCTCTGGACGACGGCTGGTCAAGGGTAGGCTATAGGTGGTGTCTTTCAGCCACCCAAAGGTAGGGTCTAGACGGTGGTTGCCCAAAGGTGGGCTCCAGACGGCGACTGCCAAAAGATAAGTCGTATATGGTGACTGTCTGCAATGACAGTTATCAAAATATAGGTTCTGAATTGTCGCTGCTTAGTTAACGTTGTGAAAACCCATTGTCAGGTCGGAAAGACAGTGATTGGAACTTTATTTTGACACACAAAGTCACCGTTCGAAATATAGACTAAGAGCATAGGTTTCTTGAAGGCATAGTCTGAGAGCCCAAAGGAAGATATATCTGCTTCACAAACATATGCAGTCAACACACCATGCTTGATGGCAAAGCATAGCATGCCGTGACAGACATATGTAGTCAATCGACCATGATCAATGACACAACAAAACATGCCGTGTGATTCATATTGTCTGATCATGCTTGTTGTGTTCATGAATGATCGGAGGATACAACCGTTGCAGAAGGGAATTGTAAGTGAAACGAGGTGAGAGGATACCTATGCTCGCAATACGTTAAAAAAAGTTTTTTTTGGATACATTCTAGATGGGGTTGAAGGAAGCACCCTCAACTGTATGCCTTTTTAAGGGGAACGGGGGAATTAAACTCCCGTTGAATCCCGTTGAATTAAAAAAAAAAAATTCGTCGAATTCCCATTAAACGCGAAAACAGGCCACTCCCGCACTTTTTGAAAAAACGGAATTGATGCGAGGGGTCCATAACACGTGGCCTTAGGGAAAAAAAAAAAAAAAAAAAATCCCCCGACCCCTGACGCACCTCTTATACCACCGAAATAGACCAACACCGACTGGCCTGCCACCCGCCACTCACCAACCCCCCGACACCAGTCTCCAAACCTACCCGAAAACCCTCTAAGCCATTTGCCCTCACACCCGCCAACCCCCAATGCCGCAGTTATGTTTGTGCAGGGGCGAGGTTCTATTAGCAGTCGGATAGGAATGTAACCGATCTAGCGTGACACTGAGTGGCGGGGGCCTGACAGGTTCATTACGCATTCCTGGGCTAATAAAAACAGAAGAAAGACCAAAAAAAATAAAATGAAACAGAGATCTCACACCGGAAATCATGGCAGAGTGCTTCCCAGCCCTCAGATCACAAATGATCTGATGGTGGTGGTTGCAACAACAGTGAACAAAGTAACCGCGACATTTTATGGAATAAACTTGACTTCTGCCAACACTGATCCTTACACCCTCCATATACTCCGTGATTGAAGGAGGCTCCACCGAATGAGATAATTGTACAACAACAAGTAAAATACTGAAAATCTTTTATCCAGTGGGCTTAAGGCCGACCCCACCCTCGTTTGGGGTTAGCCACGCCCCCAACCGATTGAAAAGATTTTGGCAGGAAACTTTCCTTGCACGGGCATGCCCAGTGTTAAGGAGAGGAGGAGGGGAACGAAGATCTCCTTACTGCATGGCAGGATTTGGGTCACTCAACTGACCCACAAACTCGTTTCTATCCTATCTTGTTGCTAGTGGGACCTCGCCCCCGGTGTGCTGCGTGTGCGCGCATGTGTGTATATGTGTGCCGGCGTGTGAGAGTGTGTATGGGCATGAATATGTATGTTTGCACGCATGTGTGTTTATGTATGTGTGTSTKTGTGTGTGTGTGTGTGTGTGTGTGTGTGTGTGTGTGTGTGTGTGTGTGTGTGTGTGTGTGTGTGTGTGTGTGTGYATGATTGTTGGCGTGTGTRTGTGTGTGTGTGTGCATATGTGTGTATGTTTATGTGTTTTGTGTGTCTCTGTATGTGCGTGTCTGTCTACTTTTTCTTTTTTTATTTGCTTTTATGTTTTTTTTAATACACGAAGTAAAAAAAAAAAAAAAAA